>CM040118.1:325571901-325954679 GCA_022559845.1 Amorphophallus konjac | reverse complement strand
AGAAGAGGGGGGGTTGGAGGCTTCAAAAGGGGAGAGAGGGGAGAGGAACAGGAGCACCGGCGGTGCCCCTATTCCAAACAGGGGGCCACCGCGTGAGTTTTGAGAGTGTGAGGGAGATGGGGAACGAGAGGGCAGGCGGTCGGCGGGGCTTGTAGGTGGTGTGTGTGACGGGTGTGCATGCATGCAAGCAGCAGGGTGAGAGCTCACGATCAGTGAAGGCGGGCCGAAGGGTAGACGAGAGAGGGAGAAAGAGGGCAACGTAGAGAGGGGGGTAAGCGTAGTTTAGAGTTTGAAGAGAGGAGATGGGTTGGGAGACAGGAAAGTGAGCGGTGCAGTGTGTGAAGAGTAAGAGAGGGAGAGCAGGAGGGGGTTCGAAGGGGAGAGAGATGAGCTGAGGAGGAAGACGCACCGCTCTGGTGCAGGTTAGAGAGAGAAAGAGGAAGGGGAGTTGGGAGCGTCGGCAGTGAAGTTCAGAGAGAGGGGGAGGTGCAGGGGGAAGAGGGACCGCATGAGGAAGGGGGGGGAAGAGGGATAGTGGCCCTGGACAGACGTCGTAGGAAGGCTAAGAGAGAGGGGAAGATATGGTGTCGTAGGAGAGGAAAATGGAGGGGAAAGAGAAGAGAGGGAGAGAGGGGACTTGGCACTAGGCTTCGTAGAGAGAGGGAGAAGGGTGGCGAGGTGGGAGGTGAGGCTTGACTGTGTGAAATGAGAAGAACCGTAGGGAGGGTTCGCTGGGAGCGTGGGGAGAGAAGGTTTTGAGGAGGGGTAGCAGTTGGCGGCAGGGGGTCCTTGCCATTGCTGGTGATGGGTAGTAGAGGAAGATGGAGAGAAAGGAAGAGAAGGGAGGGTTGCGCACTGGCTTGGGAAAGAGGAGAGAGAAGAAAGAACCCAGGAGAATCCACTCCTAGAGAGAGAAGGAAAATATTGGAGAATCCACTCCAAAGTGAGAGAGGTGGAAGGGGGGGTAAGGGCCTCACGTGGAGGTAGTTTTCCAAATATTTTTGAATCAACTTCATTGCATTAAACAAAGATTACATGACCTTTTTATAGGCTCCACAAAGAAGACCAAAAGACAACTCACCTAACACCTACTTCCTACCACTCATAACTCCCTTAGGAAGACTAAAAGACAAATAAAAAAGACTCTTACATAATAGTTGGGGACATAATTACTACAAAACATGAAACATGGCCCATTTGGCCCAAACATGCAGCCCAATTAACAAGAGACGATTAAACATAGATATATATTTGATACTTTTGTTGTAGTTGATTCCGTCAAACCCTTCCACTTGGAGAATGTTCGACCTCGAACCTTGATTCTTGAATCTCAAACTGCAGGACCCCGGCTTGTTGGGACAAACCAGACGACTTGCTCTGATACCATTTGACGTGAGACGACCTTCCGAGTCTGAGATTTTTCTTTTCTTTCCATTTTCTTTGATATTTCTCATCACTTTTTTTTTGATATCTCCCTAAAACCTTGCATTACGTTGATTTATCTTGAAGAACACTTCTTTAAATCAAGCTTGCAATCATACCAAGTTCCACATCAAATAGCCACACCTAGAGTCAGGATATTCTTCATCTGTCATGAATCGTATGCTGCATTCAAACTGAAAGAGCTATGCGGTTCCCTTGAGCTACATACTGTTGGAACATGCACATTCCTGGGTTTAGTCTTGAAGGGCATGATGAGGGAAAATTCTTTGCAGAACCATGCACTGTTGCAACATCATTATAGAAATCTCTTATATGTTCAGCTCCCGTGATATCTTTCGCATTGATGAAGTAACCGGCAACCAAAGCATCCAGGGGAGAAATGATAAACAGGTGGACTTACACCCAAGCTCACTGTTCCTTTGAGATAGCACTCTTGACATAAGTGATGCCCACACAGTAACCATCAACCTTCAGTAAGATCAGCATGCAAAAATAGATGAACAAACACCCATGTGTTCTATTGAACGCCATTCTGCTCAGGCATGCTAGGAAGGGGCAAGGGAGAGACTGGTGTTGCCGGGGAAGTGAAGGCAGGCAGTGTGGGGCTAGAGAGAGAAGGTGAGAAGGGGGATCACGTGAGTGATTTAAAGAGAGAAAAGAGAGAGTTAGAGTGGGATGGGAGAGAGAGGTGTGAAGAGAGAGGATTGAGAGGGACTTATATATATATATATATATATATATATAGATGATCATCCCGTAGAGAGGGAGGGAAGGAAGAGAGAGAGAGAACATGATTTAGATAGAGAAGGAGTGACAGCGGCAGTGTGGTAGCGATGTGGGGGCCTGGCTTGCCCGGAACAGTGGATAGCAGGGAAGCTCGTGGCGGTTGATAGAGTGGCAGGTGGTGACCCACGGCTGGCTGTGTGTTGTTGTGGGAGTGGCTGGCATATACATCCGGTGGTCTGGTCGACGGTGCTGTAGGTGGTGACCGGTAGGGGAGGCACCGTAGTGGTGTTGCCGGGGAAGGGCGCTGCCGGTGAGGATCAGCTCTCCCTTCGACGGTGCTGAAGGTGGCGAGCTGAGGGCAGCGGGGCGAGGAGTGGCCTCTATGATTGCCATGCTCGGAGTGGCGGGCACGGACCCTGCCGATACGTGGACGACGATGGTGGCGAGCACGGACTGTTGGAACACTACGGCGTGCTCGGGCCCTCAGCAACGTCGGCTTGAGGTGCACAGGGCGTGGGTTGCATGGCGGAGTGCCATGCTCATCGGGTGGCTTGGGTGCCCGCCGCGTCCTGGGTATTGCCAAGCTCAAGAAGGGGATCGTGCTCGGAGGGGAATGGCTTGCTAGTGGCGATCTCGCTGCTGTCATGATGGTCGGTGATGGGGAGGGCGGGTTTTCCTAACGGGGCAGATGAGTAAAGGGAGCGGGGAATGAGAAGAGGGGGGGGTTGGAGGCTTCAAAGGGGAGAGAGGGGAAGGGAACGGGAGCACCGGCGGTGCCCCTGTTCCAAACAGGGGGCCACCGCATGAGTTTTGAGAGTGTGAGGGAGAGGGGGAACGAGAGGGTAGGCAGTCGGCGGGGCTTGTAGGTGGTGTGTGTGACGGGTGTGCATGCATGCAAGCAGCAGGGTGAGAGCTCGCGATCAGTGAAGGCGGGCCGAAGGGTAGACGAGAGAGGGAGAAAGAGGGCAACGTAGAGAGGGGGGTAAGCGTAGTTTAGAGTTTGAAGAGAGGAGATGGGTTGGGAGACAGGAAAGTGAGCGGTGCAGTGTGTGAAGAGTAAGAGAGGGAGAGCAGGAGGGGGTTCGAAGGGGAGAGAGATGAGCTGAGGAGGAAGACGCACCGCTCCGGTGCAGGTTAGAGAGAGAAAGAGGAAGGGGAGTTGGGAGCGCCGGCAGTGAAGTTCAGAGAGAGGGGGAGGTGCAGGGGGAAGAGGGACCGCATGAGGAAGGGGGGGAAGAGGGATAGCGGCCATGGACAGACGTCGTAGGAAGGCTAAGAGAGAGGGGAAGATATGGTGTCGTAGGAGAGGAAAATGGAGGGGAAAGAGAAGAGAGGGAGAGAGGGGACTTGGCACTAGGCTTCGTAGAGAGAGGGAGAAGGGTGGCGAGGTGGGAGGTGAGGCTTGACTGTGTGAAAGGAGAAGAACCGTAGGGAGGGTTCGCTAGGAGGGTGGGGAGATAAGGTTTTGAGGAGGGGTAGCAGTTGGCAGTAGGGGGTCCTTGCCATTGCAGGTGATGGGTAGTAGAGGAAGATGGAGAGAAAGGAAGAGAAGGGAGGGTTGCGCACTGGCTTGGGAAAGAGGAGAGAGAATAAAGAACCCAGGAGAATCCACTCCTAAAGAGAGAAGGAAAATATTGGAGAATCCACTCCTAAAGAGAGAAGGAAAATATTGGAGAATCCACTCCAAAGTGAGAGAGGTGGAAGGGGGGTAAGGGCCTCACGTGGAGGTAGTTTTCCAAATATTTTTGAATCAACTTCATTGCATTAAACAAAGATTACATGACCTTTTTATAGGCTCCACAAAGAAGACCAAAAGACAACTCACCTAACACCTACTTCTTACCACTCATAACTCCCTTAGGAAGACTAAAAGACAAATAAAAAAGACTCTTACATAATAGTTGGGGACATAATTACTACAAAACATAAAACATGGCCCATTTGGCCTAAACATGCAGCCCAATTAACAAGAGACGATTAAACATAGATATATATTTGATACTTTTGTTGTAGCCGATTCCGTCAAAGGTGGAGTCCTTTACCTGAGCTTGGACAATTCCAGCTCGATTGTAGAGTTGAGGGAAGGTATAGAGCTCGTTGAGCATTAGAATGGCCTTGAGCTGAGGAGTGGCGATGTTTACTAGCATGGTGAGGGCCTGAGGCTCGGGCATAGGAACTTCCGTCCTAGAAGCCATGACCCTCCAGCGATTGGCAAAATTAATGAAGTCCTCGTTGGGCTTCATTTTCTCGATGACCAAGTCAAACAAGGTAGGAGCGATGGAAGACATGTGACCAAAGTGAGTGAGGAATCGCTCGGAAACTTTATCAAAATTGAGGAGATCAATGGCTGGCAAGGAGGAGAACCAACGTAGGGCCTCGCCCTCAAGGGGCTTTTGGAATAAATGGACCAACAAGACCCGATCATATAACCATTGATGGTAATCCATAAGGAAACCCGAAAGATCATGATGAGGATCGGTCATACCATCATATCTCCTATACATAGGATCCTTGAAACCAGGTGGAAAGTAAGCATTGGGAAGTTTGCAATATTGGGCTAGCGAGTGGGGGCGTGAATTTGGCATACTTTCAGCTACCGCTTGCCGAATGTAGCTTTGGATCTCTTGCCTGAATGTGGGGTCTATCCCCTTTAATGGGGTGACCCTAGTTGGTGGAATAAGAGGTGGGGAATCCCCTTGTGGAGCCATCGGGTAGCTAGATTGGAATGGGATTTCCCTGGAGGGCCGGCTTGTGGACCCATGAAAGGGAGTTTGGACCCGAGAAGGTGGGAAATGGGAGGACATGTGTGGGATAGCGGGAGCCTTCCCTCTGGAGGCCATCGTGACCAAATCCTCGGGAGCGTAGCGAGATAGCATGTTGATCAACTCTTGATCTTCATGTAGAGATAAGGTAGGAGCCCTAAGACTTCCATGATCATGTTCGCTTGGGGAAGATGCTGATTCGGCATGGATGGCCTCGTTCATCGTGGTCGAAAACATGCCTATGAAGGTGACTGGGTGGCTATCCTCCATCTGAAATAGGGGGTTGCCCTTAATCCCAGACTCATATTGGGGAGCGAACTCCTCCTCATAATCCGGGTTAGTGAAAATTCTCTCCATTCTTAACCAAGCTCACTTGGTATAAAAAGGAGAAGTGAAGATTCAGGGAGAGTGTAGGGCAAGCAAACACAGCAGGTTATCCGCAAGCACCGACCCAAAATTTTTATTCTTTTTCTTTTTTTGTTCACTCGGAGGAGAGGAGGAATCTAGTGGTGTGAAGGTATTCTCTGGGGACCTGAAGAGAAAGCTCACGCAATGCCCAGGGTCAACTACACGGGTCTTCGAATGGTACAACCTGCCTGGCGACTGTGTGGGAATCCACGGTTCGCGAGGACTTATGGAGGTTCCCAATTGAATCGAACCGGTTACACCCGAGTGGGAATCCTCAAGTGAAGGGTTCAAATCCAACGGGAGGGTGTTCGTATCAAGTGTGATGCCAGCTCTTCTTAAGCCCACCCACAGGCAGACCTGTAGAGAATATCACACACGCAACACAAAAAACTAAGCAGAAGAGAGAATAAAATAAGCTACGGACTATTCACAGGAAATATACAGGAGGCGGCCAGGTCACTAGCCATTCAGAATCCTGGGCGGCCAAGTCGACAGCCGCTCGGATGAGAGGGCGGCCAGCATACTGGCCGTTTGGAAGTGGGGGAAGGCGGCCAGACCGAATGCCGGCCAAGCTAGTCGGCAGCCAACTTACTGGCCGTTCAACAAGGGGCCTAGGCGGCCACTGGGTGGGACGCCCGAGCTAGGCGGCCAACAAGTTGGCCTTCTTCTGTAATATCTGAAAACATAGCCTAAACATATGTTGAACTAATGCATAAAATAAAAGACGTAAGCTTCAAAAAAACCTTGGACTTTGGGCATCAGGAACTCACAGTAGGCAGTAGAAGGTCCCACCGTGATCGCCACTTTCCTTTTGTGGACGTCGGAATCGGTATGTGGGTGATCCGGAGAAGTGTGTATATCCGTGATGCGCGTTCACGTTGTACCTCCTCTTCCCGTAACACAGACACCTACAACACAGAAAGTTAGAATGATAAAAGAACCTGATCGCCAGAGGTTATTACCTGAACTTCACAGGGAGAATATAATCGCAAACAACTGTAAGCGGGGAGATGGTGGGGTCCCTTCTTCTCCATCCTCGACCGGCCAAGGGCGGAGAGCCCTGCTATGTCACACGACACTGAAGTCCTATCTACAATATCGAAGCTCACAAAAAGACAAGAAGATATACCATCAGTTCTGGGAAGTGCAGTACATATTCTAAAGGCATATGAAAGAAATAAAATGGGGGCGTGATTACCTGGGGGTGGTGGGAAGGAGGGGTGGTCGAGACTTTCGACCACCCGCCTTCCTGTTTGTTTTAAGATGGAAACCTCTGTATGAGGATCTAAGGATTCCAGTATGCAATGGAATGGAAATGGGGAAGGGGAAATGTGCAAGAAGCAAAATAATAAACATGGAAAATAGGAAATCAAACCCGGGAGGGGATCACTCTCGTGAATGCCTGGAGGCAGAGCTCGGAGATCACTCCCTGATGTGTGACTCCATCTCCTCTGTCTGCCTACTATGAAACTCTAGCTCTTCTAGTCTTCCCCGGTCGTCGTGCCTTCTCCTGATTGTGCCTCTAGAATCACCTTCTGGATGGCCTGCCTTGAAAGATCTCCCTCACTAAGAGAAAACCATCTCCCCCGAGAAGAAAGTCCTCTCCCTCCTTCCTCCTTCTTTGTCCTTCCTTTCTCCTTCTTTTGTTCGAGGGAAGAGTTTTGGTCTTAATGACCTCCCTCTAGAGGGGTTGGACAACGTGGGGTAGAACGTGTGTGACAGGGCAAGGTTAGTGCAGAGTATGGCGGGAGGACGGGCCACGTTCTTTGACTGGCAGTTATAGGACAGGCAGCTAAGGTGTTGGCCGTTTTGAGGACATGGGCGGCCAAGTATGTGGCCTTCCAAAAAGATGGAGGGCTATGAGGGTGTTGGCCTCCTACTGGGGTAGGCGGCCAACTTAGCTACCACCTAGGGGGTGCAGGGCAGCCATCGGCTAGGTCACCTAGTGGGGATGGACGGCCAATGGTTTGGTCGCCCAACCCATGGGCCTTGTCCCCTTCATGTGAGGGTGGCCCATGAACACACAAGTGTTCGAGCTGGACTTAAAACACGAAATGATGAAAACCTGAGTGAAACGACTTCGTTACACAGATGGCGGTCTAACTAGAGATCCGCGGGATGTCCGAAATTAGGCGTCTACAAGGATGGTGGACAATGCATGTGTGTGTTGGGTCCTTGATGGGACATTGGCATTAGATATGGTGACCCTTGGTCTGGTGACCAGCATGGGAGGATTTCCCCTGTAAGTCTGAGTTGAGTAAGGTGAAGATCAAAGATTCCAGGATCTTGTCCATAGGTTCCGCCGTGCTCCCCTGAGAGGGTAGAGATTTGGAATGTGCCCTTCATACCTAGTGGAGGACGAGGAAGGATGGAAGAAGTAGAGTGAGTCAAGGGTTTCCCGTTGACGATTGTCTGGTGATAGGTGATTGGTCTTTCACAGACAGAAGATGCTGGTGGTTGTGGTTCAAGAATGGTGAGGACCATGTACCAGCGAGGCCTTGGGTGGCCGATTATGAGATCTACCTTTTTCCTTGATTGGATCTAGGAATTGAGGAAGTTTATCTTCTGGCAGGGCTGGTTCCATGCTGTGGTTGGCATTCGGCTTGCCAGGTGTAAGATGGTCCTTGGCGTGTAGCCGACAGTTGTACGGCAGTCAGTTGGAAAGACAGCGTGAGCTGGTTAGAGGCTCAACGATGGTTATCCCTGGTGTGGGGCGTGAGATTAGCCAGTTGGGGGTGAAGCTGGTGGTTGTTTGGTCCGCCGAGCAAGAGATTTTATTGGTGGTTGTTTTCTCGTAACGAGGATTGTGTCTCCTCGGTGAGCGAGATTGTGCAAGCGGTGCCGTGAGTGGATTTCGTTGTAACTGAGGTGATGCCAGACTTGTGCTTTTGCAATTTGCCTACTCTGATGATCGATGTGTGTGGTGTGCAGAGTGAGGTGTTGCTCATGATTACGGTCTGGCCGTATCCCTCAGGATCGGTACTTTCACGAGAATTGAGGTTTTTCTATGCTGGGACTCTAACAGCGTTGTCAGTAAGTTAAGGTGTCTCCCCTTGTGGCTTGGGGCTAGTCCTGAATTTTGAGGATGAAATTTGTTTAAGGGGGGAGGGCTGTAATGCCTTGAGTTTTTTGGATATATTTCAGATCAGGATCCGTGGGTTTCGGATCGCTTTTGTGGGTCCCGGATTGAGTTTTACAGTTCACGCGTGTTTTTGCCTGTCGGACCTTTGGAACCCCGTGTAGGGTGAACCGTTGCGTTCTCTGACTCTGAGAAGTAACCACTGCGTTGTGCATTTTTTGAGGATCGTGGGGGGTATTTTTCTCTATTTTTTGTATTTTTCATATTTTCTAGATTGTATATATATAACCCCCCTCTCTCTCTCTCTCTTCCTCACTCTCATTCTCACCCTCTCCCCCCTCACGTTCTCTCTTTCTCCCCTCTCTTCTCCGGTGGCAGACGGAGCAAGGTGTGGGTGAGGCAAGGTAATGTGGGCGAGGGGCGGCCGATCATGGGCAAGGATCAAGGGGCGGTGGCTCACGGTGGAGCTCGTGGCGAGTTCATGAACCGCTAGAGCTCTAACGGCATTTTCTTGGCGGATCGACATCCTCGGTGCGCGAAATCTTCGTTGGAGGTAGGGGCGGATCCTTAGCCTCTGTACTTCCTTTCCCGTGAGTTTTGTCGACCGTGGTGAGCCGAGCGGGGTTATTTTAACTTGATTAAAGTCTAGACAACTTGGGATCTTGGATCTAATAAATCAATGCCAACGCATCATAGGGGCCCGGTCTGGTCCTTGGGAGAGCGCCCGAAAAGTACTTGTGCCCATGGGAGTTTGTAATGACATGGTGAGGCATTGCATCGAGTGCATGACTAGCGTGATGTCTATGACAATGATATCTTAATCTCTTACTTGAATCGTGTTCGACTTGGTTATATTCTTGCTTATTGGCCAATCTCCTACAATTTCCTGTTATTTATATTGTTCATAAACTTGAAATTCTTATAGTTGTATCATCCTGCCATATTGTTATTCCATTTCATTCTTTAGCACTTTCTTTTTATGTTGTTTCATCCGATCGTCATTTCTTTTCTTTCCGTTTGATATAAACATGTAATTAATTGGTTAATTACTTACACTTGCCTGTTGTTACCTACTGAGCGTTCGCTCATATAGTTGTTTTCCCCCCTTTCCAGGTAGCTCAGGTGAAGATTCGTAGATGGATGGGAATGGGCCAGAGTGATGACTTGGAGTGTATCAGTTGATAGATATGTTGAGATTGTTATAGTTGTTTTACATCTAGCTATGCCTTAGAGCTTGTGTTAATTTTTGTAACGAAGTCAAGTAGAGGTTATGCTTGATTATGTTTAAGTCGGTTTGATGGTTATTGTAATAGATCTGGAGTTATTTCTGTTCATGACGTTATGTAAATTCTTAGCTTAGCATGTTATCTTTACTAGCGTTTTCTACTGCCAATCTCGATATTTCACGGCAGGGCGTGACATGTGTGACGACCCGAACTCCGGATACCGGATACCGGATATACCTGATCGGACTACCAAGTAAACCCGATACCGCTTGGAACCGGTGAAGCCTCCCAAGAGCTGTAAAGCTCCGAAGGGAAAAAGGAATGTCGTGTAGTACATTGAAGTCACAGATATAACAGTAATCAATTAAATTTCATTAATCAGGTTTGCTAAAGTAGCAGAAATAAAATAACTTTTTAATTAATAATTATAAATTAACAATTATACCAGAGTCCAGTCCAAAGGAAAGACAAGTACAGTCCAACAGAAAGAAAAACGTACACTGAGGTCGAGGAAAGCCCGACGCAGGTACCGCTGGCAACTACGAACTCGTCACACTAGGAACCGCGGAAGCAGAACGACGCCACCTGTAGCACCCGGGAAAAAAGTTACATAGGATAAGTCTCCGATAATAAGTTTTTAAAATCTATATAGATATATAAACTGGTCCAAACCAAATTAAAAGTGTACAACTCAAATATATATATATATATATATATATTTATCCCTACATATAAATAAATACATGAATAATAGATAGAATGAAGAAATAAGTCAAAAAGGAAATGGCTTAACTAAACTCTTAATGGGCCTTATGGCCTAGGAAAAGAAATAAGTATTTAAATATATATATCTTTTGTTCAACTCCAATCCTTCAACCCTTTTCTTAAGACCAAAATGCTTGGGCCTAAAATGCCTTAAGAAGCCTTAATGGGCCTTAACATGTATATTTTAGTTTTCCCTTAATATATTTTTTTGAAGTCAAAAATAAATTAGCCATGATATAAAACTAACCCCTTTAGCTAATTATATAAATATAACACCTTAACCAAAATGTTATAGCTCAAACTAAACCTTCGGGCATATATGCATATATATAAGCCTTAAATTAATATTATAAGCTTAACGTACTATGGGCCTTGAAAACCTATACCTCAACATATAAACCCAAAGCCCACTAGCTAATTGTTAAGTCGTGGCCAAATTACAATGCAATAATGCAAGGTGGGCTTTTACTAAAACCTAACTGGCATAAGTTAAATAGCCCCAAAAGCCATTCGGTTAACCTCAAAACAAGGCCCAACTACATACCCACGTGAGTCTCTCAAAGGCCAACACAAAGCCATGCACATGTAAACTCAACCCAACTGCCTTTGTATGTTCGAACGCATGGTATAGTATTAGGGTTTTGAGAACCAAAGACAGCAGGCGGCTGCACAAATGGTAGGGGAATTGTCAATACCGAAAAGATTTAAACCTTTCCAATATAAATCGGAAGCCCTTCCATTATCAAACAATAGAAGCCTCCAGAACCTTGAAAAAAACCTTATAAAACCACCTCCCCGTCGAACAACCATTTCCTTCCTTTCTCCATCGTGCTATTTCGATTCGTCCCCCCTACCGTTGCTGCTCATCTTCTCGCTGCCGTTCTTCTTCCCGTGCTGTGACGTGAAGGCTGTTTACTTCTTCCCCTTCATCCTGCTGTAAACCAAGAGGGCGTGGCCTTCTTCCTCTACAACCTGCAGACAAGTGGAGGCGTGGACATCTTCATCCTGTTCTTCCTCCTGCAACCAAGGCGACCCATCTTCTTCCTCCTACGGTTTACTCTGTTTGAAACAGAGTACCGTAGCAGCATCAACTGTTCATCGTCCCGATCTTGTAAAATGTAGGTGTTCTCTCTACCAAGCCAAATTAATTATAAGATATTGCATGATCATGTTCTTTTAGTTGTACGTAGATTTTCTCAAGTTTCGTAGCCCAAACGAAGTTAATTCATGATTTGTCTCAAGTAACGAAGCCAAAATGATAGATTAAAACTCAGAAATTTTACAGTAAATAGCGACCCTGCCTAGGGCATTATTTTCATAGAAGGTGACAGCCACCGTGTCGTCACTTAATAAATTCTGAAAAAAATGATCAACGATCAGTCGTCAATTCTATATATGTTAGTTATGAGTTTTTCGCATTAATAGTTTGTTCATGGGTATAGGAGTATCCTTTGGCCATGAAAATTTATGGGCGTACTATTGGGGTGGAGACCGAGGTAGTGAAAGTGATTGCACCATTTTTCGTGCCCCCTATCTCAAGATCCCCCATCTCTCAACGAAAAATTATTTTGAACATCTGGTTATATAGAGTTCTTCGAGCCCGTCATTTCGGTATATCATAGGCTCGATTCCTACGTGGTTAAGTAGGGAAACGAGGGGCTTGAAAAATGACAAATTTTTGAACTGACGACACATAGATAGTCGTTTATTCCTTTTGACGACATATGAGATGTCGTTATATCTTTTATATATATATATATATATATATATATAATATATATATATTGTAACCATATATTTGAAAAGTCATATCTATTAAATTATGCAATATAAAATTATAAAAATTATATTTCTGGAATCCTTGAATTTTGTTCCTAATTATCATATATTCTATTTTTCTAAATTATTTTATATAAATAAATGTGTCTTTGAATATATGTTTTCGAAGTTAATCAATTAACTAGATATTGACTTGAATTCTGGTTAAATAAATTACGTTAAAAATCATAGAATTAACGTCCCTCCAAGTGGACGCTAATTAATAAATGACATTACTCACGGAGGCCAATTTGAAATAGGTTTATTTAATTATAGTTAATTATAGAATTAGATTGACATGAATTCTATAATTAACACATTCATGTTCTCACCATTTTCTTCCGATTTTGACCCCTACCTTGGGTCTTTCGGCACTCTCATCTCACGTCCGTGGATGGAGTCCTTGTTTCTTTATTGGTTCACGTTATATACCTCAACTCTCGGTGACATACGAGTCCTCCGTTGGACATTCCGTTCCTTCGGACTGGCAAGTTAGTCATTGGGACCTCTGTAAGTCTCCGCTAGCCTTGGATTCCCTCAAGGCAGCCGAGCTGGTTGTACCCTAAAAACCCTGGATCCGATCCGTGTTACTTTGATTTTCCGTTAGTCTTGACACTCTACTCCTTTTGGAATCTTCTTGTCATCAATTTGAGAACATAACCCTTTGACTCTGTATTTGGCCAAATCTGATTCTGAAATATTAAAGGGCTCTGGGTCCGCGACTTTTCAGTGCCAGGTAGGACGGAAGTCCAATTCTGTAAACCATGGTAAACTTCTGGGTTTGGCATTGCACCAAACTCTGTACATCTGTCATATTCTGTCATTCTGTTATATCTGTTATTCTGTAAACTCTGTAAATTCTGTTAATTCTGTTATTCTGATATTTTGTTGTTTAGTTATTCTGATAATTTAGTTATTCTGCTTGAATGTTTAATTCTGCCTATATTTATTGAAACTCTGTATATTCTGGCCAATTCTGAAGTTATGTTCATCCGCGTATCTATCCTTGTTATATTCTGATAGCTTGTCCATGACTCCGCATGGGAATTCATCCCCATTTCTCTTAAGCTCATAACTGCCTTTGACTTTAATATTCATCTGTCCTGTTAGATTGATCATCATGATTTCCTAGTTCCTGCATTTCATTTATCATGAACATGAGTAATTGGTTAATCACTTATATTCTGCTTGATGAGAGATGTAATTCCTACTGAGCGTTTCGCTCACTTGCCTATCTTTAACGTTTTTCAGGTAACGACATTGAAGATAGTCCATCAGATGGGGAAGGGCAAGAGTGGTGAGCGTTATGGAGAATCGTGTCGGTGCCTTTAGTTTTCTTGAGTCTTATCTTATCCTTGAGTCTTTTCCCTTTATAAAGTATTTGAGTCTTTTCTTTTTATTAAAATGTAATAGTGAGTCCTTTCTTTACTTATGTAAGTTGAGTCAAGGTATGTAATTCGAATATTAGAATATCAATAAAGGTTAAATTGGCCCACATTGTACAGTTTGTAATTTTGTGTCTTATGTATGCTCTGACTATTCACGACTGTATCACTGTCGCGTTCCGAACGACACGTTCCGCTACTATCGGTTCGGGGCGTGGCAGTTTGTGGTATCAGAGCCTAGGTATATTAAACCCTAGGTCTTGACTATCGGTTGCCATAAGTTTTAGGTTCAACCCCATTATTGCCCGGTGAGATTGGGTAGAGCCTTGGGTTAAGAGCTAAAAATGAAGTTAGAATACTAATAAGATTAGCTTATGAAAATAGCTTAAGTAAAATTTCACGAGAATTACTTGATAATCTTACATGAGATTGTTTGTGTCTTTTAGAACTAGATAGATAGCAATGGCCGTTGAGCGTGCCCAATGGCGTGAGATGCAAAGGACGGTTCAAGGATTGACTCAGGCTCTTCAACGAGTAGCCAATGGTGGAGCCAATCGTGGAGCCGGAGAATTGCATCGTGAATTTCGGAGCGTCAATCCCCCTAGGTTTAGTGGGACCCCTGATCCGGATGTGGCGAAAGATTGGACTAAGGAGATGGAGAGAATCTTTCGAGTAATGCAATGCTCGGATCAAGATAAGGTCCTTTTGGCAACATTTCAACTAGAGAAAGATGCAAGGGCTTGGTGGGAGTCTGTAGAAGCTACTTTGCCAAACATTCAAGTAACTTGGGTAGAATTTTTAGAACACTTCAACGAGAAGTATTTCTCAGAGAGAGTTCGGGAGAGAAAGGCAGGCGAATTTGCCTCGCTCAAACAAAGAAGCATGTCTATGGCAGAATATGAGGCTAAGTTCTCAAGGTTGTCACGGTATGCACCTCATTTGATCGTAACGGAGAAAATGAAAGCTAGAAGATTCTTGAAGGAGTTAAGACTACAATATATACCCCAATTAGCACCAATGGATATTCAATCATATGCCGAGATGGTTAAGAGAGCTCAGCTATTGGAAGACGCTATGGAATTATCCGACAAGGTTAAGGCGAGAATTGAAAAGAAGAAAGAAGGTAATGGCAACAAGAGGCCCAATGAGAGGAACGACGTTCCGAATGGCAAGAAGCCTAAGAAAGCAAAGTGCAAGCATTGTGGGAATGATGGTCACAAATCTGAAAAGTGTCACTGGAAGAACGGAGCTTGCTTTCGCTGTGGAAGCCAGGAACATAGGGTAGCTAATTTCCCCCTTCCTAAAGATCAACCTCAACAGGCAAAGGATCACAAGGAAGCATGGCATCGAGGACAATTACAAGCAATAAAATAAATCGAACCTGCTGACGATGAAGTAACTAGAGGTACCCCTTAACCTTGGCCTAGATCCTTGAGTTGTTGTATTAGCATGCCTAGATGATTTATCCTTATAGATGGAAACTATAACTTGATACCCCACTTATATAGATTGGAAATGAATTTCATTGAATTTGGGGACCAAATTCTTTTAAGTGGGGGAGGATGTAGCACCCGGGAAAAAAGTTACATAGGATAAGTCTCCAATAATAAGTTTTTAAAATCTATATAGATATATAAACTGGTCCAAACCAAATTAAAAGTGTACAACTCAAATATATATATATATATATTTATCCCTACATATAAATAAATACATGAATAATAGATAGAATGAAGAAATAAGTCAAAAAGGAAATGGCTTAACTAAACTCTTAATGGACCTTATGGGCTAGGAAAAGAAATAAGTATATATATATATATCTTTTGTTCAACTCCAATCCTTCAACCCTTTTCTTAAGACCAAAATGCTTGGGCCTAAAATGCCTTAAGAAGCCTTAATGGGCCTTAACATGTATATTTTAGTTTTCCCTTAATATAATTTTTTGAAGTCAAAAATAAATTAGCCATGATATAAAACTAACCCCTTTAGCTAATTATATAAATATAACACCTTAACCAAAATGTTATAGCTCAAACTAAACCTTCGGGCATATATGCATATATATAAGCCTTAAATTAATATTATAAGCTTAACGTACTATGGGCCTTGAAAACCTATACCTCAACATATAAACCCAAAGCCCACTAGCTAATTGTTAAGTCGTGGCCAAATTACAATGCAATAATGCAAGGTGGGCTTTTACTAAAACCTAACTGGCATAAGTTAAATAGCCCCAAAAGCCATTCGGTTAACCTCAAAACAAGGCCCAACTACATACCCACGTGAGTCTCTCAAAGGCCAACACAAAGCCATGCACATGTAAACTCAACCCAACTGCCTTTGTATGTTCGAACGCATGGTATAGTATTAGGGTTTTGAGAACCAAAGACAGCAGGCGGCTGCACAAATGGTAGGGGAATTGTCAATACCGAAAAGATTTAAACCTTTCCAATATAAATCGGAAGCCCTTCCATTATCAAACAATAGAAGCCTCCAGAACCTTGAAAAAAACCTTATAAAACCACCTCCCCGTCGAACAACCATTTCCTTCCTTTCTCCATCGTGCTATTTCGATTCGTCCCCCCTACCGTTGCTGCTCATCTTCTCGCTGCCGTTCTTCTTCCCGTGCTGTGACGTGAAGGCTGTTTACTTCTTCCCCTTCATCCTGCTGCAAACCAAGAGGGCGTGGCCTTCTTCCTCTACAACCTGCAGACAAGTGGAGGCGTGGACATCTTCATCCTGTTCTTCCTCCTGCAACCAAGGCGACCCATCTTCTTCCTCCTACGGTTTACTTTGTTTGAAACAGAGTACCGTAGCAGCATCAACTGTTCATCGTCCCGATCTTGTAAAATGTAGGTGCTCTCTCTACCAAGCCAAATTAATTATAAGATATTGCATGATCATGTTCTTTTAGTTGTACGTAGGTTTTCTCAAGTTTCGTAGCCCAAACAAAGTTAATTCATGATTTGTCTCAAGTAACGAAGCCAAAATGATAGATTAAAACTCATAAATTTTACAGTAAATAGCGACCCTGCCTAGGGCGTTATTTTCATATAAGGTGACAGCCACTGTGTCGTCACTTAATAAATTCTGAAAAAAATGATCAACGATCAGTCGTCAATTCTATATATGTTAGTTATGAGTTTTTCGCATAAATAGTTTGTTCATGGGTATAGGAGTATCCTTTGGCCATAAAAATTTATGGGCGTACTATTGGGGTGGAGACCGAGGTAGTGAAAGTGGTTACACCGTTTTTCGTGTCCCCTATCTCAAGATCCCCCATCTCTCAACGAAAAATTATTTTGAACATCTGGTTATATAGAGTTCTTCGAGCCCGTCATTTCGGTATATCATAGGCTCGATTCCGACGTGGTTAAGTAGGGAAACGAGGGGCTTGAAAAATGACAAATTTTTGAACTGACGACACATAGATAGTCGTTTATTCCTTTTGACGACATATGAGATGTCGTTATATCTTTTATATATATATATATATATATATATATAATATATATATTGTAACCATATATTTGAAAAGTCATATCTATTAAATTATGCAATATAAAATTATAAAAATTATATTTCTGGAATCCTTGAATTTTGTTTCTAATTATCATATATTCTATTTTTCTAAATTATTTTATATAAATAAATGTGTCTTTGAATATATGTTTTCGAAGTTAATCAATTAAATATATATTGTAGGTTGACACTTTTATTTGAAATGACGACATGAGTGTAGTCGTCCAAATCCTTTTTGACGACGTACAGTAAGGTCGTCAAAT
The DNA here is from genome assembly GCA_022559845.1 of Amorphophallus konjac. Lineage (NCBI taxonomy): Eukaryota > Viridiplantae > Streptophyta > Magnoliopsida > Alismatales > Araceae > Amorphophallus > Amorphophallus konjac. The sequence goes on along the minus strand of CM040118.1, from coordinate 325,937,282 downwards.
TATATATATAAATCTATATATATATCTTGTAATTATAGCTTTGAAAATTCATATTTATTAAACTATACAACGGAAAATTATAAAAAATATATATTTGGAATCCTTGCATGTTTCTCCTAATTATCATATATTCTATTTTTATAAATTATTTTAAATAAATAAATATGTCTTTGAATGTATATTCTTGAAATTATTCAATTAAATAGATATTGACTTGAATTCTGGTCAAATAAATTACGTTAAAAATCATAGAATTAATGTCCCTCCAAGTGGACGCTAATTAATAAATGACACTACTCACGGAGGCCAATTTGAAATAGGTTTATTTAATTATAGTTAATTATAGAATTAGATTGACATGAATTCTATAATTAACACGTTCATGTTCTCACCATTTTCTTCCGGTTTTGACCCCTACCTTGGGTCTTTCGGCACTCTCATCTCACGTCCGTGGATGGAGTCCTTGTTTCTTTATTGGTTCACGTTATATACCTCAACTCTCGGTGACATACGAGTCCTCCGTTGGACATTCCGTTCCTTCGGACTGGCAAGTTAGTCATTGGGACCTCCGTAAGTCTCCGCTAGCCTTGGATTCCCTCAAGGCAGTCGAGCTGGTTGTACCCTAAAAACCCTAGATCCGATGCGTGTTACTTTGGTTTTCCGTTAGTCTTGACACTCTACTCCTTTTGGAATCTTCTTGTCATCAATTTGAGAACATAACCCTTTGACTCTGTATTTGGCCAAATCTGATTCTGAAATATTAAAGGGCTCTGGGTCCGCGACTTTTCAGTGCCAGGTAGGACGGAAGTCCAATTCTGTAAACCATGGTAAACTTCTGGGTGTGGCATTGCACCAAACTCTGTACATATGTCATATTATGTCATTCTGTTATATCTGTTATTCTGTAAACTCTGTAAATTTTGTTAATTATGTTATTCTGATATTTTGTTGTTCAGTTATTCTGATAATTTAGTTATTCTGCTTAAATGTTTAATTCTGCCTATATTTATTGAAACTCTGTATATTCTGGCCAATTCTGAAGTTATGTTCATCCGCGTATCTATCCTTGTTATATTCTGATAGCTTGTCCTTGACTCCGCATGGGAATTCATCCCTATTTCTCTTAAGCTCGTAACTGCCTTTGACTTTAATATTCATCTGTCCTGTTAGATTGATCATCATGATTTCCTAGTTCCTGCATTTCATTTGTCATGAACATGAGTAATTGGTTAATCACTTATATTCTGCTTGATGAGAGATGTAATTCCTACTGAGCGTTTCGCTCACTTGCCTATTGTAGACACGCCATTCCTGACGTCTCCTGAGGAAGTCTCATATTACTATACGACGCCCCGCGACGGCTTACGCATTTCGAATCACTTGAGTACTTCCTTTTCTTGAGTCTTCTTCCGCCCTTTTCGGCATCCGGAATCGTCTCATCACGGCATTCGGACGGCATCAATACCAGTCAGACGCATCAAAAGGTTCCGGAACCAAGAAGGGTGTCTACCGGGCGGCTGCCGACGCCTAATCCGAGGACCCGGGTGGGTCTTAATGGGGGCGTCCAGGCCCCTGGACGCCCCCATAATTTTAATTTATTTTATTATTTTCTCAGGGCCCAAAATTAAATAAAAAATATATATATTAATGGAGGCGTCCAGGCCCCTGGACGCCTCCATAAAAAACAAAAATAAAAAATGTGTAAAATGCCAGTTGGCATAGAAAAAATAATTAAAAAAATAAATAAAAATAAAAATAATTAATGGAGGCGTCCAGGCCCCTGGACGCCTCCATAAAAACAAAATATAAAAAAAGTATAAAATGCCAGTTGGCATACAAAAACAAAAAAAATAAATAAATATATATATATATTAATAGAGGCGTCCAGGCCTCTGGACGCCTCTATAAAAAACAAATAAAAAATTAAAAATGCCAGCCCTATCATAAAACGACAAGAAAACCAATAAAATAACATATTTTTGGAGGCGTCCTGGCCTCTGGACGCCTCCATCAACTCCCTCACGGGCGCCGGCCACCGAACGACGGTTTGTCGTGTGTGAAAAAAGCCAAATATAGGGACGTCCGGTCAGCTGGACGCGCCCATTTCTGAATCACGAGGCGTCGCTCACAAAACCGCGCGTTGTGCCGAACCGCGTGCGGCCGTCATCGGTTTTCGGTGGACCTGCTTGAGGCGTCCGGGACCCTGGACGCCTCCACAAAAGTATTCCAAAAAAATCAATAAAAATAGAATAAAATATTATTTCGGCCCTGATGGAGGTGTCCAGGGTCCTGGACGCCTCCACCTTCCGGAGCTCTATAAATAGAGGCCCACCCCCTCAGTTCTAGGGGAGCTAAGCAATGATCCGATAGGCTGCCGAGCCCAGAGGCTACGGAGTCATTTTTCTAACCTGTGGGGTCTTTTGTAGGTGGAGGTTCTGCCGGCTTCTCGGGTGCCCACGCTCGCGAGAGGAAGGTCGTCTTCATCCACCGCGCTTCTACGTCGTCCCCACGCTGCCGGAGCTCCGCCGAATTTCACCACCGGCACATCCAATAAGCCAACTCTTTCCTTTTCTTCGTAGTTCTTTGCATTCATCATCTCGCATCCATCATCTCATTTTCCTCCTACTCGAGTCCGAGAGGGGTTTAAAAGATAACACCAACCAGGTGTGTGTCTTCCCGTTATTTCGTCATTTATATTGCAAGGATATGAATACTACACATTCATCTTTCTAAGCCACTTGTCATTTGTTTGTCGTTGTTTTGCAAGGGTAGCCGAGGAAAGCCCTCTCCGTCGGCCGGCCGGAAGGAGAGGAAGAAGCAACCCGCCATCTCCCGCTCTTGAGGTAGGCGCGATCACTTTCTTATTTTGGGGTCTTTCGGCCCCTGGCGATCACATCTTTTCATCGAGGCCGCGGCGAGTCACTTCCCCAATGGCCGTTTAAATTTCTGTTCTCATATTCTCTTTATATCTTGTTATATTTCGTTTATATCATCGAGGCCGCGGCGAGTCACTTCCCCAATGACCGTTTAAATTTCTGTTCTCATATTCTCTTTATATATCCTGTTATATTCTGCTCATATCATCGAGGCCGCGGCGAGTCACTTCCCCAATGGCCGTTTAAATTTCCGTTCTTACATTCTCTCTATATTCTGTTATATTCTGCTCATATCATCGAGGCCGCGACGAGTCACTTCCCCAATGGCCGTTTAAATTTCCATTCTTATACTCTCTCTATATTCTGTTATATTCTGCTCATATTCTCGAGGCCGCGGCGAGTCACTTCCCCAATGGCCGTTTAAATCTCTGTTCTTGTATTCTCTTTTATATTCTGCTATATTCTGCTCATATTCTCGAAGCCGCGGCGAGTCACTTCCCCAATGACCGTTTCAATTTTTGTTATTTAATTTCTGCACCATTCCCATCCCCCCGAGGTCGCGGCGAGTCACTTCCCGCTATGGCCGTTTGAACCCCATATCTTGCTATATTATACTTGTCCCGCTCGCCCCGCCGGAGCAATCTCCCGTGGTGGCCCCTTCTCTCTCTTCTCTCATCTCTGTGTTGCAGCAAACAGCAAAACAAACAAAAAGAAGAGCCCGCGCGCTCTCCGCATCCTCTTCCCCGCACCATCGAACTCCGAACCGCGTGACGTCGCTCACAGATTGGCGATCACGGTGGGACTTCTACTGCTTCCTCCCGGCTACCCTTGCAAGTTCGGCACCACCCGTGCCTCTCCACCTTGGCGCCCACGCGCGCCCCCGTTGTGCTCACGGCATCACCGTCAGTTCTGATTGGTTCTTTGTTTATTACATGTTTGTTATTTCTGTTGTTTTCCCACTTCATATATCTGTCAGCATTCCATTGCATACATCCATTCCTCTTTTCTATCCTTTTTTTCATTTTTTTTGAGGATCACCCTTTCCCGGTGAAGGAAGGACTCTCCGTTTGGGAATTCCTCTCAACGGACTAGAATCTCCTACACTGGGACCTCCGTAAGTCCCCGACATCGAAGAATCTCCTCTTCGTTCACTGGGCTGGTTGTACCATTGAAGTTCCCCGAAGTTAGTCATTTCATTCGTGGTGAGACGAGAGACCCTAGCTGACACGGCGGTGAAACAAAAATAAACTAGGGTCCCTATCTTGTGTGAACTTCGGATCTCGCTAAAAACACACAAAAAAAATCATCAAAATCAAAACAAAAAAAAGGGGCGTAAAGGCATCCACTTGTTTGATAATCTCTGCTACCTACTTTCTAGTGTATGTTTTTACGTTCTGGGAGAACTGTGAGCATGTCTCACGAGTCTTCTGAGGAGAACCACCCTAGCCGTGGTTTGACAGCCGACCCGCGAGTCCATGCTATGGACTCGGGTCCTTCTCATGACCCCTCGCATGAGGTGCAGGTTATTGCCGGGGACACGTCCCCGCCACAGGATATCACATCCTTACTGGGCGTCCTCGCCAACACGGAGCTTACCTCTGAACAGCTCCGGGCCTTCCAGGCCATTCTAAAGGGGAAATCTGTTTCCCCCACGCCCCAGGAGTCAACTCCGGCTATCGCACCTCTCCACGAGTCCGTGCAGGCCATTCCATCTCCTTCATTGGCGCAAGCCATCCAGTCTCCCTCGCTTCAAGGACAAGCGAGCCAACAACCTCCCTCATTCCAATTCCCGTCACAATCTCAAACTCCCGGTGTTCCTCACACACCGTTTCAGCCAGGGCCAACTGTCGGTGGTCCGACAGTTCCCTCTCATTCCGGGTTTCCCCCTCAAGTCTCCGGAAGACAGTTTCTCCCCCAATGGCAAGTGCCACCTTCACCCCCAGAGGAGCTCGCCCAATCGCTCCTCAATAGGTTCAATCGCATGGACGAGCAGTTTCAAAATCTGAGAAGAATGGTGGACGTGAAAGCCACCCCGGAGGTTGCTTTGCCAATCCTCCCCGTCATTCATCTCCCTCCCTCCGAAATGCCCACGTACCGCAGATACAATGGTACCGGCAACCCCTTCATTCACCTCAAGGACTTCATGTATGAGTCCTCCTATTGGCAAAACGATCAGAGGTCCCTGGCATACCTCTTTCGGAGATCATTGGATGGTCCCGCGCTTGAGTGGTTCTATTCTCTGGAGCCCCGCGAGGCCGAGAATTTTGAAATAGTGCAGAGAAGGTTCTTGCAGAAATATAGGGATAGGGTCGGTCCCTCACTCTCCATTACCGACCTAGTGGCCGAAAAGATGAAACCCGACGAGGATTTTGTCCGATATGCTGATAGATGGAGGTCTCTGGCGGAAAGAATAAGGGATACCCTCTCCGAGCCCGAACAAGTGAAGATGATTGTGTCTAATGCAACCCCGCAGTTCAGACATGTCCTCGCCATGAATAAACTTACTACAATGGAGGAACTCTATGAAAGGGCCCGATACATCCAAACCCAGCTAAAAGACTCCCCCATCATGAACATGTTTGAGTCGCCGAAGCCCAAAGTGGTCAGAAAGACAGGCGCTGGTGTCCCGGGCGGAGCCACAGAAGGGGTCGTGACAAATGAGCAAGTCAGTGCGGTCAACAATGCCAACTATGCAGTCAACCCAAGGCCTCAACAAATGCCCCGACTACCTCTTCAATCAGGTCCTTTCCCTCTCCGTCCTCCACCCCAAAATAATCCACCCCAGGATAATATGCCTCCATTACGCCAACCCCAGCAACAACAACCACAACCTCAACAACAACAACCACCGCTTCAGTACAACCAAGTTCCACCCCCGGGGAACTATGGTCCCCAACAGCAACAAAGGAGGCCGCTCGGTCCTAAGAGAGCCTACTATCCACCATTGCCAGAAACCTTAACAGATATTTTTAATGCCCTCATGGCATCAAACCAACTCGCCCTACACAGAGAAAGGCCCGCCTGGCCCCCAAATGTTGATACCTCCAAATACTGCGTCTACCACAGGCAGCCGGGACACACAGTGGATTACTGCTTCCATTTCAAAGATTACATCCATGATATGAATGATGAACATCAAATAGATTGGGATGAGATGAGACGGTACGTCGCGGCTCTCAAGGCTAGGAGACCTCCTCAGAGGCCACAGCAGCAGTTACAACAGCAGCAGCAGCAGCAACCACAACAACAACAGCAGCCTCAGCAGGCCCCACAACAACAGCCCGACATGGGCATAATCCAGAATCCACTACCGGAGCACCAACAGCCCAATCATCAGGTTAACCCCATCTCCTCCTTCCCGGAAGTCGGGAGAGAGCAGGTGTGGCACCAGGAAAGTACTTCCATTCTTTATACCTCCAGCCCTATCGTCATGCAACCCCCTCACCTTGCCCGGGTAGCACCTCTCTCTCATCAACCCGCATCGGTATCGCCTTCACCATTTCCACTACCATTACGCCCTCTCATCCGCACCCCGACCTCCTATCAACCGACACTTTCTACTACGCCTTCACACCCTCTCACCTTCTCCCACTCCCCCACTTTACCATCCACCTCTACCACATTTACCCCTACGCCTTCTAAACCCCTTATCATCCGTCCACCATACATAACACCGTCTTTCTCCACCACATCACCACTAATGCCTTCAAAACCACTCATCACCCACCATCCGCCCCAAAACCTTTACCCGTTTCAAACCTTACCTCCACCTCCACCTTCCAAACCCCTTATCCTTCATAATCCGCGCGATATCCCCTCTACCTCCGCCATGCCTCCACCTAACAAACCCCTCATCAGAATCCCTGCTCCCGTCATCACCCCTGCTTCATCAACCATTCCTCCACTACTACCCCTCAAACCCCTGTTAAAACCCACTGCTACCCCCACAGAGGTACAAAAGCCGCAGGCAATGGTGCTCCGGAGTGGAAGGATTTTCCACAGGGTTTTCCCCCACAACAGTCAGAATCCCGAGCAATCTCAGCCAGAGAAGGATGATGCAGAACAACCAGAAAGAGCTATCCCTGGAACACAGTATGATCTACTGAAACACTTGGACAAGACGCCTGCCCGGATCTCCATCCTAGAGCTACTTCAAAGATCCACATCCCACCAGGCGGCCTTGATGGAATATCTTCAAAATGTCATGGTTAATGAAGACCTCCCCGTGGAGAAGATTTCGACCGTCCTAACCCCAACAGACACACAACCAGTCATCATGTTTCACAACTACGAGCTCGCTCCCAAGGAATCTCAGAAATATGCATTGTGCATTTCAATAAAAATTAATGGGGTATCCATAAACCCGTGTCTTGTGGACACGGGTGCATCCATAAATGTGATCTCCATGAGCACTCTTCAGTTGTGTGGGGTCAACGAGGAACAAATAAGACCTTCCTCGATCACGGTCACAGCTTATGACAATAGCAAAAGGCCGCCGTAGGGGATGATTATTCTGAAGGCAGAACTAGGCCCCATGGCAATCTCCACGAAATTCCATGTCCTCGACATGGACCCCACATTTAAGGCTATACTGGGTCGCCCTTACATCGAAGCCATGGACGCTGTGCCATCCACCAACCATCAGTGCCTGAAGTTTCCTTACAATGGGAGAATTATTAAAGTGGTTAGTACACCTGTCCTTCACATAGTGGATGCTATCAACACCTCTCTGCCTTCTGTTTGGCCGTCTCATCGGCCCATATTGTCACTGCTGGACGTACGTGATCCATCTCATGTTCCACTAGCACCAAAGGAGCCGGTCAGGGCAACCGCAACATCCTGTCTCCCTTTTCACTCCAAAGGTTGGGAGATTATGAGGAACATCGGCTATCAACAGGGAAAAGGTCTGGGCGCACAGTTACAGGGTATGCTCAAGCCGCCAAAAGAAATTAGGCCGAACCGTAGGTTTGGCCTAGGCTTCAAACGACCGTTCAAGGCAGATTGGAAGCCCCTCACGTGGACTCTATCAAACCACTTCAACAGAGGGCCCGTTGTTCAGATGGGAGATCACCCACGAGAAGCATATGGAGGATCACATGCTGTATATTTGGCTGAAAAATGTCCGAGGATCACCAAAAGAGGCAAGATCAAAGATCCGGAATGCGAGTGGGACAAATGGTTCGACATATGGGACATTTCCGTTGCACTGGAAAGGATGTTCTCATCTCCACAGCTTGAAGGACCACCATTGATCTCCGAAATACCAGAGAATATTACCACTCTTGCCAAGGTTCCAAACTATCCTCGTCCTCGCCAGAAGGACTCTGTCATCGACGGATCTTCATCCGTCCTCAACATTGCCGTCGACAGCTCATTAGCCGCCATCCTCTCCATCCACTCGTCTCAGCCTTTGCTGATATCTTCTTCCTGGGCCAGACAATTGTCTGATGATCTTCCCAGGTCCCCTTCTTTGCTTACATACCTACGCGGGCTTTTCAACCCGCGCCAGGTCTTCAACCATGATCTGCTCTACGAGCCCCACAATCCTCTAGCCATAACCACTTTCCTCTCTCCTCCAATCTCTTTTCACTGCTTTGTCATTAAAAATGAAAACGAAAAAAAAACGTCAATTTTCAAACTCTCCAACAACACATCTTCGTTGAGGAAACCTCCTACATCTCCCACGGGTGCGTACCGCCTTGCGGACCACCCGTCCAAGGTCCGATGAGCGACCTTTTCTACCCCTCCTCTGAGGGGTCTTCTCCTGTACATTCTACACCACCCTCCTCATCTTCCTCTTCGTCTGTAAATATTGTCAGTCAATCTAGGAATGATAGGCCAAGGGTATTACCTAGGAAGAAATCCAAGGGTAGGCAGATCCCTCGTCGATTCCTTCTGGATTTGGCCGCCAGGTGTCAGGCCCTTCTTGCCATCCCCCAGTTGTTAGAAAATCCCATCCAGCTACCCGAAATAGAATGCAAGGGCGACTGTGCATCTGATGAAGGGTATGGAGTCTACGAGATCACGAATGAAGAATGCCCCACTGAAGATGAGGGTGAAGAATATGAGGATGCGGCGGGCGCATACGCTAGCGGAATGAGGAGATTCGACGAGCCGTCAACCGCCGTAGAAGAATCCACCAAAGAAGTCAACTTGGGGACTGAGGAAGACCCTAGGATCATCCTCATAAGTGACAACCTACCACCCTCTGAAGAAGAGGCATTAATTGAGGTCCTCAAGGAATATAAGGACACGTTTGCATGGAGCTACGAGGATATGCCGGGTTTGGATTCAACCTTGGTCGAACACCGTTTAACCCTAAAACCAGGGTCCATCTCGGTAAAACAAAGGTTAAGGCGTTTCCACCCTCAGATGGCTTTGAAAATGAAAGAAGAGGTCGATAAGCTCCACAAAGCCAGGTTCATTAGAGTCGTTCTTTATCCTCAATGGGTGGCGAACATTGTCCCGGTCATGAAGAAAGATGGGAAAGTCAGGATTTGCATCGACTTCCGGGACCTTAACCGCGCGTGTCCAAAGGATGATTTTCCCTTACCTCACATTGATGTGTTGATTGATAACACGGCAGGTTTTGAAACCCTCTCTTTCATGGATGGATTTTCAGGATACAATCAAATTCGTTTGGCAGAAGAGGATCAGGAAAAGACGTCATTCACTACCCCTTGGGGAACATATTGTTACGTGGTCATGCCGTTTGGGTTAAAGAATGCTGGAGCTACTTACCAAAGAGCGATGATGGCCATATTTCATGACATGATGCACATATATCTGGAAGTGTATGTGGATGACTTATTGGTGAAATCAAGGACCAGGATGGAACATCCAGAAGTTTTGGCTAAGGTCTTGCAAAGGTCAAGAGAATTCCAATTGAAAATGAACCCGAAAAAGTGTGTGTTTGGTGTGTCGTCAGGTAAATTGCTGGGGTTCATTGTGAGTAAAAGAGGGATCGAGATAGATCCCGACAAAGCCAAGGCTATCAGGGATATGCCGCCTCCCAAGAATTTGAGGGAAGTCTGAGGTTTAATCGGCAGGCTGCAGTTTATTCGTCGGTTTGTGTCTCAACATTCACAAAGGTGTAGACCTCTCTACGAGTTGACCAAGCCAGGAGTAGAATTCCACTGGAATTCTAAATGTCAGAAAGCTTTTGAAGGGTTGAAGGAATATCTGGCTAGTCCACCCGTTCTCATTCCACCTAAACCAGAAAAACCTCTGATCCTTTACATCTCAGTCTTGGATGACTCCGTGGGAGCCGTCCTCGCACAAGCTGATGAAGAAGGCAAGGAACGGGCAACCTATTACTTGTCCAAACTTCTCAATCCCTGTGAGCAGAAGTACACCGTCGTGGAGAAAACCTGTGCTGCCCTCGTTTAGGTGGTGCAGAAATTGAAGCACTACTTCTTGGCTCACGAGGTCCACTTGATTGCTCGGATGAATCCTATCAAATTCCTTCTGGAGAAAGCCGTCCTTACGGATAGGCTAGCACGCTGGCAAAGTTTTCTCTCTCAGTTCGACATCACCTACATCCAGCAAAAGGCGATTAAAGGTTATGCCATAGCCGAGCATCTCGCTCACCATCCTCTTCCCAAGTTCGATCCCGTCCAATCAGAGTTTCCAGATGAGGAACTAATGTCCATCAACCAATCAGATGAGCCAATGTGGACGCTATATTTTGATGGAGCTCTGAATTCTCAAGGGAGAGGAATCGGCATCGCCCTCCTGTCGCCGGAAGGCCTCACATTCCCATTGGCATACCAGCTCAAATTTCCAGTCACCAACAATATAGCCGAATATGAAGCTCTTCTAGCTGGCCTAGGACTCGCTCATTCTTTTCGTATCACTGAGTTGCGAGTCGTAGGTGATAGTCAACTCATCCTTCGCCAGGTACTAACTAAGTATCGCACTCGCGATCCCAAACTCAAGCCATACCAAGAACTCACTGCTGCCTTTGCCAAACTGTTCACAAAACTGATCTTTGTTCATATCCCTCGTCATCAGAATATTCTCGCCGATGCCCTCGCCTCATTGGCATCATCCATAAGGTTCCCTCTAGGAAGATGGTTTAAGTCCATTTCCATCTACAAACTTCACGCCCCTGCAATCGATGATGCTTCCTACGTAAACATCAAAGACAGGATAGCAAGGAAGATCCTGCAGGAAGATATCCTTGAGAAGAGGGAGCTCATGTTGGCAGAGGCCGAAGAAGAACTGGCTGACGAAGAGAAACCATGGTTCTATGAAATTGTCAAATATTGCCAAGATCAGTCTTATCCTGAAGGGGCCACCACAGAGGACAAGAAAGCCATAAGAAGGGTGGCTCAGAAATACACATTGATTGGAGGTCTACTCTATAGGAGGAGCCTTACTGGTATTCTGTTAAGATGTCTTGGTGACGATGAGGTTTGGAAATGTGTAGAAGAGACGCACTCGGGTGTGTGCGGTGGCCACGTGAATAGTCAGATGCTCGCCAAGAAGATCATTCGTCAAGGCTTTTATTGGCCCACTATGGAAGAGGATTGTGCTGTCTATGTCCGTAGGTGTGTCAAGTGTCAACTTCACGCCGATAAAATCCATTCACCATCTTCCTCACTTCATCCAATATCCTCCCCATGGCCTTTCTCCATGTGGGCATTCGACATCATTGGTCCCTTAGGTGATCCCAATTCCCTCACCAAGCAGAAATCTTTCATCCTTACTGCGACGGAATACTTCACCAAATGGGCCGAAGCCGAAGCTTACGCGGAGATCAAGACGTCAACAGTCTGCAAGTTCATCATGAAGAACATTCTCGCCAGATTCGGCGTCCCAAGCACGATCGTCACCGACAATGGGCCATAATTCATTTCTCAGGACCTACAGGACCTCTGCAAAAGGTACGCAATTGCGTTGCATCATTCATCGCCTTATTACCCACAAGGTAACGGTCAAACGGAGGCCACCAATAAAACATTGCTCAAAATCATCAAAAAAACCTGCGAGTCTAGTAAGTTTTCAGACTGGCCAGAAAAACTTATCGAAGCCCTATGGGCCTATCGCACCTCAATCCGTACCCCCACCGGGCAGACTCCATTTGCCCTCACTTATGGTATGGAAGCGGTAGTCCCGTATGAGACTCTGATCCCTTCTCTCAGGGTACAATTGGATGAGGAATTTCCCCTCGACGATCGTCGTAATTCACTCCTCGCCCAGTTGGAACTCTTGGATGAGAAACGGCTGGCCGCCGCCGAACACGCGCGTGTGTATCAAAATAGACTCGCTCGCTTTTACCAAAAGAAAGTCGTTGAGAGAAAATTCAAAGTCGGTGAGATGGTCGTAAAAAGAATTTTTGTCAAACCTGGAGGGCCGCGTTCTAAGCTCCAACCCAATTGGGAAGGACCATTTGTAATTCAAGCCGTGTACCCTGGCAACGCCTACAAGCTAATCAACGCCGAAGGGACCGAGTTATCCCACCCTTGGAATGGGCTTTATCTTAAGAAATACTACCCTTAGCACAAAACAAAAAAAAATGAATGATGAAAAGATAAAAAAACATCAAAAATAAGGAAATATTGAAAACCACTAAAAATATGGAAAATTCAAAATGCCGATGCCTGGCAGGCACCATGTAGTTAAGTCCCTGCATCTAACCTTCATGTTAGGATAGGGCCCATTAAGGCTTGGTAGGCACCGGGTCTTGGTTTGCCAGAACCGTGGAGATCCCTGTCCGGCCACGTCGGCCTATGCTCGCTCGAAGGAAGCTAACATGTGCTCACTTATGTATTTTATTCAAAAAAATCGGTAGCATCACCTACGGTAGGGCCACACCTAGAAGATCTCCGGAAGCTGTAATCTTTATTCTTTTCTCTTCGACCAAATGAGACAGTCGGCGCCCTTAAAACGCTGAGCATGAGAAACCGAAACTCAAACCCCAAAGGCAAGAGTAGGACCCATTTCCTCGAGCATCGATCAGAGCACGAGAAGAGGGCAGTGTCCCCGCAGGCATACGAAGAGGGAGCCCACCAACGTCAAACGACTATATCTCCCTCACAGAAAGAAATACAAAATCAAAATCAAGAGAAAAGCCTGGTCGTGACCGTGCCTGGTACGATAAACGGAACCCCTCAAAGCAAAAGTCTGAATCCACAAAGGGGGGCTGTGGAATGTAAATGCTCGAGATTTGGTCCGAATTTGTCCGAAAGGAAAGAGTTAATGGGCCCTTATTCGCTCGCCGGGTTAACGGCTTTGCCGGTCCTCTCAGGAGGTTTATCCCCTACGCTCTTCCTTCTCCCTCTAAAGATGAAGGTTCGATGGAGTTTCTGAAAGGTGAAAACTGCCCAGGGTCTGCGACCTTATTTTAATTTACACATTTTGGTTGCCTACTTTGAAAAGTAAAAGCTATCGCTGCGAAGGAGTCTCTGTGATTCTGGCGGGTCAAGACCCCTGTTTACCACCTTGATATCTTCTTGTTTAACCTCGGGCTTAGGCCAATGCAAGCGCGTCACCTATGGGTGCGACGGCGTCTGATTCCGGGTCAGCGTCGCGCGGTTGGTCGTTAGGGTTCCAGGGTGTTCCATCTTATACCATCTAGAGTTGTGAGGAAACGGACCCGGGTCGGGCAAATCATCTATCTCAAACACCTTTTGGGTGAATCCCTGTGGTCGGAAGCAACTGGGAGCCTAAGCATGGCATGACGGTATTGTCATCAGGGTAAGTCTTAGCCAGCGGGATCGTCATTCGAGGGGTCTAGAGGCCCAAATCAACCTAGATGTGCACTTAAGATACCTGGGAGGTTAGTAAGAAACCCCTGTCTCACGTAGGTTAGGTGCCATTTGGGTGCTTGCTGGGCGTTAGCAATAAAAAAATTGAAATGATAAAAGCACAAAAAAATAGAAAAGAGAAATGTACATATTTGCAAACAAAAAAAATCTTTTTATGATAAAACAAAAAAAATGTCAAATATAAAAAAGAAAACGAATCAATTTGGCATGATTGCATTTACGTGCATCATCTCATTTTTAATATCGCTTGCATTCGTGTGCTTGCCTGTCGCATTTATCATCACCGCATCTTTCCCTTGCCTTCGTTAAATAAAGGCTTGGCCCCTTGACCAGTTATCAAGGACAGTCACAGTGACCATTTGCTTATTGAGCAAGGGGCCAAGTCAGAACAGAAATTCTGATTTGTTTGTTTCAGTGATATGTGCAGGGATTCAGGTAACTGAAGCAAAGGTGAAAAATAAACAAACCAAACCTTGTGTTTTATTCCAAAAAAAAAAACCAAAAAAATTTACATCAAGTTCCGCCCTCTCTCTCTGCATTATTCGTCCCACTACTCTCCGGGCAAAACACTCTCAAAGGTGCTACCCAACTACGAAAAGCGGTACTCCTGCCGCTCTGTACTCCTCTTCCTATTCCCACATCCCGGCGTTGATCCACGAAAGCAGCAAAGAAGCTACCAACACGAAAGCCACGCTCTCGTGCTTTTCGGTAGCGCTCCTCACCATCTCTCAGCCATTGTTCAGCAAGACCAAGGCCGATTCGGAGTTCGAATAGTTGGGCCTCCATGGCCCTTCGCTCCTCCCTTTCAGCCAAACTGTTGGCTCTTTCTCTCTCTGCGTTTCTTTCCCTCTCTGCCCGTTCTCTCTCACGGTCTTCCCTCTCTAACTGGAGAGTGATCCTCAGTTCCATAGCATCCCTGGATGAGTCGTCATCAGGATGACGCCGCAGTTCCCTCTCCAGTTCTGCTATCCTAGCCTCCTTATGCGTAGCTTGGGCAAGCGCTTCTTCCGTCTCCTTTTCCTGCCGAGTGTACCATCTCAGATACGCGATAAGGCGTAAACAAAGAGAACTCAACGCTGAAACTTTTACCTGTATACGGAGCATTCCTTCTGCCTCCGCAGCACGCTGCGTGGCGTGAGCAAGTTGCTCATGAAGCGAGTCAAGTTCTGAGGTGGGAATCCACAAGCTGGAAGAGGCACCACCTACTCCCATCGCTGGGGAGGCTGCGCCAATCTGGGCATGCTGCGACCATGTGAATTAGCAGCCAACATCTGGAATCTGGGGTTTTAACTAGGAAGGTACTATACACCTACCAAGGCGCTCGTAGCTCCGCGGGCATCACCCAACTGTTGTTCCATCTCTGCCAAGCGAGTTCGTAAATTCGCTATCATGGCATCCCGGACATCCTGCAGCCTTACAAGTCAGCATTTTTACCAAAAAAACCAAGAAAAGGAGAAAGAAGAGAAGAGAAAAAGGGGAAACCTACCTCCACAAGTCCCCTGGGTTGGAACCGTTCTGCGTACTTTGTCCTATATAGACGCAAGTAGTCCTCGCTGTCCCGCGCCTGTGATTCTACAATCGTGCCACCCCGTTGCCAGTCCTCATACTGTTCGGGGAATCGCACGCGCCAGTCAATGCAAGTCGCCGGTCCCCGCGTCTTTCTCCCGACACGAGGTGGCGCAGCTGAATCCACCCATTCTTGAGCCAGTCCTAAAGTCCTCATAACTAATCGTAGCCGAAGCGGCTCGATTTCATTCAGGCAGTGCATCCATAGTTCCCGTCCGAACCGGGCACGACTTGCTAGAACCCACGGCTGGTTGGCATCGACCATGTCTGAGTAGGGTCTCCAGTTTACCATCGCCGTAGGGAACTCCTGTAGCTCCCGCCTTAACACCATCAGTTGGTAGGTTAGGGGTGCCGCACTCATGATGGGTTCCCACCGCCTGGCTAGCGGCACCATCACGGGTCGCCAATGTCGAGCTCTCCCCATAGGGAGGTAATAATAGCTCCATAACTGCTCGGCGCAGGTCATCAGCACCTTGCGAAAACAACAAAAAAAATACAAAACAAGCAAAACCAAAAAAATACCTGGATGAATGGTGTGAAACCACTCACAGTCATCTCACGATCCGTTTCTTGGAATAGGCCTGCAAACAAGTGTGCCAGCATGGCGGCTCCCCAGGCATAATACCCTACTCTTTCAAGGTCTGACAACAGCTCCAGGAAGCAACATTGGATACCATCCCCTTTCGAGCTCAGTACCAATCTCCCCAAAAGGAAGAGGAGAAATCTCCTCAAATCTATGTTACATCTTTCCCAGTTTCTGAAATCTGTGCAGTACACGGCACGGCATCCTATTTCCATCCTTTCCATGAACTCTTCTGAGGATTCGTCGTCTCGCCGACGAGTGTCGGTGAGCCCTAATGCATCCATGAGGGACGCCCTAGCTACCGACCTGTTCTTCCGACCATCTAGGTCCAAACCCAGTAACTTCTGGGCACCTTCTCTGTAGTCCGCGTAAGTGACTCCGGTCACTGCCTCGCCTTCTACCTTCAGGCTTGTGATCCGGACCACATCCTCCAAGCTGGGCACCATGTGCCCCCAGGGCATCAGGAATGCCCGGCTCACTGGGTCCCATCTCTCACACAAGGCTTGGATCAGGACTAGGTCAAGTTGGATCGGCTCGATCCAAAGGAAGGTACCAAATCCCATCACGTCTAGCCTCGCCTTCTGAAAATCTGGGAGGCCCCTGTACGCTGCTACTACCAACTCCCATAAGATTTGTGATTTCATCACAACCTACACATACAAGGAATGGGGGTGAGGTTTGGTCAGAAGAAAGGAAGAAAAAATGAGAAAAGGGCAAGAAAACTTGGCTTACGAGTTGTGATTGGGCCCTTTCGCTGAAGTGCCCTTCAAAGTATGAAAGCCTCCTGGAACTACTACCACTGGACCTGCTTCTCTTCGAGGAATGGGAAGATTCGCCCTCCATCCAACTCTCAGAACTTTGAACTCCTCCTCTCCCGTAAGAACTTGTGCTCCTCGAGTTATTCCTCGATATACCTGGGAAGATAAAAGGGATAAGAATTTATAGAAATGGAAGGAGTGCGGGCCAAGATTACCTCCATCACCTGTCGGTGATAGCCCTCGCAATAAGACACCGGCCAAGCGGCCCCATGTGTCGCTTCACCGCTCGCACAGGGTGATTGACTGGACGAAGAATAGGACGAATAGCCCCTATGTTGTCTAGGGATACCCTATCATGTTTTGGAGGACGCCCGCAAAATTTGGCACAACATCCGGGAAAAGGAACTAGGGCCGTCAGTATTGACTTCGACGGCAGATTCCCGTGGAAAATGGTCACAACAAGACGTGATTCTCCGCTCGAGGCGGAGTCTCGACAGATCCGTCACATGGGAACAGTGCAAAGGAGAAGAAGTGTAGGGAAGAAGGAACGCACAAGAGGACAAACAAGCATCAGAAAATCAAATCACTCCATTCATAATTCTACATAAGCTGTCAAAAACATCATAAACATAAAGAGGTGACGGGTCCACTAGCCCGCCAATCCTCACCATCACTCATCTCTCCGGGCACTCTCCTCCTCTCCCCCGAGGTGAGGGTCCCTCAGAAGCCTCCGGGATCCCCGTGCAGTAGCACCTGCCTCGCCTCTGGGCGCCTGCTCCGCAGCAGTGACTCGCTGCTCCTCCCCTGGCGTGGCGAAGAAGCCACTGGCGGCAAAGCGACCGGACTGGCGGAGTCGCTCCCCGAACTCTCGCGCTCTCTCGTAGCGCGTCTCCATCCCTCCTAGCCTCTGCACGACGGCCTGAAGGCCCAGCTGGAGCTCCCACACTTGGGCCTCCAAGGCCCTCCTCTCGGTCAGATCCCGCTGTCGCTCGGACCTTCTCTCGGCTTTCTCTCTCTCTACCTCTCTCCTCATCATCTGCAGAAGAACCCTTAACTCCAGGATGTCTGGAGAAGGTCTCTCCTCACCACGATGCCGCAGCTCCGCTACAGTCGCCACCCAGGCGTCACGCTCCTCTTCCGCCCGGGTCGCATGGGCCACCGCACCGGCAAGTTGCTCCCGGAGGGAAGCAATCTTGAGAAAAGGGGCCGAGGAACTGGAAGATGTGCCACCAATCATCCCCGCCGTCACTGTCTGCTGGGCACGCTGGAACAAAATAAACAACGGCCGTCAGTGAAACTCCAAAACCTGAAGTTAAAAGGGCGGCACGTAACTTACCAGGAGCGACAGCTCATGTTGAGCGACGGCCAGTTGCCGCCTAGTCTCTGACAGCTGGGCGCGCGAGCCGCCGATGCCACGCGTGTCCCCAGCTTGGGGAAGCCCCGCGTAACTCTCTCTCTGCCGCCGCAGGAAGTCGGCACTGTCCTGCACCAGTACACCCCCTTGCTGTCCAGGGAGACGTACGGGCCAGTCCTCGAGCCTCGCCTTGCAGCGACTCTTCTTCCTGACGCGGCTCGGCTCGTCCGCACTCGCCCACTCATCGGCCAGGCCCAGCGTCATTGCCATGTCCTGCACCAAGAAAGGGGTCCCATATCAGTCAAAAGGAACGCGTCCCCTGTCTAGGACGCGTCCATCATTTGAGTGCAACACTCGCCGAACCCTTTCCTCCTCGCGCGGCTCGCTTCAAAACCCAAAATGAATTACAAGAGGAAGAGATCGGAGGACCTACCGGACCGTGTTCACCTCCTCCCACGCCATCGGGCCCCTCGGGTCCCTCGGGGGCCCGAAGCGGCCCTTCCTCCTCCATGGACGCCGTTCCGTGATCGGGCGCGTCCCTCCTTGGGCGAGGATTTCCTCGTCCCTCTCCACCTTCACCACGGTCGGGCCCACCGAACTCCATCGATCAAAAGAGGAGGAAGACGAAAAAGGGGCAAGCGCGTTTCGGCGGGAGGCGGGCTCGTTTGCGGGTAAGGCACGGGAGAAGAAAGGACCACCCGTCGCTTTAAATTTAAAATCAAGGATTAAAACGCGTCCTCGCGCCTGGACGCGCCCAAAAGGGGGGAAAGGAAACAAAATCCCCCCGTGCAAAACATAGTTCCCCGCTGTTCAGGGCAAGGTCTCGCGGAGCGTGCCTCAAGGGACAACTCAGTGCAAAAAAAGAAAGTGTGGGAGAGAGAAAAGTACACACAACACAAAAGCCATTTCCATTTCATATAATAGCCGAAAGTACATCATACAGTGAGAAGGGTGACGTACAAGCAACTCTCTAACTCTCACCGTCACCCTCCTGGTCATCTCCTTCCTCCCTCCTCTGACGGAGATCCCTAGGGGGCCTCCGCGACCTCTGTGAACCCTGAGAAGCCGTGCTCGCCTCGCCTTGCGGTGGCACTCCAGCCTCGAAGGCGCGACGACGCTCCTCGGCCGAAGAAACCAGGTAGCTGCCCATGGAAAAAGAACCAGACTGACGAAGTCGCGCCCCGCGTTCCTTCGCCCTCTGGTACCGCTCCTTGCTCTCCCGAAGCCTCCCCTCCGCCGTGCCAAGACTCAATCGGAGCTCCAGCAGCTGGGCCTCTAGAGCCCTCCTCTCGGTCTGATCCCGCTGTCGCTCCTCCCTCTCTCTCTCCCTATCCCTCTCCCTCTCTCTCTCCACGCTCTCCCTATCCCTCTCCCTCTCCTCTCTCTCCCTCATCGCCTCTCTCCTCGACAGCTCGAGGGCGATCCGCAGATCCACTACGTCGCGAGGAAGCTCCTCAGCCTCCCGTCGCCGCTCCTCCTCTAGCTCCGCAATCCGGGCGTCACGCTCTGCCACCCGGGCATCGCGCTCCTGCTCAGCACGAACAGCACGCGCCAGGGCCTCTCGGATCTCGGCCACCTGTCAAGACACGCATGCACCGTAAGAGAACAGTGATAGAAGGAAAGTAGCTAGAAAAGGGTCGCGGCCAAGCAAGCACTCACTCGAGTCTCGCGGTCACGCTCGGCCTCCTCAGCCCGAGCCACCGCGTACGCCAGCTGCTCCTGGAGGGCAGAAACCTCCGGAGGAGGGCCCCGCGAACTGGAACCCGCTCCACCAGCCATCGCGGCTGCCGCTGTCTGGTGGGCCCGCTGAAACACGGGGCAAACGTCAGTCAAAGGCTAAGCATCAAAAATCTAGGTCACAAAAAAATGCATTGCATAAACTCACCAGGATCTCCAACTCCTGTCGGATGGCCACCAACTATCGCCTGGCGTCCGCCAACTGGGCCCGCAGGTCGGCAATCATGGTATCACGAGCATCCTGCATTACACATAAGTTAGTATCCCATGCATATACATATAGAAAGGTGGAGCAGTTTCATTTCACTTACCCCTGCCATACCACCCAAGGAGAGGCGGTCCCCGTACGTAGCTCGGTACCGTCTCATGTAGTCTGTGCTGTCCTGTACGTGGGACACTACTGGGACCCCGCCCTGCTGCCAGTCCTGGTACTGTGCTGGGAAGCGCGTACGCCAGTCCACGATCTTCGCCTTCCCCTTGGTCTTCCGCCCAATGCAGGCCGGCGCATCTACGTCTACCCACTCCTGGGCCAGCCCCAACATCCTCATGACCAGTCTAAGCCGCAGCGGCTCAATCTCGTTCAGGCAATGGACCCACACGTCCCGCCTGAAGCGAGAAAGACCCGCTACAACCCAGGGCTGGCCAGCATCGCCCATGCCCAGGTAGGGCCTCCACACCACCTGCATCACCATACATACATCATGTTAGTTACCATTCAGTCACATGCATAAACACAAAAAAAATCATACGCATCATACCATGGCCTCGGGATACTCGCTCAGCTCCCGACGAAGTGACGCCAGCTGGTAGCCGTGGGGTGCTGCAACCACGACCGACCTCCACTGCCGCGCCAGAGGCACGGCCCTCCTGTTCCCATGCCTAGCCCTCCCCATCGGGAAATAGTAATAGCTCCACACCTGCATCCATCATACATCATTAGTACAATAATTGCATATTTAACTGTGGGAATGCATAAATAAAATGTTTACCTGGAGGAAAGGTGCGAAGCCGCTGACTGTCGTCTCCTTCTCCGAAGTCTGGGAGAGATCGGCAATCAGATGGGCAAGCAGAGCCGCTCCCCACGCATAGTGCCCCACTCTGTCCAGATCCGCCAAGATCCCGAGGAAACGGCAGTGGATGCCATCCCCCTTCGTCCCCAGCAGAAGGCGGCCCAGGAAGAAGAAAAGAAACCTCCGAAGGTCTAGATCCACCAGCTCCCGCTCGCTCGGGTCCTGGGTGAAAGCAGCACGAGCATCCCCCTCCAGTCGAGCCAAGAACTCTGCTCCAGTCTCGCTAACCCGCTGACGCGGGTCGACAAATCCGAGCGCCTCCATGATCTCCACTCGGCCGACTACCCTGCTGTCTCTATCAGTCACGCTCGTCTCTAACCACAGCAGGTCCAGGGCACTCTCTCGGTAGTCGGGGTAGGTGACCCCGCTGACTGCCTCTCCGTCAACTCGTAGCCCGGTGATCCGAGCCACGTCCTCCAGTGACGGCACCATGTGCCCCCAGGGCATCAGAAACGCCCGGCTCGGTGCGTGCCACCGCTCCCTCAGTGCCTGGATAAGAGGAAGGTCGAGCCGGAAGGGCTCGATCCTAAGGAAAGCTCCAAAGCCCATGGCGTCCACACGCGCCCTCTGAAAATCCGACAGCCCACGGTATGCTGCCACCACCAAGGACCAGCTGATCCGGCCCTTCATCACGCCCTGCAAACCACAAAACCAACAAAGAACACATCAGCATCATGAACAGTAATCAACAATGACACTGTATATACTATTTTATTTTATTTTTTAAAAAAAAAATATATATATATATATATACATATATATATTTTTTTGGAGGCGTCCAGGCCCCTGGACGCCTCCTTCCTATTTTCTTTATTTCTTTTTTTCGAAAAAAAATCCAAGAACCAAAAATAAAAAATATATATATAATATATATATTATTATGGAGGCGTCCTAGGCCTTGGACGCCTCCTTATTTTTTAAATTTATTTTATTATTTACGTAAATAAATAAATAAACAAAAAGAAAAAGAAAAAGTGGAGGCGTCCAGGCCCCTAGACGCCTCCTTCTCTCACTACCCGGCCTTCTCTCACAGCCTCTCGCACGCCCGTTTTAGCCTATTAAACCACAGAGTGAGGATTCCGAAGTACTTACCGGGTCGTGATCGTCCTCTCCCGCGTCACCAGCATCCGCAGCAGCCTCCGCGGCCAGGAGAGGCACCTCCATCCCCTCCTCCGCAGCAATCTCCTCTGCTGCAGCCTCCTCGGCATCATCCCTCAACCTCCTCGCACGACGAGCCAGTCGTTTTCGCTTCCCTGGACCCTGGCTCGATCCTCCTCGCTCCATGGGGACTAAGAATAGGTCGTTTAGGGTGACTGGGTCGTCAGATTGAACAGTAAATGAGCAAAAGGGGGGGGGCAACCCTTATAAATAGGAATTAGCTTCTTTGGGGCGTCCAGGAGCCTGGACGCCCCCATAATTTTTATTTATTTCAAAATTCAAAAAATTTTGGGGCGTCCATGCGCCTGGACGCCCCCAAAATAAAAAATCAAACAAAATAAAAAAATAAAAGTTGGGGCGTCCAGGACCCTGGACGCCCCCAAAACAAAAAAATCAAATAAAAATAAAATAAAAATTAGGGGCATCCAGGCCCCTGGACGCCCCCATAATAAAATTTTTTTCAAAAAAAAATATATTTATATATAATAAAAGTAAAAAAAAGACAAGAATATGTATATAATCCAAACAAAATAAAAAAAAACATAAAGAAAAAGAAAAACCATAAAAAAGATAATAATTAAGGGGACGGGGGTCCAAAACATCCAAATGCCAAATTTTATTCCATCAGAAAAGCAGAGTGAACTACATCAGGGGTTTAGGCACCTTAGGCCTTAACTTCCCCAGTTCGGTTACATAAGCCCTCCACGGCTCGCATTCCTCCACCACGTGCGCTAAGGCCTTTCCCGCAACACTTGTCTTCCAGGGAGCTTTAATGGCCTTCGCTTCCTTCGCGTCCGCTTCAGTGCCCAACTCCCTTTTCTTCAAAGGAACAATGTCAGTCGGTGGCGGGAACGAATGGCGTGGGATGCCAATCTGGAGGCAGCACCGATGCGCGTTGTAAAGAATAAACTCGGTCGCGCCGATCAGTTGAAGATCAACTTCGGGAGAAGGCCTCATGAGGAGATCAAGCGAAAGCAAACATGTCGGTGCGCAAGTAAAGAAGCCTTGTGTCACGGTACGGAAGTGAGACCGCCAGTCTTCACGTTTCTTCAGCCACGGAACGCGGTTCACTACAGTACCACCGAAGCCTAACACGTCGGCTATGTGGTGAAGCGGGCTTTGTTGGAAGAGCTTCGAAGCAGTTGGCATTCCCTCGCGGTGGTCGAATTTGAAGTGCAAATCAAGCCAGCAATTCAAGACAAGTGCGCAACCAAAAGGAGGCTTACCCATACTCGAGGCAGTAAGGCCGCTGTAAAGATAAGCAAGGACGGCGGGTCCCACCCTCTTTCCACTCCAGATCCCGCGAATGGCACTTAGTTGATCCTCCTCCACTATGTTGTTGGTATGAGGAAACAAGAGAGCACCCGCCAGACAGATGGTGAACCCCTTCATGATTCCCTCCAAATAGTCATCGTCTGGTGACCCTCTCAGGGCGTCCATGACCCACTCCGCAAGCTTTTGGAGATCGATCCCCTTTTGAGTACGGACCTTTCTGGCTGCGTCGGGCGGCATGAAGCTTCCAAGGACGCTTTCAGAAGTCCCCCGTGTCAGCATCCGCATAGCCTTCACCTTCCCGTCACTCTTGAATTTCTTCAAACCAAGCAGAAGTTCCACCTCCTCGAGGAGGATGGTCACCTCGAAGGTCGGGAAAATAAAAGTGTGGGTCTGGGGATGCCAGATCTCCACTAGCGCGCCCATAGCCGCCCAGTCCATACGAATCTTCTCGTAATGTTTGGCGTGAATAAGGAGCCCCTGCAGATGCCACTTCGAGAGTATGGCCCTCATGCCAATGGAGATATTGGAAGTCAGCCTTGAAAGCCATGGCAGCTTGGAAAACTTCCTCGGGCCTGGGAAGAGTGGATATGGCTGGAAGAGGAAAGAAAGAAGAAATGAAGGAAGTAAGAAGAAAGTTCACGTGGAGAAATTTGAAAAGAGTCAGCTTACCATATGCGACATGATCGTCCCACTCAGATGACCCTCGAGGTCGGAAAGTCGCCTAATCTCGCTGCTAGGCTTGCTCCTCTTTATAACGCGGGAAGACTCTCCTTCCATCCTGAGATCTCTAGATTCTCCTCTCCTTCCTCTCCTGAGCTTCCAAAACCCACCTTGGTGCATTTGAATGAACTAGCCTAAGGGGAGTTCTTATAGGAAGGGAAGGGTGCTACAGGACAGAACATGTCACATCAGTGGTCATTGTCAAGATTTTGTCTGGATCTCCTTTGAACTGTGGTGCGATTCTGCTATGATTCTGCTACTCTCTGATGTTGGTAACCTTTGCTGGCCTGTGCAGGTTTTACTAACGGACGTCTTTGTCCTATCTCCTGTCCCACCTTTCATTGGTTGGTCCCACCATGTCATGCATCATAGTATATGATACCTATGCTACTAGAACATGTCAAGGACCTTGCGGCCCGAACGAATCTGGGATCTGAGTTCCCCTTCAACAAAAATGGTGATGATCCCAGAGGAATTTGGGTTGTACGGATAGGCCGTTAATTTGTGGTAGCATGGGGACGACGGTTCCATTCAGTGAGTTGGTACGCGGATAAACGGGCCCCAGCCCAGTATCAGCTCACCGGGTCGGTATCCTGACCCGTTCTTCACAAGTTAACAATACTATCCTTGGCTATTTTCTATTTTAGTTTGTTTTAAATTTTTCTTTGAACCCAGCATGCATTCATATAGGACTTTGATTTATTGCGGAAGATCATTCAAGTGATTCGATTGTGAAAGCCATTGTGTTTCAATTCCCACAAATATGAGATATTCCACTCTGAATGAAATACCAAGTTTCCTAGAGACGGCCCCGACGCTGCTCTTCCAAAGGAGACCCTTGTTTGAACAGACCCTCAGATATTCCTTTACCCTTTTTTGACCCACCTTGGCCGCAGCACTTCCACATTGGCTGGTAACCGCTCCCCAAAGGTGAAACCTCCGATTTTATGACCCAGGTACTTCCACACCGAGAAGTTGGTCCCCTTTTGTTTCGTGCCTGAACGCACATCTCACCCTCCCTTATTTGATCTCCGTCCAAGCAATCGTCAATATTTGAAAGACCTTCTTCAAGGTCGCCTCATTGAAACTCCAGGAAAGATTCCAAACAGTAACGTCAAAAGCGTGTCTCATCACACCTTGGCATCAACTTATCAGTCCGCTCCCACTTCACTCTACTCCATTTCCACTACGTGTCGCTCCCTTGCAAAGCAGACGCCAAGGCGGGGCAGCTGTAGACACGCCATTCCTGACGTCTCCTGAGGAAGTCTCATATTACTATACGACGCCCCGCGACAGCTTACGCATTTCGAATCACTTGAGTACTTCCTTTTCTTGAGTCTTCTTCCGCCCTTTTCGGCATCCGGAATCGTCTCATCACGGCATTCGGACGGCATCAATACCAATCAGACGCATCAAAAGGTTCCGGAACCAAGAAGGGTGTCTACCGGGCGGCTGCCGACGCCTAATCCGAGGACCCGGGTGGGTCTTAATGGGGGCGTCCAGGCCCCTGGACGCCCCCATAATTTTAATTTATTTTATTATTTTCTCAGGGCCCAAAATTAAATAAAAAATATATATATTAATGGAGGCGTCCAGGCCCCTGGACGCCTCCATAAAAAACAAAAATAAAAAATGTGTAAAATGCCAGTTGGCATAGAAAAAATAATAAAAAAAATAAATAAAAATAAAAATAACTAATGGAGGCGTCCAGGCCCATGGACGCCTCCATAAAAACAAAATATAAAAAAAGTATGAAATGCCAGTTGGCATACAAAAACAAAAAAAATAAATAAAAATATATATATATTAATAGAGGCGTCCAGGCCTCTGGACGCCTCTATAAAAAACAAATAAAAAATTAAAAATGCCAGCCCTATCATAAAACGACAAGAAAACCAATAAAATAACATATTTTTGGAGGCGTCCTGGCCTCTGGACGCCTCCATCAACTCCTTCACGGGCGCCGGCCACCGAACGACGGTTTGTCGTGTGTGAAAAAAGCCAAATATAGGGACGTCCGGTCAGCTGGACGCGCCCATTTCTGAATCACGAGGCGCCGCTCACAAAACCGCGCATTGTACCGAACCGCGTGCGGCCGTCGTCAGTTTTCGGTGGACCTGCTTGAGGCGTCCGGGACCCTGGACGCCTCCACAAAAGTATTCCAAAAAAATCAATAAAAATAGAATAAAATATTATTTCGGCCCTGATGGAGGTGTCCAGGGTCCTGGACGCCTCCACCTTCCGGAGCTCTATAAATAGAGGCCCACCCCCTCAGTTCTAGGGGAGCTAAGCAATGATCCGATAGGCTGCCGGAGCCCAGAGGCTACGGAGTCATTTTTCTAACCCGTGGGGTCTTTTGTAGGTGGAGGTTCTGCCGGCTTCTCGGGTGCCCACGCTCGCGAGAGGAAGGTCGTCTTCATCCACCGCGCTTCTACGTCGTCCCCACGCTGCCGGAGCTCCGTCGAATTTCACCACCGGCACATCCAATAAGCCAACTCTTTCCTTTTCTTTGTAGTTCTTTGCATTCATCATCTCGCATCCATCATCTCATTTTCCTCCTACTCGAGTCCGAGAGGGGTTTAAAAGATAACACCAACCAGGTGTGTGTCTTCCCGTTATTTCGTCATTTATATTGCAAGGATATGAATACTACACATTCATCTTTCTAAGCCACTTGTCATTTGTTTGTCGTTGTTTTGCAAGGGTAGCCGAGGAAAGCCCTCTCCGTCGGCCGGCCGGAAGGAGAGGAAGAAGCAACCCGCCATCTCCCGCTCTTGAGGTAGGCGCGATCACTTTCTTATTTTGGGGTCTTTCGGCCCCTGGCGATCACATCTTTTCATCGAGGCCGCGGCGAGTCACTTCCCCAATGGCCGTTTAAATTTCTGTTCTCATATTCTCTTTATATCCTGTTATATTTCGTTTATATCATCGAGGCCGCGGCGAGTCACTTCCCCAATGGCCGTTTAAATTTCTGTTCTCATATTCTCTTTATATATCCTGTTATATTCTGCTCATATCATCGAGGCCGCGGCGAGTCACTTCCCCAATGGCCGTTTAAATTTCCGTTCTTACATTCTCTCTATATTCTGTTATATTCTGCTCATATCATCGAGGCCGCGGCGAGTCACTTCCCCAATGGCCGTTTAAATTTCCATTCTTATACTCTCTCTATATTCTGTTATATTCTGCTCATATTCTCGAGGCCGCGGCGAGTCACTTCCCCAATGGCCGTTTAAATCTCTGTTCTTATATTCTCTTTTATATTCTGCTATATTCTGCTCATATTCTCGAAGCCGCGGCGAGTCACTTCCCCAATGGCCGTTTCAATTTTTGTTATTTAATTTCTGCACCATTCCCGTCCCCCCGAGGTCGCGGTGAGTCACTTCCCGCTATGGCCGTTTGAACCCCATATCTTGCTATATTATACTTGTCCCGCTCACCCCGCCGGAGCAATCTCCCGTGGTGGCCCCTTCTCTCTCTTCTCTCATCTCTGTGTTGCAGCAAACAGCAAAACAAACAAAAAGAAGAGCCCGCGCGCTCTCCGCATCCTCTTCCCCGCACCATCGAACTCCGAACCACGTGACGTCGCTCACACCTATCTTTAACGTTTTTCAGGTAACGACATTGAAGATAGTCCATCAGATGGGGAAGGGCAAGAGTGATAAGCGTTATGGAGAATCGTGTCGGTGCCTTTAGTTTTCTTGAGTCTTATCTTATCCTTGAGTCTTTTCCCTTTATAAAGTATTTGAGTCTTTTCTTTTTATTAAAATGTAATAGTGAGTCCTTTCTTTACTTATGTAAGTTGAGTCAAGGTATGTAATTCGAATATTTGAATATCAATAAAGGTTAAATTGGCCCGCATTGTACAGTTTGTAATTTTGTGTCTTATGTATGCTCTGACTATTCACGACTGTATCACTGCTGCGTTCCGAATGACACGTTCCGCTGCTATCGGTTCGGGGCGTGACACCACCCACCTGAAAAGTAGGGGTGAGCCTCGTGTCACTGGCCTAGTTGGGGTCACACAAATCCCCACTGAAAAATAACGCAGTAACATGCTAAAACAGCAGGTAAACAACAGGAGTAGTAAAGTAGGAAAACTAAACTACAAAGTTGTAAAAGAAAATCGGAATGGAAGGAGCAGCTATAGCTACAAGAAAAGGAAAAAGCCGTACCGAACAAGTGCGGCTGTCGGACTACCCTTGGCCTCCCAAACTACTCCGAGCAGCAACAGAACGACGAACCCTGACCTGACAAAGTCAGGAGTTACCGATCTGCCGGGCCTACAAAGACAGGCAAAAAAAAGCCTAGAAAGGACCTAGACCGACCACGACACAACACTGACCTCGGGCAAGACCACGAGAAGGCTAACCCGGAAAGGTCACGACAAGCAAAAAACATGAGAGTCACGTGTCACGTGACGGAAGCACCTCCTCACTAGAAGAACAGCCAACTGCGTCCACTGACGTCTTAAGCTGCGCCTACAAGTGTCTCATCTACAATGCCGCCTGAAGCACGATAGAGACTATGACACGCTCAGAACCAGAACAGGAACTACAGTAACGAGTGACTAATCAGGGTAACGCCCGTCGACGTCAGTCCAAGCCCCTGACCACATGTGCACACAAAAGCTCAATGGCTTGAGCCATGCCTCTAGCTAATTTTCTCCCCTAGCAGGACGCTACAACCAGTCAAGGGAGCCCACGGAAACTAGCTTACAAACCGTACCTCAGGAACTGCCGTACCACCACTCCCAGGTGGGCCAACACTGGAACGTGTAGACAGGCTACGACTAGTGGAGGCTCACTAGACACAGAACTCCAAAACATGAGTGCTGACGTACAGACAGGCAAGGAAGCACTATCGCACGTACTACGAAGCACCAAGGCAGCACAACGACTGCCAACAGACTCAGGATAGGGCAACTAAACCTGTAGACACAACTATCCTTGAGTTAGAAGACTCAGGTCAAGATCGTCGTACCAAGTGGTACAAGCCGCCAATCGGTCTTATCCTAAGTCAGAGGAAACGACATGACTGCGCAAAATGACACACGGAGACATGAGGGAACACCAAGACCCTCAGCACACCTGGACACATGAACTGAGGTAAGGTGACACCTCGAGGCATCTAGAACCATGTCTCGGACTGAACGAAATCGCTGAGACACACTCAAGGTTACCTGTCAACCACTAGGCCACTCTGGGTTGACCGGAACCAGACAATGACTACTCTATAGTAGGAAAGAGAATCCTACTTCAAGCAAGAAAACTCCTGGCTACCTTCTAATGTAGTCTTAGCCCTCATAGGATGTCAAGAGACATCCACGAGACAGTGGGCAGACCACAACATCAAGCCAAGACATATCAGAAACCAAAACACCGGTAAACCAACCTCTGGGAGACAAGCGATCTATCCCTCGCCCGCTTAACGGCATAAGTAGTCAAGGAAGAAGTCACCGCACTCACGGAGGTACTAAGGACTCTGGCGGTCAAGGGTTCGGCCGCCAGGGCATTGTGGCGGTCAAGGGATAGGCCGCTAGACACAGTTGACCCCAAACCAACTTACCCCGTCAAACCACCGTAGCGGTCTAATATAGATGCGCTACACGGACCTGGCGGTCAAAGAATGAACTGCCATACTAACCGCCCTAAGACATAGACCTAAAACAAACGAACCTATAGCGGCCTAATAGAGGCATGCTACACGACTCTGACGCATGATGGTTGGGCCGCTAGAGCCAACCGACTTAAAACATTGACTCGGTCACACATACTATGGCGACCTAAGAGCTCTGGCGGTCAAAGATAGAACCGCTAGAGTGAACCGGCATACGTGAACATCGAGAAATGACAAGGTTGTGATGCACCAGCATAGGTGCGCCAGAGGGACGTGACGGTCGAACAGTGGGCCGTCACGCTAACCCAACCTAGAACTCTCCGACACCCCCAACGGTGTGGCGGTCTATCGTAGGGCCGCCAGAGACTGTGGCGGTCTCTGGAACGGCCGCTAAAGCGACACAGCGGGAAAATAAGGGAAAAGGCCGAATAGGCCCGTTCCACACCCCATTCACGCCGAAACGTAGGGGAATCGGTACAAGACGATGAGAAAAGCCTTCCACAATCCGGAAGGACCACATACAACGGACGAATCAAGAGATCGGGGTGATTTCGACGAATCGACCCTAATCAGGTCACCGGGGTTCCCGGACTCCTACAGGCCCCGAATGACGACCAATCATGAAAAAACTTACGAGAATGGGATTCAGACATCCCAGTGGTTCGTTTGATACTAATTTTACTAAGAATGGTCACCATTTTCCAGCGAACCCTATGAACTCCTAAAATCATGATTTTATCGAAACTGAGCGAAACCCACTCAAACTTGCACCGAACAATACAAAATTATAGAGAAAACGTAGAGGAGAAGTAGGTGATCCATCTCCCTACCTCCACCGAAGAAATTGTGGGCTGAAACGACCAAATCACGCCGAAAACCATGTCACGAGCTCAACCGTCGGCTTTGAATTTACCGTTCGGGATCGTGCCAAAACCGATCCGATCCTCGCCCCTTCGCGCATCTGACCATCCCCACGGCATCTCCTCTACCTGCCTGAGCCTCCTCCATCTGCAACCGGAGCCGGAAGGGCGAGAGAAGAGAGAAAACGGGGGAGAGAGGGGTTTACGGCTCGAATGAGAAGGAGGAGAGAGGAAGAAGAAATAAAAAGAAAAGAATTAGGAAATTTTCCTAATTTCCAAAAATTCGATAATTAGCCCAAAAAAGGACTAATTCAGAAAAATACGTAAAAATAGTCAAAACGATCCTCTTGATGAGTATATCGCAACTGCGGTGTCCACGAGTCGATGAACTGAGAAATAAACTCACCGCAGGGTTCCGTAACTAGTACGGGAGAAAAACCCAAACGGATCGTAAAACTTAACTCAGGACCCACAAAAGCGATCCGAAACTCTCCGAAGAAGATCCAAAAGAGCTAATAAGAATCCGATAAGAATCCAGGCATTACATCCTCCCCTCCTTTAAGAAATTTCATCCTCAAAATTTATGGACTAGCAAAGGAGAAGCAGGGAAGAACAACCCCAAGATATAACTTGAAACAACACGAATCTCGGGAAACACAAGTCAGAGGGACATAGTCCGACCATAATCACAAGTACACGCTCTGGCTCGAGCATGACACAAGTGAACACACGTCTGACACCTCCGAAACAAGGCAATGTCGTTTACGTCTCACAGGAAAGAAGACACGACCCATGCCACGATGACAGCTATCGGGAAAACAAAACGACAAGGAATCACGAAACCTAATGCCAACTGAAGACTATACTGGACTTTCTGGACTCTGGAAACTGTATATCTCGGATTCCCATGTACTTCACACAATAATTCTCTGATACCAGTTGTGACGACCCGGACTCCGGATACCGGATATACCCGATAGGACTACCGAGTAAACCCGATACCGCTTGGAACCCGTGAAGCCTCCCAAGAGCTGTAAAGCTCCGAAGGGAAAAAGGAATGTCGTGTAGTACATTGAAGTCACAGATATAACATTAAGCAATTAAATTTTATTAATCAGATTTGCTAAAGTAGCAGAAATAAAATTACTTTTTAATTAACAATTACAAATGAACAATTATACCAGAGTTCAGTCCAAAGGAAAGACAAGTACAGTCCAACAGAAAGAAAAACGTACACTAAGGTCGGGGAAAGTTCGACGCAGGTACCGCTGGTAGTTATGAACTCGTCACACCAGGAACTACGGAAGTAGAATGACGCCACCCACCTAAAAAGCAGGGGTGAGCCTCTGATGAGGGCATCTCACGACACTCCCTCTAGCTCGGGTCGCTTGCACACTTTTGGATATGGGATGGCTGCGATCTCTACATGTTATCTTCCTTTTCCTTGATCCCATCTTATGTATTTTCATTTTATTGAGTCTTATCTTATGTACTTTCTTTTATTGAGTCATAGTGTTCTAGTCTATTTCTCTTATTTTGTGTAATTGGGCCTTAGTACCTTAGTTTGGGCCTAATGGGTTGAGTCTAGGACTTGTTGGGTCTTTTGTCTTAATGTCAGGGTCATTTTGGTCATGTAAAGAGTGGTTGCCTATAAATAGGCCCCATCTCTCCCCATGTAATCACTTTTGGATGAATATTGAAAGAGCCATTCTACCACCTCTCTTAATCTCTCACTCTCTCTCTCTCCCTCTCTCTCTCCCAAAGAGAAGTTCGCCCCCCTCCTCTCTCTCCTCTCCTCCCAACTACCTCCAACTCTCACCTACCCCCATTAAAGCTTCCCACTTCCCATAGCCATCTTTACTCCCCCCCCTTAGTCCCAAGGAAGAATCTTCCCCATTCCAACACTCTCTTCCCCATTCCAACACAATCACCTCTCTTCCCCACACAATCTCCCAACTTCCAAGACCAATTTGAATTTGAAACCCTTCCCTCCATAGCTTTGGCCGCCCCTCTCCCCTTCCATTAGGCCAAATTCGCCGCCCCCCCCCACCTCCTCTCCCACTCACCCTCTCTCTTGTGCACACCCACTTCTCCACCACCACCTCTTGCAGCTCCAGCTCCCTCTCCACCCATCCCTGCCCCACCAGAACCCCTTGGAAGCCCTAACCACGTCCCTCCCCTCTGCCAAACCCTCAGCCATCACCCCAAGCTGTGCTAACTCCCCTTGCCCCACCCCTTGTTCTTGCAAGTTGTAGTTTCAGGTAGCAAGTCACAGGCAGCAGAGTGGGGTCCTGAAGTCGCTTCATCCCCGGCCGCTCCCTGCTCCTCCTGGTGTCAAGGCCTACATCTCTGGAAAGGTCATCCAGAGAGCTTTCAAGGCGAGGTAGTTTCGTCGACATCTGAGTTCCGAGCTGTCCGCAGCAGCCGATCTCCCTCGACCACGTAGAAGCCCTCTGGCAGGGAACCAGAGCCTCAGCTCCAGTCCGACCACGGCTTCTTGCTTGACGATCTGGGCACCATTTTTGGAGGGCAGAAACTAATTCCAGTTATCTGTCATCTCCAAGAAGAAGGACCTCATTCGGCCCCCGGAGCTTCCAGTTACCATTTTCTTCGTCGGAGTGTGTAGTCTGCCCCCTGTGGGTCCAGGTTTGACCTGTCCCTACTTATCTGGCTACCTCACTCTCCTCCGATCTCGGATTGTGGCCCCGTCAACTTCTGCTCGAAGATACTCCGACCACGCTCGCGTCACCACCAGTTTCGTTCCGATCGGAGTTCGGGAGCATCCACAGTGTCTTCTGCAACCCACTGCATCCGTTCTGCACCAGCCAGAGACAGAAGTTGCTGTCCTGTTCCAGTCGCCGACCCGATCAGCCCCGAGTTCCTGAGCCTCCCCAAAACTTCAGACATCATCCTTTGTCCGTTGGGAAGCTTTTGGCACAAGTCTCATCAAGATCTGAGCTCTGTGGAATTTGTGGAAGCATCATGACCGCCCCACTGTCCAGCAACTCTGAAGATTGGCAGAACCGGCAATGCTCCGAACGTCGGGTTTTCTTCATAATTCCCCCACCCCACTTGGCCGGCTGAAGGCCCCTCCCTGCGTGGAGGTAGTTTTGACTATAATAAATTTAATCCCCACCCCAAGATCATCCCTCCTGCGAGAGGCGTAGTGCTGTACTCTTTAATTTTCAGGTCAAGCGACAATCGCCGCAGCGCTCGGGTATTTACCCACGCTTCCCGGCGCGCCCTCGTCTCCGAGCGGGATCGGTGTCTTCACACCGATCAGGTGAGCCTCTGGTACTGTCCTTGATTGCCTCATTTCTGCAAGTTCAGTATTGCTTTGAATGCCCATCGGACGGTGAGAAGAGAGCCCGATCTTGTATGCTACTTTGTGAGTGACCACCGCGGACCGAGAGTGAGTGCCACCCAAACCCCGCCCTGCGGGCCAGCCGCCCAAGAAGTTGGGAATCCCAGGCCCATTGAGGGTCAGCCTAAGCCAACTAAGTCACTTAGAATCATTGGGTCCCGCCCCGGACCCTCACCAACATCCCCCATCCCCCACCGGGTGATCTCGTGTGCCGTGTGAGTAAGCCGCTACTGTGAGAATCATTGGAGTACTTGTATGCTTGCGGGACTAGGTCCTAGGGTAATCAACTCATACTTAGTCAACCTTGGGCTGTGCCACATCAAGTGGTATCAGAGCGGTCATAGGCTTGCCCTTACAAGTCTAGTCTTGGGCCACACTAAGTCTTTCATAAGTGCATCCGCACACCCTTGCATAGCCCACCCAACTTTGCATGACCACTCGTAGTGGAGTCCATTATCAAGTCAATCCATCCTCTTCTAATACCACCATGAATCCCAATCCCCAAGGAAATTCCGCTCACAATGAGCATGAGCTTCCCGACCACATGAGATTTCTTGTGGAAGGCATGACCAATATTATGGGACGGCTTGATGATATAACGGCCCGACTTGAACAAATTGAGGAAAATAGGCATTCCCCAAGGGTAGGAGATAGGAGGGAACCACCCCCACATGTGGAGCTAGCCATAGGAGAGCCCAACCTTGACCACCCTCCCGAACCGGAAAGGGACCCACCTCCTAGAAGGAATGAGAGACTCCCCCGGGACAATCCGGATGACCAACTTATGAGACTTGTGAAAGTCGATGCACCCACCTTTGATGGGTCTCATCATCCGAGCATCTACTTAGATTGGGAGGCAGCCATGGACCAATATTTTGATTGGTACCCAATGACTGAGGATAGGAGAGTCCGGCTTGCAAAGATGCAATTAACCAAACTAGCCAAGACTCATTGGATGAATGTTGAGGCATTAAGGATAGTTAGGAGGGAAGCTCCCATCACCACATGGGGGGCCATGAAAGACCAACTCAAACTCAAATATGTCCCACCCTCCTACCATCAAAACCTCCTAGATGAGTGGCAAGCCTTGACCCAAGAGGGAAAGACCGTTATGGAGTACATTGAGAAGTTTGACTACTACCTTCTCAAGTGTGGAGTCCAAGAGGACCCCGCCGTCACACTCTCCCGCTTTAGGAATGGACTCCAATTTCATATCAAAAAGGAGTTATTCATGCGTCAAGTAGTCACTTTAGAGCAAGCCTACCAAGTAGCTCGGGATGCCGAGAAATTCTCTCGGTATACACGAATGGTTCCCCCTCGGGGGATGGACCCTAAAGCCATGGCACCTCGGGCCAACCCTCCACCTCCCCAAAGAGGTCTCCTTCTCACACCCATGGGAGCTCCTCACACCCGGGTCACTCCTCCTAGTGGCACTCCACCACCCCGCCCCACAAGTGGGCCCCTAAACACAACTCCCAATAGGCCCAATCCGACACCCACCCCCCCTCACACTAAGATGACCCCAAACCATCAAAGTGGGCAGCAATGCTTTAGGTGCTATGGGTATGGACACTTTGCCAATCAATGCCCCACCAAGGGAGCATCTAACTTGCTCATAGAGGAGACTAATCCCCAACCCCAAGCTGAATTTGAAGGGGAAGTTGAGATATATGAACCCTCTCTTGAATGGGAGGAGGAGTATGAGAACCACTACATAGAGACCAACCAAGAACAACTCCCTCCATCCACCGACTCCCACCTCGGAGTGGTTAGGTGCACCCTCACTCAAACCCAAGAGCATGATTGGAAAAGAAACACCATATTCCATACCTACATCCGGATAGGGAGCCATGTTAGAAATGTCATCTTGGATAATGGAAGTAGTGTGAATGTGGTGTCACCCGACACCGTCAAACTTTTGGGCCTTACCACCTCCCTACATCCACACCCATATCGGGTAGCATGGATTGATGCCACCTCCATACCTGTTAGTGCTCGTTGCCTTGTCCCCATTACGTTCCAATCCTATCAAAGCCAAGTATGGTGTGACATCCTACCAATGGAGGTTGGGAGTATACTCTTAGGGCAGCCTTGGATCTATGATGTAGATGCCACCTTCCTTGGAAGGACAAACACTTGCATCTTCACTCATGAGGGAAAGAAAATCCAACTCAACCCTTCTCCACCCCGCACCCTTCCCATGAAAACATCTCCCTCCCTTGAGGGATCTCCTACCCCTCCCACTATTCCAAACCCACCAAACCCCACCCCATCAAGCCTTAATCCTAGTATCATCAATGAGCCTCCTAGGAGCCTACACCTCATCACTAGGAAAGAGCTTGAGGAAGAAGTCAACCACGGAGAACAAGTGTGTGCCATTGTCATTTGCCTTGGGGAATCCACCCCAACCAACCCACACCCAATAGAAATTCAACAGCTCCTTGAGGAATTCCATGATGTGTTTCCCGAGGAACTCCCGGACAAACTACCACCCATGCACGATGTGCAATATGCCATCGACCTCGTGCCCTGGGCCACCTTGCCCAACCTCCCACACTACCGCCTCAACCCCACCGAGCATGCCGAGCTTAGGAGGCAAATTGAGGAGCTCATCAAGAAGGGCTTCCTCCGGATTAGCAAAAGCCCTTGTGCCGTCCCAGCTCTTCTCACACCCAAAAAGGACGGAACTTGGCGCATGTGTGTGGATAGCCGAGCCATCAACAAGATAACGGTCAAGTATAGGTTCCCCATCCCTCGGTTAGATGATATGTTAGACATGCTAGTTGGAGCCACCATCTTCTCCAAAATTAACCTCAAGAGTGGCTACCATCAAGTTCGCATTAGGCTCGGGGACGAGTGGAAAACCGCCTTTAAGACTAAGGACGGTCTCTATGAATGGCTTGTTATGCCTTTTGGCCTTTCTAATGCACCAAGCACCTTTATGCGCCTCATGACCGAGGTCCTCCGGCCCTTCATTGGCATCTTTTTAGTTGTCTACTTTGACGACATCCTCATATATAGCCAATCCAAGGAAGCCCACCTCGATCACCTCAAACAAGTGTGCACCATTCTTAGGAAGGAGAGTCTCTTTGCTAACCCCGGGAAGTGTCATTTCTTGACCAATCAACTAGCCTTCCTAGGATTTATTGTCTCATCCCAAGGGGTATCCATGGACCCCGAAAAGGTCCAAGCTATTCTGGAGTGGCCCGAGCCCAAGACCCTTCATGAAGCCCGAAGCTTTCACACGCTAGCTACCTTCTATAGGAGATTCATCCGTGGGTTTAGCACAATCACCGCTCCTATCACGGATTGCCTCAAGAAAGGCACCTTTGTGTGGACTAGGGCAGCCTCCAAAGCATTCCTAGAGCTCAAGGAAAAGATGACCAAAGCCCCGGTCCTTTGCCTACCCGACTTCTCGAAAGTCTTTGAAGTCACTTGTGATGCATCTGGGGTAGGGATTGGGGGCATTCTTAGCCAAGAGGGTCACCCGGTAGCTTATTTTAGTGAAAAACTTTGTGAGGCTAGGACTAGGTACTCCACCTATGACAAAGGGCTTTATGCCGTGGTTCAATCCCTTCGACATTGGAGGCACTATCTCCTACCCAAGGAGTTTGTGATCTTCTCAGACCATGAGGCTTTGAAGTACCTCAACACCCAACAAAAGCTCAATGCCCGCCATGCCCGATGGGTAGAATACATTCAAGCTTACACCTTTGTCCTCAAGTACAAGATGGGTTGTGAGAACCGCCCCGCCGATGCGCTAAGTAGGCGGGTAGTCATACTCTTCACCATCCAGGTGGAAGTGAACGGGTATGAGAGAATCAAAGGAGAATATCCAAATTGCCCCGACTTTTGGACTCACTACAACACCCTTTCCACTCAGCCCCACAAGGAACATGAGGGGTTCATACTTCAAGAAGGGTATCTATTCAAGGGAGCTAGGCTTTGCATACCCCGGACTTCACTTCGGGACTTCCTAGTTTGCGAGTTACACAGTGGTGGCCTAGCTGGTCACTTTGGGGTCTAAAAGACCATAGAGCTAGTTGAGAGGCAATTCCATTGGCCTAGTCTCAAGAAGGATGTGGCCCACATTGTGGGACAATGTCGCATTTGTGCCTCAGCCAAACAGGTGAAGCAAAATACTGGGCTTTACACACCTCTACCCATACCAGACCGACCTTGGGAAGATTTGAGCATGGACTTCATCCTTGGCCTACCTAAGACTTTGCGCAAACATGATTCCATCTTTGTAGTGGTTGATAGGTTCTCTAAAATGGCACACTTTATCCCATGTTCCAAGACCTCCGATGCTTCTAGGGTCGCCCGATTATTCTTTGATGAGGTGGTCCGACTCCATGGGTTACCTAAGACTATTGTGTCTGATCGGGATGTGAAATTCACCAGTTATTTTTGGAAGACTCTGTGGGACATGATGGGAACCCTCCTCAAATTCTCCACTGCTTACCATCCTCAAAACGATGGCCAGACTGAGGTGGTCAACCGAAGCCTTGGGAACTTGCTCCGTTGCCTTGTAGGGGACCACCCTGGGAATTGGGATCTCCTCTTATCTCAGGCCGAGTTTGCCTACAATGATTCTATCAATAGGTCCATAGGCAAGAGTCCATTTGAGGTTGTACATGGTTATAGGCCTAGAAAACCTTCCGATCTTATCCCCTTTCCCCCACATGCTAGAGTGTCAGTCTCAGCTGAGTCCTTTGCACAGCATATCAAAGAGTTGCATGATGACATCCGCAAGCATATAGGAAAGAGCAATGAGGCTTACAAGAGGCGGGCTGATGCGCATCGGCACCACTGTGAGTTCCAAGTGGGAGACTTGGTGATGGTGAGGACGGAGCGACTCCTTCCGGGGCCTGCCTCCAAGTTGAGGGCACAGGGTTCGGGACCCTTTCGAATTCTGAGATGACTTGGCAGTAATGCTTATGAGCTAGACCTCCCTGAGGGTTTTGGGGTACACCATACTTTCAATGTGGTGGACCTGGTACCCTACAAGGACCCCGCGGTGGAACCCAGTGAGGAGCTCGAGCCTTTACCCCTCCTTAAGAGAGACACTCCCGGAGGGACTCCACTTTCTAGCTTGAGAGACCGACGAGAGCAGGTAGAGGCAATACTGGATGAGCAGAGTATCATTACTAGGCACAAGGTGTATCAGCGCTACCTAGTTAGGTGGAAGAACCGTCCCCCGATAGAGGATACGTGGGTGAGTCGGGAGGATCTGCTGCGCTTGGATCCCGACATGCTGGAGCATTACGACAGCCAGGCGGACCCATACTTGACGGGGTCGAGTTCTCCCCACCCCGGGGGATTTGATGAGGGCATCTCACGACACTCCCTCTAGCTCGGGTCGCTTGCACACTTTTGGATATGGGATGGCTGCTATCTCTACATGTTATCTTCCTTTTCCTTGATCCCATCTTATGTATTTTCATTTTATTGAGTCTTATCTTATGTACTTTCTTTTATTGAGTCATAGTGTTCTAGTCTATTTCTCTTATTTTGTGTAATTGGGCCTTAGTACCTTAGTTTGGGCCTAATGGGTTGAGTCTAGGACTTGTTGGGTCTTTTGTCTTAATGTCAGGGTCATTTTGGTCATGTAAAGAGTGGTTGCCTATAAATAGGCCCCATCTCTCCCCATGTAATCACTTTTGGATGAATATTGAAAGAGCCATTCTACCACCTCTCTTAATCTCTCACTCTCTCTCTCTCCCTCTCTCTCTCCCAAAGAGAAGTTCGCCCCCCTCCT
This sequence comes from Amorphophallus konjac, assembly GCA_022559845.1. Classification (NCBI taxonomy): domain Eukaryota; kingdom Viridiplantae; phylum Streptophyta; class Magnoliopsida; order Alismatales; family Araceae; genus Amorphophallus; species Amorphophallus konjac. The sequence continues at coordinate 325,897,809 of CM040118.1, read as the reverse complement.
CTCTCTCCTCTCCTCCCAACTACCTCCAACTCTCACCTACCCCCATTAAAGCTTCCCACTTCCCATAGCCATCTTTACTCCCCCCCCTTAGTCCCAAGGAAGAATCTTCCCCATTCCAACACTCTCTTCCCCATTCCAACACAATCACCTCTCTTCCCCACACAATCTCCCAACTTCCAAGACCAATTTGAATTTGAAACCCTTCCCTCCATAGCTTTGGCCGCCCCTCTCCCCTTCCATTAGGCCAAATTCGCCCCCCCCCCCCCCCCACCTCCTCTCCCACTCACCCTCTCTCTTGTGCACACCCACTTCTCCACCACCACCTCTTGCAGCTCCAGCTCCCTCTCCACCCATCCCTGCCCCACCAGAACCCCTTGGAAGCCCTAACCACGTCCCTCCCCTCTCCCAAACCCTCAGCCATCACCCCAAGCTGTGCTAACTCCCCTTGCCCCACCCCTTGTTCTTGCAAGTTGCAGTTTCAGGTAGCAGGTCGCAGGCAGCAGAATGGGGTCCTGAAGTCACTTCATCCCCGGCCGCTCCCTGCTCCTCCTGGTGTCAAGGCCTATATCTCTGGAAAGGTCGTCCAGAGAGCTTTCAAGGCGAGGTGGTTTCGTCGACATCCGAGTTCCGAGCTGTCCGCAGGAGCCGATCTCCCTCGACCACGCAGAAGCCCTCTGACAGGGAACCAGAGCCTCAGCTCCAGTCCGACCACGGATTCTTCCTTGAAGATCTGGGCGCCATTTTTGGAGGTCAGAAACTACTTCCAGTTAGCTGTCATCTCCAAGAATAAGGACCTCATTCGGCCCCCGGAGCTTCCAGTTACCATTTTCTTCGTCGTAGTGTGTAGTCTTCCCCCTATGGGTCCAGGTTTGACCTGTCCCTACTTATCTGGATACCTCGCTCTCCTCCAATCTCGGATTGTAGTCCCGTCAACTTCTGATCGAAGCTACTCCGACCACGCTCGCGTCACCGCCAGTTTCGTTCCGATCGGAGTTCAGGAGCGTCCACAGTGCCTTCTGCAACCCACTGCATCCGTTCTGCACCTGCCAGAGACAGAAGTTGCTGTCCTGTTCCAGTCACCGACCCGATCAGCCCCGAGTTCCTGATCCTTCCCAAAAATTAAGACATCATCCTTGGTCCGTTGGGAAGCTTTTGGCGCAAGTCTCATCAAGATCTGAGCTCTATGGAATTTTTGACAGCATCATCACCGCCCCACTGTCCAGCAACTCTGAAGATTGGCAGAACCGGCAACGCTCCGAACGTAGGGTTTTCTTCATAATTCCCCCACCCCGCTTGGCCGGCTGAAGGCCCCTCCCTGCGTGGAGGTAGTTTTAACTGTAATAAATTTAATCCCCACCCCAAGATCATCCCTCCTACGAGAGGCGTAGTGCTGTACTCTTTAATTTTCAGGTCAAGCGACAATCGCCGCAGCGTTCGGGTATTTACCCACGCTTCCCGGCGCGCCCTCGTCTCCGAGCGGGATCGGTGTCTTCACACCGATCAGGTGAGCCTCTAGTACTGTCCTTGATTGCCTCATTTCTGCATGTTCAGTATTGCTTTGAATGCCCGTCGGACGGTGAGATGAGAGCCCGATCTTGTATGCTACTTTGTGAGTGACCACCGCGGACCGAGAGTGAGTGCCACCCAAACCCCGCCCTGCGGGCCAGCCGCCCACGAAGTTGGGAATCCCAGGCCCATTGAGGGTCAGCCTAAGCCAACTAAGTCACTTAGAATCATTGGGTCCCACCCGGGACCCTCACCAACATCCCCCGGCCCCACCGGGTGATCTCGTGTGCCATGTGAGTAAGCCGCTATTGTGAGAATCATTGGAGTACTTGTATGCTTGCGGGACTAGGTCCTAGGGTCATCAACTCATACTTAGTCAACCTTGTGTTGTGCCACATCAGCCTCGTGTCACTGGCCTTGTAGGGGTCACGCAGATCCCCACTGAAAAATAATGCAATAACATTCTAAAATAGAAGGTAAACAACATGAGTAGTAAAGCAGGAAAACTAAACTACAAAGCTGTAAAAGAAAATCAGAACGGAAGGACCAGCTACAGCTACAAGAAAAGGGAAAAGCCGTACCGAACAAGCGCGGCTGCCAGACTAACCTCGGCCTCCCAAACTACTCCGAGCAGCAACAGAATGGTGAACCCTGACCTAACAAACTCAGGAGTTGCCGATCTGCCTAGCCTACAACGATTGGCAAAAAAAGCCTAGAAAGGACCTACACAGACCATACCACACACACGACTAGAACGTCATGCACACGACACAACACTAACCTCGGGCAAGACCACGAGAAGGCTAACCCGGAAAGGTCACGATAAGCAAAAAACACGAGAGTCACGTGTCACGTGACGGAAGCACCTCCTCACTGGAAGAATAGCCAGCTGCGTCCACTAACGTCTTAAGCTATGCCTACAAGTGTCTCGTCTACAATGCCGCCTGAAGCACGACAGAGACTACGACACGCTTAGAACCAGAACAGGAACTACAGTAACGAGTGACTAATCAGGATAACGCCCGTCGGTATCAGTCCAAGCCCCTGAGCACATGTGCACACACAAGCTCAATGCCTTGAGCCAGGCCTCTACCTAGTTTTCTCCCCTAGTAGGACGCTACTACCAAGCAAGGGAGCCCACGGAAACTAGCTTACAAACTGTACCTCAGGAACTGCCGTACCACCACTCCCAGGTGGGCTAACACTAGAACGTGTCGACAGACAACGACTAGTGGAGGATCACTAGACACAGAACTCTAAAACACGAGTGCTGAAGTACAGACAGGCAAGGAAGCACTATCGCACGTACTACGAAGAACCAAGGCAACACAACAACTGCCAACAGACTCAGGATAGGGCAACTAGACCTGTAGACACAACGATCCTTGAGTCATAAGACTCAGGTCAAGATCATCGTACCAAGCGGTACAAGCCGCCAATCGGTCTAATCCTAAGTCAGAGGAAACGACATGACTACGCAAAATGACACACGTGGACATGAGGGAACACCAAGACCCTCAGCACACCTGGACATGAAAATCGAGGTAAGACAACACCTCGAGGCATCCAGAACCATGTCTCGGACTGGACGAAACCGCCGAGACACACTCAAGGTTATATGTCAACCATTGGGCCACCCTGGGTTGACCGGGACCAAACAATGACTACTCTATAGTAGGAAAGAGAATCCTACTTCAAGCAAGAAAACTCCTGGCTACCTTCTAATGTAGTCTTAGCCCTCATAGGATGTCAAGAGACATCCATGGGACAGTGGGCATACCACAAGGTCATGCCAAGACATATCAGAAATCGAAACACTTGTAAACCAACCTCTGGGAGACGAGCGATTTATCCCTCAGCCGCTTAACGGCATAAGTAGTCAAGGAAGAAGTCGACGCACTCGCGGAGGTACTAAGGACTCTGGCGGTCAAGGGTTGGGCTGCCAGGGCACTGTGACAGTCAAGGAATAGGCCGCTAGACATAGTTGACCCCAAACCGACTTACCCCGTCAAACCACCGTAGCGGTCTAATATAGATGCGCTACAAGGACCTGGCATTCAAAGAATGAACTACCACACTAACCGCCCTAAGACATAGACCTAAAACAAACGGACCTATAGCGGCCTAATAGAGGCGTGCTACACGACTCCGACGCATGAGGGTTGGGCCGCTAGAGCCAACCGACTTAAAACATTGACCCGGTCACACATACTGTGGCGGCCTAAGAGTGGCGTGCTACAGTGCTCTGGTGATCAAAGATAGAATCGCTAGAGCGAACCAATATACGCGAACATCAAGAAATGACAAGGCTGTGATGCACCAGAATAGGGGCACCAGAGGCACGTGATGGTCGAAGAGTGGGCCGTCACGCTAACCTAGCCTAGAACTCACCGACATGCCCAACGGTGTGGCGATCTATCGTAGGGCCGCCAGAGACTGTGGCGGTCTCTGGAATGGCCGCTAAAGCGACACGGCAGGAAAACAAGGGAAAAGGTAGAATCGACCCGTTCCACGCCCCATTCACGTTGAAACACAGGGGAATCGGTACAGGACGGCGAGAAATGCCTTCCACAAGCCGGATGGACCACATGCAACGGATGAATCGAGAGATCGGGGTGATTTCGACGAATCGACCCTAATTGGGTCACCGGGGTTCCCGAACTCCTACCGGCCCCGAATGACGACCAATCACGACAAAAGTTGCGGGAATGGTATCCAGACATCCCATCGGTTCATTTGATAGTAATTTTACTAAGAATGGTCGCCGTTTTCAAGCGAACCCTACGAACTCCTAAAATCACGATTTTACTGAAACTGAGCGAAACCCGCTCAAACATGCACCGAACAACGTGAAATTATAAGGAAAACATAGAGGAGAAGTAGGTGATCTGTCTCCCTACGTCCACCGAAGAAATCGTGCGCCGAAGCGACTAAACCGCGCCAAAAATCACGTCACGAGCTCGACCGTCGGCTTTGAATCTACCATTCAGGATCGCGCCAAAACCGATACGATCCTCGCCCCTTCGCGCATCCGACCATCCCCGCATCATCTCCTCTACCTTCCCGAGCCTCCTCCGTCTGCAGTCGGAGCTGGAAGGGCGAGAGAAGAGAGAAAACGGGGGAGAGAGGGGGTTACAGCACGAATTAGGAGAGAGGAAGAAGAAATAAAAATAAAAGAATTAGGAAATTTTCTTAATTTCTGAAAATTTGATAATTAGCCCGAAAATGGACTAATTTAGAAAAATACGCAAAAATAGTCAAAACGTTCCTCTCGACAAGTATATCGCAACTGCGGCGTCCACAAGTTGATGAACTGAGAAATATACTCACCGTAGGGTTCCGTAACTAGTACGAGAGAAAAACCCACACGGATTGTAAAACTCAACTCAGGACCCACAAAAGTGATCCGAAACTCTCCGAAGAAGATCTGAAAGACCTAATAAGAATCCGGTAAGAATCCATGGCATTACAACAAGCCCGTGGCCCGTGTGGGGTCCAGTCGCTGGTCTGGTCGACTGGACCACCTGGGCCGATCGACCGACCCTGTCAGGTCGACCGAACCCAGGGGCCAGGTCGACCGGAATTCCCTATTTTTGTCCGTTTCGAGTCCTAGTCGGTCCGGTTGAGACCCAATGACCGACCTATGGCCTCGCGAGTGTCCCGGACACCCTGTGGGTTCCGTGTCCGTGTTTCTGGGGTGTCGGGAAGTACCGAGTTACTTTGATTAATGTGCTCATAGGTGTGTGTGTCTCGGTGGTTTCGTCCAATCCGAGACATGGTTCTTGATTCCTCGGGGTATCATCTTACCTCGGTTTATGTGTTCAGATGTGCTGAGGGTTCTCAGTGTTCCCTCAGGTCTTCGTGAGTCATTTCCTTCGATTGTGTCATTTCCTCTGGCTTAGGAATAGACCGATTGGCGGCTTTTTCCACTTTGTATGATGATCTTGACTCTGAGCCGTGAGACTCAAGGATCATTGTGTCTGCAGGACTGGTTGCCTTGTCCTGAGTCTGTCGATAGTTATCTTGCTGCCTTGGTGCTTTGTACTACGTGCGACAGTGCTTCCTTGCCTATCTGTACTACAACAGTCTTGTTTCAGAGTTCTGTGTCTAGTGAACCTCCACTAGTCGTAGCCTGGCGACACGTTACGGCGTGTCGACCCACCTGGAAGTGGTGGCGTGGCAGTTCCCGAGATACGATTTGTAGGCTAGTTTCTGTGGGCTCCCTTGCCTTGCAGTAGCGTCCTGCTGGGGGAGAAAACTAGCTAGAGGCCTGGCTCAAGGCATTGAGCTTGTGTGTGCACACGTGGTCAGGGGCGGTTGGACGAGCGCGGACGGGCGTGACCCTGACTAGTCACTAGTTACTATAGTTCTTGTTCTATTCAGACAGTGTCCTCGTCTCTGTCGTCTTGTAGGCAGTGTAGATAGACAGTTGTAGGCACAACATAAGACGTTAGTGGACGCAGCTGGTTGTTCTTCTAGTAAGGAGGTGCTTTCGTCACGTGACATGTGACTCTCACGTTTCTCGTACGACATGACCTTTCTGGGTTAGCCCTCTCGTGGTCTTGCTCGAGGTCAGTGTTGTGTCGTGTGCACGACGTTCTAGTCATGCGTGTATGTTGTCATGTCTAGAAGAGCATGCATGGCAATCGAGTCGTGTATGCTTTAGGGCGTCTGTGTCTCTTTATGTCTTTTCTAGGCTTCTCGCTTGTCTTCGTAGGCCTTCATCTAGGGCCTTGTGTTGTGTCAGCTGATCGATAACTCCTGACTTTTTGAGATCAGGGTTCACCTTTCTGTTGCTGCCCGGAGCAGTTCAGGGTGCCGAGACTAGTTCGACAGTTGCGCTTGTTCGGTACAACTTTTTCCTTTTCTTTTAGCTGTTCCTATTCCTTCCGTTCTGGTTTTCTTTTACAGCTTTGTAGTTTAGTTTTCCTGCTTTACTACTCCTGCTGTTTACCTGCTGTTTTAGCATGTTACTACGTTATTTTTTAGTGGGGATCCGCGTGACCCCTACTGGGCCAGTGACACGAGACTCACCCCTACTTTTCACGTGGGTGGCGTCGTTCTGCTTCCGCGGTTCCTGGTGTGGCGAGTTCGTAGTTACTAGCGGTACCTGCGTCGGGCTTCCCCCGACCTCAGTGTATGTCCTTCTTTCCTGTTGACTGTACTGCTTGTCTTTCCTTTGGACTGGACTATAGTGTAATTGTTAAATTGTAACTGTTAATTAAAAATTAATTTTATTTATGCTACTTTGGCAAACCTGATTAATGAAATTTAATTGCTTACTTTTATATCTGTGACTTCAATGTACTACACGACAATCCTTTTATCCCTTCGAAGCTTTATAGCTCTTGGGAGACTTCACGGGTTCCAAGCGGTATCGAGTCTGCTCGATAGTTCTATCGGGTATTTTCGGTATCCAGAGTCTGGGTCGTCACAGGTGGTATCAGAGCATTGTTGTGTAAAAGTACATGGGAATCCGAGATATATAGTATCCAGAGTCCTGAAAGTCAAGTATAGTCTTCAGCTGGCATTAGATTTGCGATTCTTTGTCGCTTCATTTTCCGTGTGTTATCTTGTGCGTGCCATGTTGGCACTGTACGAGATGGTTTTGCTCTCGTCAGGATGCGACGGGATGCTCTTTTTTATCATGGTGTTTGTTTCGATCATGTTGTACTTGGCAAAGTTTGCCGGTAGGCTTGAATCTACAGTACATTATTCGAGATTTTCCGTGGTTTGTTCAGTTTGATGTTGACTTTTAGCGTTGGTCTGATGGTCGTACACGTTCTTACGTTGTTTTGGTCGTCCCAGCTTAAGTCCGTGCAGCTCCTGATGTGTCTCGCTTCTATCGAAGTGCTCGATTAGATTCCCTTGATTGAGAAGATGCACAGGCGACCTAGGATTTTCCTTCCTGGTGAGCTTCTGTTGGTTGAGCTTGATTTTTCTCATCTTGTTTGGTGGAGTCTTTTTGAGGTAAGCCTTAGAATTGGTGTCTTGGGTCTTGTGCTCTCGGGACGTGATCGTAATCCTTGGGATGCGTTCCCCGGGTTTGTCGTTCTCATTGTCATGGGTCTATTCTTGGTAAGATGCTCGATGCGTGACTCGTCCGTTGTGGTCGTGCGTTCAGCTGTAGTTGTGCCTTGATGTGACCTAGCTTGCGGTTGTGTTCCGTGGTTCTGTGTTCAGTACGGTGTCGGAATCCTACAAGTGCTGCTGTTGTCATTTTATCACTATTTATCTATTATTTTGTGTATTTGTTTTGGCACTATGTGGACCAGGTTTTGTCGGTTAGCTTTGCTGTACTCCCCTTCCCTGATAGAGTTAGCCTGCAACTCGATTAGATGTAATGTCTGAGTGAGGACTGACTTGATTGTGCTTGTGGTCTGGTGCTGTCGTTGGCATCCTGTGTGCCAGGTTTTGTGGTTACCTTTGGCACTGGAGCCGATGTGTCGAGCTGTCAGCTGAGAGGACTATGCTTCCTTGTTTAAGCTGATACTCACCGTGTCTGTCATTTTTGTTTTCCCAATGTCTATTGTCGTGGCATGAGTCGTGTCTCCTTTCCTGTGAGACGTAAGCGATGTTGTCTTGTTTTGGAGGTGTAGGACTTGAGTTCACTTGTGTATCATGCTCGTTTGATGGATCCGTCTGCCTTGAGATCCAAAACGTGTGCTTGTGATGATGGTCTGATCAGTGTTCAACTGAATGGTATTTTTCGAGATTCACGCTGTTTCAAGTTGTGTCTTGGGGTTTGTTCTTCCCTACTTCTTCTTGTTCATTCCTTAAATTTTAAGGATGAAATTTCTTAAAGGAGGGGAGGATGTAATAACCTGGATTCTTATTGGGTCTTTCGGATCCTTTTCAGAGAGTTTCGGATCGCTTTTGTGGGTCTTAAGTTGAGTTTTACGATCCGTGTTGATTTTTCTCTCGTACAAGTTACGGAACCCTGCGGTGAGTTTATTTCTCAGTTCATCGACTCGAGAACGTTACAGCAGCGATGTACTCTTTGAGAGGATCGTTTCGACTATTTTTGCATATTTTTTTGAATTTATGCATTTTTGGGGATAATAATTGAATTTTTGGAAATTAGGAAAATTTCCTAATTTTCTTTCAATTTATTTTCCTTTCACCTCTCTCCTCCCTCATTTCTCACGTTCTTCTTCTCTCTCGTTCTCTCTACTCTCTGGGTTTCTCGGTGCGGGGTGCACACCGTTGCGGAGCTGGCCGAGGTGAGAACGCGATGGAGTGATCGAGACGTGGAATGGAGCGACAGTTTGAGCGTGGTGAGGCGCGATCCATCGGTGGATTCCGAGAAGGCGCGGTTCGTTGATTTGGCATTTTTGACGCAGATTAGTCGCTTCATTGCATGGTTTCTTCGGTGGATGTAGGGAGATGGAAGCTATACTTCTCCTCTACGTTTTCCCTTTAATTTTGTGTTGTTCGCTGCAAGTTTGAGCGGGTTTCGCTCAGTTTTGGTAAAATCATGCTTTTGGGGTGTTTGTAGGGTTCGCCAGAAAATAGTGACAGTTTTTAGATCAGTTAGTATCAATCGAACCCCTGGAATGCCAGCGTTCGAGATCCGCTGATTTCGTGTCAATCGGTTGTCATTTGGGGCCGGTACGAGCCTGGGAACCCCGGTGACCCAAATAGGGTTAATTCGGTGGAATTGCTCGTTTCAATCCGTTTGTGCGTTGTTTTGACCCCTTCTAGACTGTGGAAGGTCGGTATTCTCATTATGGATGTTTCCCCCTTCGATCGGAATCGAACGGGGCGTGGAATCGGGCCCGGAGGTTAGGGTTCCGCCGATTTTTCGCCGTGATCGGTCGACCTGACCGGTTGGGCCGGTCGACCGACACATGCCCGCAGACTATGTGGGTTCCAGTCGTTGGTCTGGTCGACTGGACCACCTAGGCCGGTCTACCGACCCTGTCAGGTCGACCGGCCCCAGGGGCCTGGTCGACTGGAATTCCCTATTTTTGTCCATTTCGAGTCCTAGTCGGTCCGGTTGAGACCCAATGACCGACCTATGGCCTCGTGAGTGTCCCGGACACCCTGTGGGTTCCGTGTCCGTGTTTCTGGGGTGTCAGGAAGTACCGAGTTACTTTGATTAATGTGCTCGTAGGTGTGTGTCTCTCGACAGTTTCATCCAGGCCGAGACATGGTTCTAGATTCCTCATGGTATCATCTTACCTCGGTTTGTGTGTCCAGATGTGCTGAGGGTTCTCTGTGTCCCCTTAAGTCTTCGTGAGTCGTTTCCTTCGATTGTGTCATTTCCTCTGGCTTAGGAATAGACCGATTGGCGGCTTGTTCCGCTTTGTACAACGATCTTGACTCCGAGTCGTGAGACTCAATGATCATTGTGTCTATAGGTCTAGTTGCCTTGTCCTGAGTCTGTCGACAGTTGTCTTGATGCCTTGGTGCTTCGTAGCACGTGCGATAGTGCTTCCTTGCCTGTCTGTACTACAACACTCTTGTTTCAGAGTTCTATGTCTAGTGAGCCTCCACTAGTCGTAGCCGGGCGACGTGTTACGGCATGTCGACCCACCTAGAAGTGGTGGCGTGGCAATTCCCGAGATACGGTTTGTAGGCTATTTTCTGCGGGCTCCTTTGCCTTACAGTAGCGTCCTGCTGGGGGAGAAAATTATCTAGAGGCCTGGCTCAAGGCATTGAGCTTGTGTGTGCACACGTGGTCAGGGGCAGTTGGACGAGCGCGGACGGGCGTGACCCTGACTAGTCACTCGTTACTATAGCTCCTGTTTGTTCAGAAAGTGTCCTCGTCTCTGTCGTCTTGTTGGCAGCGTAGACAGACACTTGTAGGCGTAAAATAAGACGTCAGTGGACGCATCCGGCTGTTCTTCTAGTGAGGAGGTGCTTCTGTCACGTGACACGTGACTCTCGCGTTTCTCGTACGACGTGACCTTTCCGGGTTAGCCCTCTCGTGGTCTTGCCCGAGGTCAGTGTTGTGTCATGTGCACGACGTTCTAGTCGTGTGTGTGTGTTGTCGTATCTAGAAGAGCGTGCACCACAATCGAGTCATGTATGCTTTAGGGCGTCTGTGTCTATTTAGGTATTTTCTAGGCTTCTCGCCCATCTTCGTAGGCCTTTGTCTAGGGCCTTGTGTTGTGTCAACAGATCGATAACTTCTAACTTTTTGAGATCAGGGTTCGCCTTTCTGTTACTACCCGGAGTAGTTCTGAGAGCTGAGGCTAGTTCGACAGTCACGCTTGTTCGGTACGGCTTTTCCCTTTTCTTTTAGCTGTTCCTACTCCTTCTGTTCCGGTTTTCCTTTACAGCTTTATAGTTTAGTTTTCCTGCTTTACTACTCCTGCTGTTTAACTTCTATTTACACGAGGCTCACCCCTACTTTTCAGGTGGGTGGCGTCGTTCTACTTCCGCGGTTCCTGGTGTGGCGAGTTCGTTGACTTGGAGTCTGATAATTGGGTATCCCCCGATATCGTTGCCACTCTTTCTAGGACCGGACAAATTGTGCACAATGGAGATCAAGTCTTCGTTGAATTCCATAAATGGTTGAGGAAGACCACATACTGTGATGGAGCTTGGTGCCAAATTGGTACTTTGGCAGGCCCTTGCATAATCCTAGGTAAGAGATGGTTAGATGAAAGGAATGTCGACATCTACCCGACACGTCGGACTTGCCTAGTGCATCGGCCACACCTTCCGGGAGCCTTTAAATTCAACAACCTTATACTCTCCCATCCGCCGGAGTCCCGTCCTTATTCACCACCCCGGGCGCACCCCACACAGGCTATCATCACCCCATCCCCAAAAGACCTTCCATTTCCCTTGGAGAATAAAACCTCTACACCCCAAAGGGATGAGAATGAGATTGAGGTACATGAGGCATCCCCCGATTGGGAAGAAGAATACGAGTCACAATGTCATGAGTTAGGCCAGGAAGTTCCCATCCCATGTGTAGAAAGAATCATGGCTCACACACCCGACCACCTAGAAGAGGATAACACCATGGTCACTATCCCAACCGTGGGAGAAACACATGTCCAAGTTGAAAAAGAAACCTCGCACGGTGGTCTTCACCCTACGCCACCCTCTCCAATTGAGAGTGAACTTATCATAAGTGGGCCCTTGGTTAGGTGGCTAGAGGAAAACCAGGCTCACCCTATCCTTCCCCATGCCTATCCTCCCATGGAACAACACCTCCCCATAGTACCCATCAACGTCTCGCACACCACAATCCAATCCTTCTACAAGGTTGAGCGTTGGGATGACTTCGTCAAAGGCATAAAGTGGCAACTTGAGCTGACTTGTTTGTTCACCATAAGAGCGGACCAACCAAAGAGCCTTGACCTCATCCACCCATGCAACGGGTCTATCACCTCGGTCTGCACCGTTGGTAGCTACAATAGTGACCTCCATCTCCTTCTTCCCGTGGAAGAGGAACCCATCCCGGTCCACTCCCCGACCACCTTGGTCCCAAAGATATTGGCCGATCGACCCACTCACTACACCGGCCCAATCACGTCATTAGAGGAGGACGACTCCCCACCTTTGGTTGACTTTGAGGACCTAGAGATCCTTCCCCTAGGTGACCCTTGCCATGATCCCTTTGACCCCTTCCTTTGGGAGCACGGGTACCCATGTGACCCACCAACCACTCACCCTTTCCTACCAGCACCCACCATGTTGAACCTAAACCACCCATTCCAAAACTTAGCCCTCACTATGAGAGCCATGACCAAGGGTGACAGCCACCCAGGAAATGAGGAATTGTGCCATCCCAAGATGTCCACTTTCTGGGACCCCTTCGACCCCCATGAGTGGAAACCCCCAAATCAACCCCCACCAAAAGATGGGACCATCTTGATAGGAATGCATGTGTCGCAACATTTTGCTCCATCTGGTCGGACTAGTCGTCTCATTTATATCATATACACACTAGGTCCAGTGCACGACAGGTTCACATTTAGATATGCAGGTCCTCCCCCATTCATCCTCCATCTTATGCATGATAGGGGTCTACATGGAAGTCCAGGTCCTCCGGCATTCATTGCACCTATACCTGATAGAGCCATTTATGGATGTCCCGGTCCTCCTAGGTCCATCAAAGTCTACGTAGCACCATTGCATGCTAGGTCCACATTTGGTTGTCCAAGACCCCCATTATCCACTAGTGAGTCAACATTCACAGACTTGCATGAGGAAATCCGCAAACACATCAACAAAAGCAATGAGGTGTATAAGAAATCGGCCGATTCCCACCGATGCCACCAGGAATTTCGTGTAGGTGACTTTGTGATGGTGAGAACCGAGAGGCTATTCCCTGGGAATGTCTCCAAACTGAGGTCACGTGGATCAGGTCCCTTCCAGGTTCTGAGGCGGATCGGCACAAATGCTTACATGTTGGACCTCCCCGAGGAGTGCAGAGTAAGTCCCACATTCAATGTGGCTGACTTGGTGCCATACAGTGGTCCCACGGTGACACCTAGTGAGGAAATCGAGCTTGTTCCACCCCTTGAGAGAGCCACCACCCGTGAGAAAGTTCCACCAGCCCAGAGGGGCCAACGAGAGCAAGTGGAGCGGATATTGGATGAACAGGTCACTATCACCCGGAGCAAAGCATACGAGCGATACTTGGTCAGGTGGAAGGGCTGGCCCCCTTCGCATGATTCATGGGTGAGCAGGGAGGATCTTCAGTAGCTAGACCCCGACCTCCTGGAGCGTTATCGCAGCCGAGTGGACCCTTTCTCGACAGAGTCAAGCTCTTCACAGCCCGGGGGAGTTGATGGGGACATCACCCATGATTCCCTCTGGCTCGACACCTCTCTCCCTCTCGGAGACGGGTAGGGTGCGGCTCCACGACTGGACGGGTCCACCTCGACACTTGGGCTTGCTATGTGGGTCATCTTGATGTATTTTTCTCCTTTTAGATGAGTCATTTTGATGTAATTTGCCTTTGTTTTGAGTCAAGTCCCTAGGTTATTATGTTATTTACCTAAGTTTGTGTCATCATGTTGGGCTAGAGTGTCGTATGGGCCCATTTAGGTGGGCCTGGCCCAGGGGCTCCCCCCTCCCTTCCCCACCTCTTTTGATTATTTGCTATTAGCACTTATTTCAGTGACTTTTTGTAAATGTTGGGATCCCTATAAATAGGACCCCAACCCCACTTGAGATGACTAATGAAGTATTGAGTAAATTTATCCACAAGCATTGTCTTCTCTCTCTCTCTCTCTAGCTCTCTCTCTCTCTCTCTCTCTCTCTCTCTCTCTCTCTCTCTCTATATATATATATATATATATATATATATATATATATATATATCTAAAGGGGGCGAACCCCTCTCTCTCTCCTTCTCTCTCTCTCTCCCTTGGGCGAACCTGCCCCTTCACCTCCCCACCCCTTGCCACATCACCCGCCACCTCAGCCCCCCACCCTTTCACCTTCCCAAGAGCCATTACTCCCCTTTAGTACCTCCACATCCCAAGCAAGCTTTCCCATTCCCCATACACCCTTTCACCTTCCCAAGGGAGACTCCCTTCTCCTAGGCACCCCTTCCCATCCCCAAAGCAACCCCTTCCTATTCCCTAGACCTCCATTAAACCCTCCCATTAACCCACCACCCAAATCAAGAGGAGCCCTCCCCATTCCCCCAAGCCACTTGCGCCCCCATCTCCCCACCACCTCCCCCTTGGCCATTTGCGCACCCACCCCTCTCCCTGCTAGCTCCGCCCCTGGCCTCCACCCTCACCACCCCTTCCCACCTTCCAAACCCCTACCCACCACCAAAGCACCCATATCCCTTACCCTTCCACCAAAGAAACTCCCCTCCACCATTTCTCTCTTCCAATCTGTGTGCAGCTGAAGACCTACAGATCGACAGTCTGTTGCAGCACCGCCTCAGACTCCACCCCGGAGCTCCTGGGGGCGTGGCCTACATCGAAGGAAAGCTCTTCCGGTCGTCTTCGCAGGCGAGGTGGTTTCGCCTCAATCCGAGGTCAGAGTTTCATGGGAGAGCCGTCCTTCACCAACTACGCAGAACCAGTCCGGCCTGCAACCAGAAGCAACTTGCAGAGGCTCCTGCGACCACACCAGTGCTCCCCTTGGCGCGCCACTTGACCGGGGTCAGTCAGCATATACTCCAACACCCTTCCACTTCTAGGACTACTGATCTCGGCCTCGACCTCCTCCGGTGCCTTTCTTTCTTGCTGCTCGAAGAAGACTCGCCCACGGTCATGCTCGTCTTGGTCCCACCTCGTTTGGACTTCGGGAGTGATCGTGGTGACTTCATCCGTCTGCTGTTGCATCCTGGGAGCAGTCCAAGCCTGATCGCAGGGACCCTGTTCCAGAGCCTGCCCCTGCCGGTGACGACTTTGGACCCGCCCACAAAAATTCACAGTCGTGCCTGGGTACGTCAGCGACGTTTTGGCGCAAGTCTCATCAAGTTCTGAGTCTGGGGGAGCTCACAGCGGCGGCTACACCGACCCCCTGTCTTGCTGTTCCAGACCCGGGCAGATTCGGCCGGGTGCTCCGTCGGCGCAATCCGAACAACTCTCCCCTCCCCGCCTGGCCGGCTTAACGCCCCTCCCTGTGCGAAGGTAGTGTTTGATTTGTAATACAGATATCCCCACCCCAAGTCCCCCCTCCTGTGTAAGGTGTAGTGCTTGTAACTATTAAATAGGGATCAAGCTTCATCAGCGCAGTGTGCGGGGAACCCACACTTCCCCGCTCGCCCTCGTCTCCGAACGGGGTTGGTTTCTTCAAACCAACCAGGGTAAGCTCTGAACTTTGCTCCATTATCCGTATTTGTTCATCTAATATCCACGGAATTGCTCCGTTGAGCAAGAGAGAGAGCGCCCGACCCCGTGTGTTCCACTTACGAGCGGTCACCGTGGGCTTTGAGAGAGAGGGACCTAGTGCCCCAATTGGCACCCGGCCAGCCCCTTAAGCGTGGGCCTTGTACCTTTGAGAGGGCAACCCTAGCCCTGCTGGCACTCTACCAGCTAGGGTCTTGATCCATCACCTCCACTTAGCATCATCAAGTCACCCGGGCTCGTGTGTGTGTGACAGCGATTCGGCCCTAATCTAGTACTTTATTGCTTCGTGATTGTGCTTGCGGAATAGATCCAAGGATCTTTGTCTCTTTGCTGCATACCTCCTTAGTGTGTCACATCAAATGCCTTTTGGGCTAACGAATGCACCTGCAGCTTTCATGTAGCTGATGAACGATGTGTTTCGGCCCTATCTTGATCAATGGGTCGTGGTGTTCATTGATGACATCTTGATTTATTCTAAGAATGAGGAGGAGCATGCTGAACATTTGAGGATGGCTTTGCAACTATTGAGAGATCATCAGTTATATGTCAAGTTTAGTAAATGTGATTTCTGGCTGCAAGAGGTGTCCTTTCTTGGGCATATCATCACAAAAGAAGGTATTTCTGTTGATCCTTCAAAGGTAAAGGCAGTAAAGAATTGGGATAAGCCTACTAAAGTGACTGAAGTGAGAAGTTTCCTAGGCCTAGCAGATTACTACCGAAGGTTTATTCAATATTTCTCCAAAATTGCGGTACCTCTGACAAGATTAACCCGCAAGGAGATCAAATTTGATTGGTTAGAAGATTACGAGCGAAGCTTTCAGACCTTGACAGAATGTTTGACTACTGCACATGTTTTGGCTTTACCTTCTGGAGAAGGAGGTTTTGTTGTATACACTGATGCTTCAGGTATTGGTTTAGGGTGTGTACTCATGCAGCACGGGAAAGTGATAGCCTATTCTTCTAGGCAGTTGAGAAAGCATGAAGAGAATTATCCTGTTCATGATTTGGAGCTAGCAGCTGTGGTGTTCGCCTTGAAGATATGGAGGCACTACTTGTATGGAGAGACATTTACGGTGTTTTCAGATCATAAGAGTTTGAAATACTTGTTTTCTCACAAGGAACTCAATATGAGGCAGCGAAGATGGCTGGAGTATTTGAAGGACTTCAATTTCTCCATTGATTATCATCCTGGAAAAAGTAATATTGTGGCAGATGCCTTAAGCCGCAAGCCTATAGCTAAGTTGTCAAGCCTCATGTTAGAAGAATGGAAATTACTAGAGCAGTTAGCTAGTTTGGATCTTAATGTTAACAAGGATCAGGTTATGATTGCTCAGATTCAATTTAAGCCCGAATTATTGATGGAAATCAAGTCTCTGCAAGATGACGACCCAGAGTTGGTGGAGATCAAGGGAAGCTTAAGTAACAGACCTGACTTCATGATGGCTGATGATGGAAGATTGTTATTTCAGGGAAGAACTTGTGTACCTGATGTAGCTAAGATAAAGAGTAAGATTCTCGAGGAAGCTCATAGATCCAGATACACCATTCATCTTGGAGGTACTAAGATGTTTAAGGATTTGAAAAGATCTTTTTGGTGGCCGAGTATGAAAAGGAAAGTTGCGGACTTCGTAAGTAGATTCTTGGTTTGTCAGCAAGTTAAGGCTGAACATTTCAGACCAGTAGAAAAATTGAAACCCCTTGATATACCCCAATGGAAGTGGGAGAGCATTGGCAGGGATTTCATTATGGGTCTACCTAGGACTCGTAGTGGATTTGATGTAGTATGGGTGATTGTTGACAGATTGACAAAATCTGCTCATTTCTTATCTATTAAGTCGAAATGGACAGTTGATGTCTTAGTTGCTTTGTATATGAAGGAAGTGGTAAGACTACATGGTATACCAGTCACCATTGTATCTGATAGAGATCCCATGTTCACTTCTCATTTTTGGAAAGGATTGCAAGAGTCCTTGGGAACTCGTCTGAATTTCAGTACTGCTTTCCATCCACAAACAGGCAGACAGACTGAAAGGACCAACCAGATAGTGGAAGATATGCTTAGAGCCTGCATG
Source organism: Amorphophallus konjac (assembly GCA_022559845.1). Lineage (NCBI taxonomy): Eukaryota > Viridiplantae > Streptophyta > Magnoliopsida > Alismatales > Araceae > Amorphophallus > Amorphophallus konjac. The sequence goes on along the minus strand of CM040118.1, from coordinate 325,880,447 downwards.
ATTGACTTTGGAGGTGGTTGGAGTGATCACTTGGCATTGGTTGAATTCACCTACAACAACAGTTACCAGGCCAGCATTCAGATGGCTCCATTTGAAGTTTTGTATGGTAGAAGCTGTCGATCCCCATTATGTTGGGATGAGGTAGGTGAGAAGCAATGGCTTGGACCAGATCTCATTTTCGAATCGTCCAAGAACATTCGTATTATCAGAGATCGGTTTCAAGTAGCACAATCCAGACAGAAGAGTTATGCCGACACCAGGAGGAGAGCTTTGGAATTTCAGGTTGGGGAGCATGTGTTTTTAAAGGTTTCTCATATGAGAGGGATTCGAAGGTTTGGTATTCAGGGTAAACTGAGTCCAAGATACATTTGTCCATTCAAGGTTCTGGAAAGAGTGGGGGAGGTTGCTTACCGTTTGGCACTACCACCTTAGTTATCTGGAGTACACAATATTTTCCATGTGTCTATGTTACAAAAATATGTGTATGATCCCACTCACATTATTCAGCATATGGACTTCGAATTGAAGGAAGATCTGACTTATGAAGAAAGACCGATCAGGATTCTGGATCGAAAGCAACAACAACTTAGGAATCGTTCCATACCGATGGTTAAAGTGCAGTGGAGTTAGCATGGAACTGAAGAAGCTACTTGGGAGTCAGAAGATACTATGCGGAGACAGTACCCTGACTTATTCTAGGTCTCCCTCTTTTTATCATTAAGTGCATTGAATTTGGAGGACCAAATTCCTTAAGTGGGGGAGGGTGTAATACCCCGATTTTTCAAGAAATTAATTAGAAATTCCTTAATAAATAGAATAAGCTAAATTTTGACTATTTTATAAAAATTCAAAAAAACTATATTCTTGTAGAGGATAACACGTTTAACAAACTTATCTTCTATGACCAACCCAAATAAAATCTGTAAATAGGTCGAATTAGTGGATTAAGCCTAAATTAAACACTTAGTTAACCATACCTTGAAACGCAAAATTAGAGCCCAATACTCCATCAAATGAGCCCAAATCAGTGGCAAATGAAAGGCTCGGATGAGAGGATCATTTCCCTTCTCTTAATCTCCCGAAACCCTAACCCTAGGAGATGTAATCGGCGGAGATTGGATCGCGTCAACAATTGCGGCGGCGTTCGCATTAACCTAACTTGCGTGGACTAATACTCCGCGCATAGACTCTCTAGAAGGCGTGTGACCTATAAAAATGAACCTCTCTAACCCTAGAATCGTTTAGAACAAGTGACGACTGCAGAGGATCTAGATCGAGGGAGATCACCGGCGATTAGTGGCTGCGTGTACAGCGCCTTGGGTTTTCTTTCTCCTTCCTTCTTCATCCGATTCAGGTAGGTGATAGCAAGCCAAACCCTACAAATAATATATGGTTGGAAGCATCATCGTGTCAGCTTTTCATTGACGTAGAAATCCCTAAATTGTATCAAGTGTTCTGCGAGAATTTTTTGTTTTAGTAGAACCATGTCACATCTAGGGTTATAACTATTCCCTTTCGATTAAGTAGTAATTTCAGGCCGTAAACACAAAGTTGAATCATGCACCTTGTAGCATTTTTCGTACTCTTTCTTCTGGTAGTAAAAGCCCCAAATTTAATGCTTTATATCATGCGAATTTTATGTTTTATCCCAACCCTAGCCAACCTCGCCGGAGGCGGGCAATGCAGAAGGGGCAACGACCTGTTGAGGTTGCGCGGCCTCCCGATAGACCGCCCAACTATTTAGGCATCCAGTTACTGACCGTCCAAGGCTTCGACCTCCAATCGTTTCCCTGACCCCCTGTTTTGGTTTAGGCGGCCTCTCGACAGACCACATATCCTTATAAGCGGCCGGATTTCGACCATTCCATTGTTTTACTTCTGTGACGTCTCCAGAGGAACGCGGCAGATCCCTTACCGCTCAACCTAAGCGCGGCCAGTCTTCAACTGTTCAACGTCCTCAGCGGCACCCTACTAACCGCCCAACTCCATAAGGCCTTCGGACCTGACAGAGATTGAGCGGCCATAAGTGGACCGCCTATATCGTTGCGCTGCCATAAGTGGACCGCCTATATCATTGAGCGGCCAACCAGAGACCGTTCGATTCTGGTTATTGCCAATTAACCTTGGTCATTTATCCTTGATCCATCTTCGGCCAAACCCCGAATTGATCAGCCTAGTAAGCCCTAGGCCGACCAACAGACAGTGGGCTGGACTCTGGTTCAGTTCCACCCTATCTATGGTAGCCCGGGAGCCCACTTGGGTGAATTTCTAACTTATTGATAGGCCCTGTGTTGCGTGGACCATATTGGACCGTCCTTCTATTGAGCGGCCCAATGTTGCCCGTATATCTTGTTCTTACCTTCTGGCCCTGCGCGGCTTATTTTTGACCGTCTGTATCTTGCGCGGTCCAGTATTGCCCGTTCAACGGACTTGCGCGGCCCAGTAATTACCGTCCAACTTCTGAGCGGCCCTTAATCATCCGTTCAACCTTGACCTCGTGGAGGCTGATCTCTAGCCTAGTTCTTGAGCAGCTCATAACAGACCACCCATGCTTGCGCGGCCTAGTAGTGACCGCCTATCTCCCAGAGACGAGTTTTCTCCATGTTTTATGGTTTTGAATCTAAGAACATGATGGTTCTTGATAACTTGAATTCCTGGACAGAAATTCTAGACAATATCTCTTCAACTTAGCCTTGGGATGTTCCGAGGTAAGTTTGTACTTGATTATAATTGGCCATTTTAACTTGATTAAAGTCTAGACAACTTGGGATCTTGGATCTAATAAATCAATGCCAACGCATCATAGGGGCCCGGTCTGGTCCTAGGGAGAGCGCCCGAAAAGTACTTGTGCCCATGTGAGTTTGTAATGACATGGTGAGGCATTGCATCGAGTGCATGACTAGCGTGATGTCTATGACAATGATATCTTAATCTCTTACTTGAATCGTGTTCGACTTGGTTATATTCTTGCTTATTGGCCAATCTCCTACAATTTCCTGTTATTTATATTGTTCATAAACTTGAAATTCTTGTAGTTGTATCATCCTGCCATATTGTTATTCCATTTCATTCTTTAGCACTTTCTTTTTATGTTGTTTCATCCGATCGTCATTTCTTTTCTTTCCGTTTGATATAAACATGTAATTAATTGGTTAATTACTTACACTTGCCTGTTGTTACCTACTGAGCGTTCGCTCATATAGTTGTTTTCCCCCCTTTCCAGGTAGCTCAGGTGAAGATTCGTAGATGGATGGGAATGGGCCAGAGTGATGACTTGGAGTGTATCAGCTGATAGATATGTTGAGATTGTTATAGTTGTTTTACATCTAGCTATGCTTTAGAGCTTGTGTTAGTTTTTGTAACGAAGTCAAGTAGAGGTTATGCTTGATTATGTTTAAGTCGGTTTGATGGTTATTGTAATAGATCTGGAGTTATTTCTGTTCATGACGTTATGTAAATTCTTAGCTTAACATGTTATCTTTACTAGCGTTTTCTACTGCCAATCTCGATATTTCGCGGTAGGGCGTGACATGTGTGACGACCCGGACTCCGGATACCGGATATACCTGATCGGACTAACAAGTAAACCCGATACCGCTTGGAACCGGTGAAGCCTCCCAAGAGCTGTAAAGCTCCGAAGGGAAAAAGGAATGTCGTGTAGTACATTGAAGTCACAGATATAACAGTAATCAATTAAATTCATTAATCAGGTTTGCTAAAGTAGCAGAAATAAAATCACTTTTTAATTAATAATTATAAATTAACAATTATACCAGAGTCCAGTCCAAAGGAAAGATAAGTACAGTCCAACAGAAAGAAAAACGTACACTGAGGTCGAGGAAAGCCCGACGCAGGTACCGCTGGCAACTACGAACTCGTCACACTAGGAACCGCGGAAGCAGAACGACGCCACCTGTAGCACCCGGGAAAAAAGTTACATAGGATAAGTCTCCGATAATAAGTTTTTAAAACCTATATAGATATATAAACTGGTCCAAACCAAATTAAAAGTGTACAACTCAAATATATATATATATATATATTTATCCCTACATATAAATAAATATATGAATAATAGATAGAATGAAGAAATAAGTCAAAAAGGAAATGGCTTAACTAAACTCTTAATGGGCCTTATGGGCTAGGAAAATAAATAAGTATTTAAATATATATATATATATATATATATATATATATATATATATATATATATCTTTTGTTCAACTCCAATCCTTCAACCCTTTTCTTAAGACCAAAATGCTTGGGCCTAAAATGCCTTAAGAAGCCTTAATGGGCCTTAACATGTATATTTTAGTTTTCCCTTAATATAATTTTTTGAAGTCAAAAATAAATTAGCCATGATATAAAACTAACCCCTTTAGCTAATTATATAAATATAACACCTTAACCAAAATGTTATAGCTCAAACTAAACCTTCGGGCATATATGCATATATATAAGTCTTAAATTAATATTATAAGCTTAACGTACTATGGGCCTTGAAAACCTATACCTCAACATATAAACCCAAAGCCCACTAGCTAATTGTTAAGTCGTGGCCAAATTACAATGCAATAATGCAAGGTGGGCTTTTACTAAAACCTAACTGGCATAAGTTAAATAGCCCCAAAAGCCATTCGGTTAACCTCAAAACAAGGCCCAACTACATACCCACGTGAGTCTCTCAAAGGCCAACACAAAGCCATGCACATGTAAACTCAACCCAACTGCCTTTGTATGTTCGAACACATGGTATAGTATTAGGGTTTTGAGAACCAAAGACAGCAGGCGGCTACACAAATGGTAGGGGAATTGTCAATACCGAAAAGATTTAAACCTTTCCAATAAAATCGGAAGCCCTTCCATTATCAAACAATAGAAGCCTCTAGAACCTTGAAAAAAACCTTATAAAACCACCTCCCCGTCGAACAACCATTTCCTTCCTTTCTCCATCGTGCTATTTCGATTCGTCCCCCCTACCGTTGCTGCTCGTCTTCTCGCTGCCGTTCTTCTTCCCGTGCTGTGACGTGAAGGCTGTTTACTTCTTCCCCTTCATCCTGCTGCAGACCAAGAGGGCGTGGCCTTCTTCCTCTACAACCTGCAGACAAGTGGAGGTGTGGACGTCTTCATCCTGTTCTTCCTCCTGCAACCAAGGCGACCCATCTTCTTCCTCCTACGGTTTACTCTGTTTGAAACATAGTACCGTAGCAGCATCAACTGTTCATCGTCCCGATCTTGTAAAATGTAGGTGTTCTCTCTACCAAGCCAAATTAATTATAAGATATTGCATGCTCATGTTCTTTTAGTTGTACGTAGGTTTTCTCAAGTTTCGTAGCCCAAACGAAGTTAATTCATGATCTGTCTCAAGTAACGAAGCCAAAATGATAGATTAAAACTCAGAAATTTTACAGTAAATAGCGACCCTGCCTAGGGCGTTATTTTCATAGAAGGTGACAGCCACCGTGTCGTCACTTAATAAATTCTGAAAAAAATGATCAACGATCAGTCGTCAATTCTATATATGTTAGTTATGAGTTTTTCACATTAATAGTTTGTTCATGGGTATAGGAGTATCCTTTGGCCATGAAAATTTATGGGCGTACTGTTGGGGTGGAGACCGAGATAGTGAAAGTGGTTGCACCATTTTTCGTGCCCCCTATCTCAAGATCCCCCATCTCTCAACGAAAAATTATTTTGAACATCTGGTTATATAGAGTTCTTCGAGCCCGTCATTTCGGTATATCATAAGCTCGATTCCGACGTGGTTAAGTAGGGAAACGAGGGGCTTGAAAAATGACAAATTTTTGAAGACGACACATAGATAGTCGTTTATTCCTTTTGACGGCATATGAGATGTCGTTATATCTTATATATATATATATAATATATATATATATTGTAACCATATATTTGAAAAGTCATATCTATTAAATTATGCAATATAAAATTATAAAAATTATATTTCTGGAATCCTTGAATTTTGTTTCTAACTATCATATATTCTATTTTTCTAAATTATTTTATATAAATAAATGTGTCTTTGAATATATGTTTTCGAAGTTAATCAATTAAATATATATTGTAGGTTGACACTTTTATTTGAAATGACGACATGAGTGTAGTCGTCCAAATCTTTTTTGACGACGTACAGTAAGGTCGTCAAATTATATATATATATATATATCTATATATATATCTTGTAATTATAGCTTTGAAAATTCATATTTATTACACTATACAACGAAAAATTATAAAAAATATATATTTGGAATCCTTACATTTTTCTCCTAATTATCATATATTCTATTTTTATAAATTATTTTAAATAAATAAATATATCTTTGAATGTATATTCTTGAAATTATTCAATTAAATAGATATTGACTTGAATGCTGTTCAAATAAATTACGTTAAAAATCATAGAATTAACGTCCCTCCAAGTGGACGGTAATTAATAAATGACACTACTCACGGAAGCCAATTTGAAATAGGTTTATTTAATTATAGTTAATTATAGAATTAGATTGACATGAATTCTATAATTAACACATTCATTTTCTCACCGTTTTCTTCCGGTTTTGACCCCTACCTTGGGTCTTTCGGCACTCTCATCTCACGTCCGTGGATGGAGTCCTTGTTTCTTTATTGGTTCACGTTATATACCTCAACTCTCGGTGACATACGAGTCCTCCGTTGGACATTCCGTTCTTTCGGACTGGCAAGTTAGTCATTGGGACCTCCGTAAGTCTCCGCTAGCCTTGGATTCCCTCAAGGCTGCCGAGCTGGTTGTACCCTAAAAACCCTGGATCCGATCCGTGTTACTTTGGTTTTCCGTTAGTCTTGACACTCTACTCCTTTTGGAATCTTCTTGTCATCAATTTGAGAACATAACCCTTTGACTCTGTATTTGGCCAAATCTGATTCTGAAATATTAAAGGGCTCTGGGTCCGCGACTTTTCAGTGCCAGGTAGGATGGAAGTCCAATTCTGTAAACCATGGTAAACTTCTGGGTGTGGCATTGCACCAAACTCTGTACATCAGTCATATTCTGTCATTCTGTTATATCTGTTATTCTGTAAACTCTGTAAATTCTGTTAATTCTGTTATTCTGATATTTTGTTGTTCAGTTATTCTAATAATTTAGTTATTCTACTTGAATGTTTAATTCTACCTATATTTATTAAAACTCTGTATATTTTGGCCAATTCTGAAGTTATGTTCATCCGCGTATCTATCCTTGTTATATTCTGATAGCTTGTCCTTGACTCCGCATGGGAATTCATCCCTATTTCTCTTAAGCTCGTAACTGCCTTTGACTTTAATATTCATCTGTCCTGTTAGATTGATCATCATGATTTCCTAGTTCCTGCATTTCATTTGTCATGAACATGAGTAATTGGTTAATCACTTATATTCTGCTTGATGAGAGATGTAATTCCTACTGAGCGTTTCGCTCACTTGCCTATCTTTAACGTTTTTCAGGTAACGACATTGAAGATAGTCCATCAGATGGGGAAGGGCAAGAGTGATGAGCGTTATGGAGAATCATGTCGGTGCCTTTAGTTTTCTTGAGTCTTATCTTATCCTTGAGTCTTTTCCCTTTATAAAGTATTTGAGTCTTTTCTTTTTATTAAAATGTAATAGTGAGTCCTTTCTTTACTTATGTAAGTTGAGTCAAGGTATGTAATTCGAACATTAGAATATCAATAAAGGTTAAATTGGCCCACATTGTACAGTTTGTAATTTTGTGTCTTATGTATGCTCTGACTATTCACGACTGTATCACTGCCACGTTCCGAACGACACGTTCCGCTACTATCGGTTCGGGGCGTGACAGTTTGTGGTATCAGAGCCTAGGTATATTAAACCCTAGGTCTTGACTATCGGTTGCCATAAGTTTTAGGTTCAACCCCATTATTGCCCGGTGAGATTGGGTAGAGCCTTGGGTTAAGAGCTAAAAAGGAAGTTAGAATACTAATAAGATTAGCTTATGAAGATAGCTTAAGTAAAATTTCACGAGAATTACTTGATAATCTTACATGAGATTGTTTGTGTCTTTTAGAACTAGATAGATAACATTGGCCGCTGAGCGTGCCCAATGGCGTGAGATGCAAATGACGATTCAAGGATTGACTCAGGCTCTTCAATGAGTAGCCGATGGTGGAGCCAATCGTGGAGCCGGAGAATTGCATCGTGAATTTCGGAGCCTCAATCCCCCTAGGTTTAGTGGGACCCCTGATCCGGATGTGGCGGAAGATTGGACTAAGGAGATGGAGAGAATCTTTCGAGTAATGCAATGCTCGGATCAAGATAAGGTCCTTTTGGCAACATTTCAACTAGAGAAAGATGCAAGGGCTTGGTGGGAGTCTGTAGAAGCCACTTTGTCAAACATTCAAGTAACTTGGGTAGAATTTTTAGAACACTTCAATGAGAAGTATTTCTCAGAGAGAGTTCGGGAGAGAAAGGCAGGCGAATTTGCCTCGCTCAAACAAAGAAGCATGTCTATGGCAGAATATGAGGCTAAGTTCTCAAGGTTGTCACGGTATGCACCTCATTTGATCATAACGGAGAAAATGAAAGCTAGAAGATTCTTGAATGGGTTAAGACTACAATATATACCCCAATTAGCACCAATGGATATTCAATCATATGCCGAGATGGTTAAGAGAGCTCAGCTATTGGAAGACGCTATGGAATTATCCGACAAGGTTAAGGCGAGAATGGAAAAGAAGAAAGAAGGTAATGGCAACAAGAGGCCCAATGAGAGGAACGGCGTTCCGAATGGCAAGAAGCCTAAGAAAGCAAAGTGCAAGCATTGTGGGAATGATGGTCACAAATCTGAAAAGTGTCACTGGAAGAACGGAGCTTGCTTTCGCTGTGGAAGCCAGGAACATAGGGTAGCTAATTGCCCCCTTCCTAAAGATCAACCTCAACAGGCAAAGGATCACAAGGAAGCATGGCATCGAGGACAATTACAAGCAATAAGACAAATCGAACCTGCTGACGATGAAGTAACAAGAGGTACCCCTTAACCTTGGCCTAGATCCTTGAGTTGTTGTATTAGCATGCCTAGATGATTTATCCTTATAGATGGAAACTATAACTTGATACCCCACTTATATAGATTGGAAATGAATTTCATTGAATTTGGGAACCAAATTCTTTTAAGTGGGGGAGGATGTAGCACCCGGGAAAAAAGTTACATAGGATAAGTCTCCAATAATAAGTTTTTAAAATCTATATAGATATATAAACTGGTCCAAACCAAATTAAAAGTGTACAACTCAAATATATATATATATATATATATATATATATATATATTTATCCCTACATATAAATAAATACATGAATAATAGATAGAATGAAGAAATAAGTCAAAAAGGAAATGGCTTAACTAAACTCTTAATGGGCCTTATGGGCTAGGAAAAGAAATAAGTATTTAAATATATATATATATCTTTTGTTCAACTCCAATCCTTCAACCCTTTTATTAAGACCAAAATGCTTGGGCCTAAAATGCCTTAAGAAGCCTTAATGGGCCTTAACATGTATATTTTAGTTTTACCTTAATATAAATTTTTGAAGTCAAAAATAAATTAGCCATGATATAAAACTAACCCCTTTAGCTAATTATATAAATATAACACCTTAACCAAAATGTTATAGCTCAAACTAAACCTTCGGGCATATTTGCATATATATAAGCCTTAAATTAATATTATAAGCTTAACGTACTATGGGCCTTGAAAACCTATACCTCAACATATAAACCCAAAGCCCACTAGCTAATTGTTAAGTCTTGGCCAAATTACAATGCAATAATGCAAGGTGGGCTTTTACTAAAACCTAACTGGCATAAGTTAAATAGCCCCAAAAGCCATTCGGTTAACCTCAAAACAAGGCCCAACTACATACCCACGTGAGTCTCTCAAATGCCAACACAAAGCCATGCACATGTAAACTCAACCCAACTGCCTTTGTATGTTCGAACGCATGGTATAGTATTAGGGTTTTGAGAACCAAAGACAGCAGACGGCTGCACAAATGGTAGGGGAATTATCAATACCGGAAAGATTTAAACCTTTCCAATATAAATCGGAAGCCCTTCCATTATCAAACAATAGAAGCCTCCAGAACCTTGAAAAAAACCTTATAAAACCACCTCCCCGTCGAACAACCATTTCCTTCCTTTCTCCATCGTGCTATTTCGATTCGTCCCCCCTACAGTTGCTACTCATCTTCTCGCTGCCGTTCTTCTTCCCGTGCTGTGACGTGAAGGCTGTTTACTTCTTCCCCTTCATCCCGCTGCAGACCAAGAGGGCGTGGCCTTCTTCCTCTACAACCTGCAGACAAGTGGAGGCATGGACGTCTTCATCCTGTTCTTCCTCCTGCAACCAAGGCGACCCATCTTCTTCCTCCTACGGTTTACTTTGTTTGAAATAGAGTACCGTAGCAGCATCAACTGTTCATCGTCCCGATCTTGTAAAATGTAGGTGTTCTCTCTACCAAGCCAAATTAATTATAAGATATTGCATGATCATGTTCTTTTAGTTGTACGTAGGTTTTCTCAAGTTTTGTAGCCCAAACGAAGTTAATTCATGATTTGTCTCAAGTAACGAAGCCAAAATGATAGATTTAAACTCAAAAATTTTACAGTAAATAGCGACCCTACCTAGGGCGTTATTTTCATAGAAGGTGACAGCCACCGTGTCGTCACTTAATAAATTCTGAAAAAAATGATCAACGATCAGTCGTCAATTCTATATATGTTAGTTATGAGTTTTTCGCATTAATAGTTTGTTCATGGGTATAGGAGTATCCTTTGGCCATGACAATTTATGGGCGTACTATTGGGGTGGAGACCGAGGTAGTGAAAGTGGTTGCACCGTTTTTCATGCCCCCTATCTCAAGATCTCCCATCTCTCAACGAAAAATTATTTTGAACATCTGGTTATATAGAGTTCTTCGAGCCCGTCATTTCGGTATATCGTAGGCTCGATTCCGACGTGGTTAAGTAGGGAAACGAGGGGCTTGAAAAATGACAAATTTTTGAACTGACGACACATAGATAGTCGTTTATTCCTTTTGACGACATATGAGATGTCGTTATATCTTATATATATATATATAATATATATATATATTGTAACCATATATTTGAAAAGTCATATCTATTAAATTATGCAATATAAAATTATAAAAATTATATTTCTGGAATCCTTGAATTTTGTTCCTAATTATCATATATTCTATTTTTCTAAATTATTTTATATAAATAAATGTGTCTTTGAATATATGTTTTCGAAGTTAATCAATTAAATATATATTGTAGGTTGACACTTTTATTTGAAATGACGACATGAGTGTAGTCGTCCAAATCCTTTTTGACGACGTACAGTAAGGTCGTCAAATTATATATATATATATCTATATATATATCTTGTAATTATAGCTTTGAAAATTCATATTTATTAAACTATACAACGAAAAATTATAAAAAATGTATATTTGGAATCCTTGCATTTTTCTCCTAATTATCATATATTCTATTTTTATAAATTATTTTAAATAAATAAATATATCTTTGAATGTATATTCTTGAAATTATTCAATTAAATAGATATTGACTTGAATTCTGGTTAAATAAATTACGTTAAAAATCATAGAATTAACGTCCCTCCAAGTGGACGCTAATTAATAAATGACACTACTCACGGAGGCCAATTTGAAATAGGTTTATTTAATTATAGTTAATTATAGAATTAGATTGACATGAATTCTATAATTAACACATTCATGTTCTCACCATTTTCTTCCGGTTTTGACCCCTACCTTGGGTCTTTCGGCACTCTCATCTCACGTCCGTGGATGGAGTCCTTGTTTCTTTATTGGTTCACGTTATATACCTCAACTCTCGGTGACATACGAGTCCTCCGTTGGACATTCCGTTCCTTCGGACTGGCAAGTTAGTCATTGGGACCTCCGTAAGTCTCCGCTAGCCTTGGATTCCCTCAAGGCAGCCGAGCTGGTTGTACCCTAAAAACCCTGGATCCGATGCGTGTTACTTTGGTTTTCTGTTAGTCTTGACACTCTACTCCTTTTGGAATCTTCTTGTCATCAATTTGAGAACATAACCCTTTGACTCTGTATTTGGCCAAATCTGATTCTGAAATATTAAAGGGCTCTGGGTCCGCGACTTTTCAGTGCCAGGTAGGACGGAAGTCCAATTCTGTAAACCATGGTAAACTTCTGGGTGTGGCATTGCACCAAACTCTGTACATCTGTCATATTCTGTCATTCTGTTATATCTGTTATTCTGTAAACTCTGTAAATTCTGTTAATTCTGTTATTCTGAAATTTTGTTGTTCAGTTATTCTGATAATTTAGTTATTCTGCTTGAATGTTTAATTCTGCCTATATTTATTGAAACTCTGTATATTCTGGCCAATTCTGAAGTTATGTTCATCCGGGTATCTATCCTTGTTATATTCTGATAGCTTGTCCTTGACTCCGCATGGGAATTCATCCCTATTTCTCTTAAGCTCGTAACTGCCTTTGACTTTAATATTCATCTGTCCTGTTAGATTGATCATCATGATTTCCTAGTTCCTGCATTTCATTTGTCATGAACATGAGTAATTGGTTAATCACTTATATTCTGCTTGATGAGAGATGTAATTCCTACTGAGCGTTTCGCTCACTTGCCTATCTTTAACGTTTTTCAGGTAACGACATTGAAGATAGTCCATCAGATGGAGAAGGGCAAGAGTGATGAGCGTTATGGAGAATCGTGTCGGTGCCTTTAGTTTTCTTGAGTCTTATCTTATCCTTGAGTCTTTTCCCTTTATAAAGTATTTGAGTCTTTCCTTTTTATTAAAATGTAATAGTGAGTCCTTTCTTTACTTATGTAAGTTGAGTCAAGGTATGTAATTCGAATATTTGAATATCAATAAAGGTTAAATTGGCCCACATTGTACAGTTTGTAATTTTGTGTCTTATGTATGCTCTGACTATTCACGACTGTATCACTGCTGCGTTCCGAACGACACGTTCCGCTGCTATCGGTTCGGGGCGTGACACCACCCACCTGAAAAGTAGGGGTGAGCCTCATGTCACTGGCCTAGTAGGGGTCACACAAATCCCCACTGAAAAATAACGCAGTAACACGCTAAAACAGCAGGTAAACAACAGGAGTAGTAAAGTAAGAAAACTAAACTGCAAAGTTGTAAAAGAAAATCGGAATGGAAGGAGCATCTACAGCTACAAGAAAAGGAAAAAGCCATACCGAAGAAGCGCGGCTGTTGGACTACCCTCGGCCTCCCAAACTACTCCGAGCAGCAACAGAACGGCGAACCCTGACCTGACAAAGTCAAGAGTTACCGATCTGCCGGGCCTACAAAGACAGGCAAAAAAAAGCCTAGAAAGGACCTAGACAGACCACGACACAACACTGACCTCGGGAAAGACCACGAGAAGGCTAACCCGGAAAGGTCACGACAAGCAAAAAACACGAGAGTCACGTGTCACGTGAGGGAAGCACCTCCTCACTAGAAGAACAGCCAACTGCGTCCACTGACGTCTTAAGCTGCGCCTACAAGTGTCTCATCTACAATGCCGCCTGAAGCACGATAGAGACTACGACACGCTCAGAACCAGAACAGGAACTACAGTAACGAGTGACTAATCAGGGTAACGCCCGTCGACATCAGTCCAAGCCCCTGACCACATGTGCACACAAAAGCTCAATGGCTTGAGCCATGCCTCTAGCTAATTTTCTCCCCTAGCAGGACGCTACAACCAGTCAAGGGAGCCCACGGAAACTAGCTTACAAACCGTACCTCAGGAACTGCCGTACCACCACTCCCAGGTGGGCCAACACTGGAACGTGTAGACAGGCTACGACTAGTGGAGGCTCACTAGACACAGAACTCCAAAACATGAGTGCTGAAGTACAGACAGGCAAGAAGCACTATCGAACGTACTATGAAGCACCAAGGCAGCACAACAACTGCCAACAGACTCAGGATAGGGCAACTAAACCTGTAGACACAACTATCCTTGAGTCAGAAGACTCAGATCAAGATCGTCGTACCAAGTGGTACAAGCCGCCAATCGGTCTTATCCTAAGTCAGAGGAAATGACATGACTGCGTAAAATGACACACGGAGACATGAGGGAACACCAAGACTCTCAGCACACCTGGACACGCAAACCGAGGTAAGGTGACACCTCGAGGCATCTAGAACCATGTCTCGGACTGAACGAAATCGCTGAGACACACTCAAGGTTACCTGTCAACCACTGGGCCACTCTGGGTTGACCGGAACCAGACAATGACTACTCTATAGTAGGAAAGAGAATCCTACTTCAAGCAAGAAAACTCCTGGCTACCTTCTAATGTAGTCTTAGCCCTCATAGGATGTCAAGAGACATCCACGAGACAGTGGGCAGACCACAACATCAAGCCAAGACATATCAGAAACCAAAACACCGGTAAACCAACCTCTGGGAGACGAGCGATCTATCACTCGCCCGCTTAACGGCATAAGTAGTCAAGGAAGAAGTCGCCGCACTCACGAAGGTACTAAGGACTCTGGCGGTCAAGGGTTCGGCCGCCAGGGCATTGTGGCGGTCAAGGGATAGGCCGCTAGACACAGTTGACCCCAAACCAACTTACCCCGTCAAACCACCGTAGCGGTCTAATATAGATGCGCTACACGGACCTAGCGGTCAAAGAATGAACTGCCATACTAACCGCCCTAAGACATAGACCTAAAACAAACGGACCTATAGCGGCCTAATAGAGGCGTGCTACACGACTCTAACGCATGATGGTTGGGCCGCTAGAGCCAACCAACTTAAAACATTGACTCGGTCACACATACTATGGCGACCTAAGAGCTATGGCGGTCAAAGATAGAACCGCTAGAGCGAACCAGCATACGTGAACATCGAGAAATGACAAGGCTGTGATGCACCAGCATAGGTGCACCAGAGGGACGTGACGGTCGAACAGTGGGCCGTCACGCTAACCCAACCTAGAACTCTCCGACACCCCCAACGGTGTGGCGGTCTATCGTAGGGCCGCCAGAGACTGTGGCGGTCTCTGGAACAGCCGCTAAAGCGACACAGCGGGAAAATAAGGGAAAAGGCCGAATCGGCCCGTTCCACACCCCATTCACGCCGAAACGCAGGGGAATCGGTACAAGACGATGAGAAAAGCCTTCCACAATCCGGAAGGACCACATGCAACGGACGAATCAAGAGATCGGGGTGATTTCGACGAATCGACCCTAATCAGGTCACCGGGGTTCCCGGACTCCTACAGGCCCCGAGTGACGACCAATCATGAAAAAACTTACGAGAATGGGATTCAGACATCCCAGCGGTTCGTTTGATGCTAATTTTACTAAGAATGGTCACCATTTTCTAGCGAACCCTTTGAACTCCTAAAATCATGATTTTATCGAAACTGAGCGAAACCCACTCAAACTTGCACCGAACAATACAAAATTACAGAGAAAACGTAGAGGAGAAGTAGGTGATCCATCTCCCTACCTCCACCAAAGAAACTGTGGGCCGAAACGACCAAATCACGCCGAAAACCATGTCACGAGCTCAACCGTCGGCTTTGAATCCACCGTTCGGGATCGTGCCAAAACCGATCCGATCCTCGCCCCTTCGCGCATCCGACCATCCACACGGCATCTCCTCTACCTGCCTGAGCCTCCTCCGTCTGCAACCGGAGCCGGAAGGGCGAGAGAAGAGAGAAAACAGGGGAGAGAGGGGTTTACGGCTCGAATGAGAAGGAGGAGAGAGGAAGAAGAAATAAAAAGAAAAGAATTAGGAAATTTTCCTAATTTCCAAAAATTCGATAATTAGCCCCAAAATGGACTAATTCAGAAAAATACGTAAAAATAGTCAAAACGATCCTCTCGACGAGTATATCGCAACTGCGGTGTCCACGAGTCGATGAACTGAGAAATAAACTCACCGCAGGGTTCCGTAACTAGTACGGGAGAAAAACCCAAACGGATCGTAAAACTTAACTCAGGACCCACAAAAGCGATCCGAAACTCTCCGAAGAAGATCCAAAAGAGCTAATAAGAATCCGATAAGAATCCAGGGCATTACATCCTCCCCTCCTTTAAGAAATTTCGTCCTCAAAATTTATGGACTAGCAAAGGAGAAGCAGGGAAGAACAACCCCAAGATATAACTTGAAACAACACGAATCTCGGGAAACACTAGTCAGAGGGACATAGTCCGACCATAATCACAAGTACACGCTCTGGCTCGAGCATGACACAAGTGAACACACGTCTGACACCTCCGAAACAAGGCAATGTCGTTTACGTCTCACAGGAAAGAAGACACGACCCATGCCACGATGACAGCTATCGGGAAAACAAAACGACAAGGAATCACGAAACCTAATGCCAACTGAGAACTATACTGGACTTTCAGGACTCTGGAAACTGTATATCTCGGATTCCCATGTACTTCACACAATAATTCTCTGATACCAGCTGTGACGACCCGGACTCCGGATATCGGATATACCCGATAGGACTACCGACTAAACCCGATACCGCTTGGAACCCGTGAAGCCTCCCAAGAGCTGTAAAGCTCCGAAGGGAAAAAGGAATGTCGTGTAGTACATTGAAGTCGCAGATATAACAGTAAGCAATTAAATTTCATTAATCAGATTTGCTAAAGTAGCAGAAATAAAATTACTTTTTAATTAACAATTACAAATGAACAATTATACCATAGTCCAGTCCAAAGGAAAGACAAGTACAGTCCAACAGAAAGAAAAATGTACACTAAGGTCGGGGAAAGCCCGACGCAGGTACCGCTGGCAGTTACGAACTCGTCACACCAGGAACTGCGGATGTAGAACGACGCCACCCACCTAAAAAGCAGGGGTGAGCCTCTGATGAGGGCATCTCACGACACTCCCTCTAGCTCGAGTCGCTTGCACACTTTTGGATATGGGATGGCTGCGATCTCTACATGTTATCTTCCTTTTCCTTGATCCCATCTTATGTATTTTCATTTTATTGAGTCTTATCTTATGTACTTTCTTTTATTGAGTCATAGTGTTCTAGTCTATTTCTCTTATTTTGTGTAATTGGGCCTTAGTACCTTAGTTTGGGCCTAATGGGTTGAGTTTAGGACTTGTTGGGTCTTTTGTCTTAATGTCAGGGTCATTTTGGTCATGTAAAGAGTGGTTGCCTATAAATAGGCCCCATCTCTCCCCATGTAATCACTTTTGGATGAATATTGAAAGAGCCATTCTACCACCTCTCTTAATCTCTCACACTCTCTCTCTCTCTCTCTCTCTCTCTCTCCCTCTCTCTCTCCCAAAAAGAAGTTCACCCCCCTCCTCTCTCTCCTCTCCTCCCAACTACCTCCAACTCTCACCTACCCCCATTAAAGCTTCCCACTTCCCATAGCCATCTTTACTCACCCTCCCCTTAGTCCCAAGGAAGAATCTTCCCCATTCCAACACTCTCTTCCCCATTCCAACACAATCACCTCTCTTCCCCACACAATCTCCCAACTTCCAAGACCAATTTGAATTTGAAACCCTTCCCTCCATAGCTTTGGCCGCCCCTCTCCCCTTCCATTAGGCCAAATTCGCCCCCCCCCCCCATCTCCTCTCCCACTCACCCTCTCTCTTGTGCACACCCACTTCTCCACCACCACCTCATGCAGCTCCAGCTCCCTCTCCACCCATCCCTGCCCCACCAGAACCCCTTGGAAGCCCTAACCACGTCCCTCCCCTCTCCCAAATCCTCAGCCATCACCCCAAGCTGTGCTAACTCCCCTTGCCCCACCCCTTGTTCTTGCAAGTTGCAGTTTCAGGTAGCAGGTCGCAGGCAGCAGAGTGGGGTCCTGAAGTCGCTTCATCCCCGGCCGCTCCCTGCTCCTCCTGGTGTTAAGGCCTACATCTCTGGAAAGGTCGTCTAGAGAGCTTTCAAGGCAAGGTGGTTTCGTCGACATCCGAGTTCCGAGCTGTCCGCTGGAGCCGATCTCCCTCGACCACGCAGAAGCCCTCTGGCAGGGAACCAGAGCCTCAGCTCCAGTCTGACCACGGATTCTTCCTTGACGATCTGGGTGCCATTTTTGGAGGGCAGAAACTACTTCCAGTTAGCTGTCATCTCCAAGAAGAAGGACCTCATTCGGCCCCCGGAGCTTCCAGTTACCATTTTCTTCGTCGGAGTGTGTAGTCTGCCCCCTAAGGGTCCAGGTTTGACCTGTAACTACTTATCCAGCTACCTCGCTTTCCTCCAATCTTGGATTGTGGCCCCGTCAACTTCTGATCGAAGATACTCCGACCACGCTCACGTCACCGCCAGTTTCGTTCCGATTAGAGTTCGAGAGCATCCACAGTGGCTTCTGTAACCCACTGCATCCGTTCTGCACCAGCCAGAGACAGAAGTTGCTGTCCTGCATAACGGCCCGACTTGAACAAATTGAGGAAAATAGGCCTGCCCCAAGGGTAGGAGATAGGAGGGAACCACCCCCACATGTGGAGCCAGCCATAGGAGAGCCCAACCTTGACCACCCTCCCGAACCGGAAAGGGACCCACCTCCTAGAAGGAATGAGAGACTCCCCCGGGACAATCCGGATGACCAACTTATGAGACTTGTGAAAGTCGATGCACCCACCTTTGATGGGTCTCATCATCCGAGCATCTACTTAGATTGGGAGGCAGCCATGGACCAATATTTTGATTGGTACCCAATGACTGAGGATAGGAGAGTCCGGCTTGCAAAGATGCAATTAACCAAACTAGCCAAGACTCATTGGATGAATGTTGAGGCATTAAGGATAGTTAGGAGGGAAGCTCCCATCACCACATGGGGGGCCATGAAAGACCAACTCAAACTCAAATATGTCCCACCCTCCTACCATCAAAACCTCCTAGATGAGTGGCAAGCCTTGACCCAAGAGGGAAAGACCGTTATGGAGTACATTGAGAAGTTTGACTACTACCTTCTCAAGTGTGGAGTCCAAGAGGACCCCGCCGTCACACTCTCCCGCTTTAGGAATGGACTCCAATTTCATATCAAAAAGGAGTTATTCATGCGTCAAGTAGTCACTTTAGAGCAAGCCTACCAAGTAGCTCGGGATGCCGAGAAATTCTCTCGGTATACACGAATGGTTCCCCCTCGGGGGATGGACCCTAAAGCCATGGCACCTCGGGCCAACCCTCCACCTCCCCAAAGAGGTCTCCTTCCCACACCCATGGGAGCTCATCCCACCCGGGTCACTCCTTCTAGTGGCACTCCACCACCCCACCCCACAAGTCGGCCCCTAAACACAACTCCCAATAGGCCCAATCCGACACCCACCCCCCCTCACACTAAGATGACCCCAAACCATCAAAGTGGGCAACAATGCTTTAGGTGCTATGGGTATGGACACTTTGCCAATCAATGCCCCACCAAGGGAGCATCTAACTTGCACATAGAGGAGACTAATCCCCAACCCCAAGCTGAATTTGAAGGGGAAATTGAGATATATGAACCCTCTCTTGAATGGGAGGAGGAGTATGAGAACCACTACATAGAGACCAACCAAGAACAACTCCCTCCATCCACCGACTCCTACCTCGGAGTGGTTCGGTGCACCCTCACTCAAACCCAAGAGCATGATTGGAAAAGAAACACCATATTCCATACCTACATCCGGATAGGGAGCCATGTTAGAAAGGTCATCTTGGATAATGGAAGCAGTGTGAATGTGGTGTCACCCGACACCGTCAAACTTTTGGGCCTTACCACCTCCCTACATCCACACCCATATCGGGTAGCATGGATTGATGCCACCTCCATACCTGTTAGTGCTCGTTGCCTTGTCCCCATTACATTCCAATCCTATCAAAGCCAAGTATGGTGTGACATCCTACCAATGGAGGTTGGGAGTATACTCCTAGGGCAGCCTTGGATCTACGATGTAGATGCCACCTTCCTTGGAAGGACAAACACTTGCATCTTCACTCATGAGGGAAAGAAAATCCAACTCAACCCTTCTCCACCCCGCACCCTTCCCAAGAAAACATCTCCCTCCCTTGAGGGATCTTCTACCCCTCCCACTATTCCAAACCCACCAAACCCCACCCCATCAAGCCTTAATCCTAGTATCATCAATGAGCCTCCTAGGAGCCTACACCTCATCACTAGGAAAGAGCTTGAGGAAGAAGTCAACCACGGAGAACAAGTGTGTGCCATTGTCATTTGCCTTGGGGAATCCACCCCAACCAACCCACACCCAATAGAAATTCAACAGCTCCTCCCGGACAAACTACCATCCATGCGCGATGTTCAACATGCCATCGACCTCGTGCCCGGGGCCACCTTGCCCAACCTCCCACACTACCGCCTCAACCCCACCGTGCATGCCGAGCTCAGGAGGCAAATTGAGGTGCTCATCAAGAATGGCTTCCTCCGGATTAGCAAAAGCCCTTGTGCCGTCCCAGCTCTTCTCACACCCAAAAAGGACGGAACTTGGCGCATGTGTGTGGATAGCCGAGCCATCAACAAGATAACGGTCAAGTATAGGTTCCCCATCCCTCGGTTAGATGATATGTTAGACATGCTAGCTGGAGCCACCATCTTCTCCAAAATTGACCTCAAGAGTGGCTACCATCAAGTTCGCATTAGGCTCGGGGACGAGTGGAAAACCGCCTTTAAGACTAAGGACGGTCTCTATGAATGGCTTGTCATGCCTTTTGGCCTTTCTAATGCACCAAGCACCTTTATGCGCCTCATGACCGAGGTCCTCTGACCCTTCATTGGCATCTTTTTAGTTGTCTAGTTTGACGACATCCTCATATATAGCCAATCCAAGGAGGCCCACCTCGATCACCTCAAACAAGTGTGCACCATTCTTAGGAAGGAGAGTCTCTCTGCTAACCCCGGGAAGTGTCATTTCTTGACCAATCAACTAGCCTTCCTAGAATTTATTGTCTCATCCCAAAGGGTATCCATGGACCCCGAAAATGTCCAAGCTATTCTGGAGTGGCCCGAGCCCAAGACCCTTCATGAAGCCCGAAGCTTTCACGGGCTAGCTACCTTCTATAGGAGATTCATCCGTGGGTTTAGCATAATCACCGCTCCTATCACAGATTGCCTCAAGAAAGGCACCTTTGTGTGGACTATGGCAGCCTCCAAAGAATTCCTAGAGCTCAAGGAAAAGATGACCAAAGCCCCGGTCCTTTGCCTACCTGACTTCTCAAAAGTCTTCGAAGTCACTTGTGATGCATCCGGGGTAGGGATTGGGGGCATTCTTAGCCAAGAGGGTCACCCGGTAGCTTATTTTAGTGAAAAACTTTGTGAGGCTAGGACTAGGTACTCCACCTATGACAAAGAGCTTTATTCCGTGGTTCAATCCCTTCGACATTGGAGGCACTATCTCCTACCCAAGGAGTTTGTGATCTTCTCAGACCATGAGGCTTTGAAGTACCTCAACACCCAACAAAAGCTCAATGCCCGCCATGCCCGATGGGTAGAATACATTCAAGCTTACACCTTTGTCCTCAAGTACAAGATGGGTTGTGAGAACCGCGCCGCCGATGCGCTAAGTAGGCGGGTAGTCTTACTCTCCACCATCCAGGTGGAAGTGAACGGGTTTGAGAGAATCAAAGGAGAATATCCAAATTACCCCGACTTTTGGACTCACTACAACACCCTTTCCACTCAGCCCCACAAGGAACATGAGGGGTTCATACTTCAAGAAGGGTATCTATTCAAGGGAGCTAGGCTTTGCATACCCCGGACTTCACTTCGGGACTTCCTAGTGTGGGAGTTACGCAGTGGTGGCCTAGCTGGTCACTTTGGGGTCCAAAAGACCATAGAGCTAATTGAGAGGCAATTCCATTGGCCTAGTCTCAAGAAGGATGTGGCCCACATTGTGGGACAATGTCGCATTTGTGCCTCAGCCAAACAGGTGAAGCAAAATACTGGGCTTTACACACCTCTACCCATACCAGACCGACCTTGGGAAGATTTGAGCATGGACTTCATCCTTGGCCTACCTAAGACTTTGCGCAAACATGATTCCATCTTTGTAGTGGTTGATAGGTTCTCTAAAATGGCCCACTTTATCCCATGTTCCAAGACCTCCGATGCTTCTAGGGTCGCCCGATTATTCTTTGATGAGGTGGTCTGACTCCATGGGTTACCTAAGACTATTGTGTCTGATCGGGATGTGAAATTCACCAGTTATTTTTGAAAGACTCTGTGGCACATGATGGGAACCCTCCCAAATTCTTCACTGCTTACCATCTTCAAAACGATGGCCAGACTGAGGTGGTCAACCGAAGCCTTGGGAACTTGCTCCGTTGCCTTGTAGGAGACCACCATGGGAATTGGGATCTCCTCTTATCTCAGGCCGAGTTTGCCTACAATGATTCTGTCAATAGGTCCATAGGCAAGAGTCCATTTGAAGTTGTACATGGTTATAGGCCTAGAAAACCTTCCGATCTTATCCCCCTTCCCCCACATGCTAGAGTGTCAGTCTCAGCTGAGTCCTTTGCACAGCATATCAAAGAGTTGCATGATGACATCCGCAAGCATATAGGAAAGAGCAATGAGGCTTACAAGAGGCGGGCTGATGCGCATCGGCGCCACTATGAGTTCCAAGTGGGAGACTTGGTGATGGTGAGGACGGAGCGGCTCCTTCCGGGGCCTACCTCCAAGTTGAGGGCACGGGGTTCGGGACCCTTTCGAGTTCTGAGATGACTTGACAGTAATGCTTATGAGCTAGACCTCCCTGAGGGTTTTGGGGTACACCCTACTTTCAATGTGGCGGACCTGGTACCCTACAAGGGCCCCGCGGTGGAACCCAGTGAGGAGCTCGAGCCTTTACCCCTCCTTGAGAGAGACACTCCCGGAGGGACTCCACTTTCTAGCTTGAGAGACCGACGAGAGCAGGTAGAGGCAATACTGGATGAGCAGAGTATCATTACTAGGCACAAGGTGTATCAGCGCTACCTGGTTAGGTGGAAGAACCGTCCCCCGATAGAGGATACGTGGGTGAGTCGGGAGGATCTGCTGCGCTTGGATCCCGACATGCTGGAGCATTACGATAGCCAGGCGGGCCCATACTCGACGGGGTCGAGTTCTCCCCACCCCGGGGGATTTGATGAGGGCATCTCATGACACTCCCTCTAGCTCGGGTCGCTTGCACACTTTTAGATATGGGATGGCTGCGATCTCTACATGTTATCTTCCTTTTCCTTGATCCCATCTTATGTATTTTCATTTTATTGAGTCTTATCTTATG
This sequence comes from Amorphophallus konjac, assembly GCA_022559845.1. NCBI lineage: Eukaryota > Viridiplantae > Streptophyta > Magnoliopsida > Alismatales > Araceae > Amorphophallus > Amorphophallus konjac. Next base: position 325,857,146 of record CM040118.1, on the reverse strand, counting down.
TACTTTCTTTTATTGAGTCATAGTGTTCTAGTCTATTTCTCTTATTTTGTGTAATTGGGCCTTAGTACCTTAGTTTGGGCCTAATGGGTTGAGTCTAGGACTTGTTGGGTCTTTTGTCTTAATGTCAGGGTCATTTTGGTCATGTAAAGAGTGGTTGCCTATAAATAGGCCCCATCTCTCCCCATGTAATCACTTTTGGATGAATATTGAAAGAGCCATTCTACCACCTCTCTTAATCTCTCACACTCTTTCACTCTCTCTCTCTCTCTCTCCCTCTCTCTCTCCCAAAGAGAAGTTCGCCCCCCTCCTCTCTCTCCTCTCCTCCCAACTACCTCCAACTCTCACCTACCCCCATTAAAGCTTCCCACTTCCCATAGCCATCTTTACTCACCCCCCCCTTAGTCCCAAGGAAGAATCTTCCCCATGCCAACACTCTCTTCCCCATTCCAACACAATCACCTCTCTTCCCCACACAATCTCCCAACTTCCAAGACCAATTTGAATTTGAAACCCTTCCCTCCATAGCTTTGGCCGCCCCTCTCCCCTTCCATTAGGCCAAATTCGCCCCCCCCACCTCCTCTCCCACTCACCCTCTCTCTTGTGCACACCCACTTCTCCACCACCACCTCTTGCAGCTCCAGCTCCCTCTCCACCCATCCCTACCCCACCAGAACCCATTGGAAGCCCTAACCACGTCCCTCCCCTCTCCCAAACCCTCAGCCATCACCCCAAGCTGTGCTAACTCCCCTTGCCCCACCCCTTGTTCTTGCAAGTTGCAGTTTCAGGTAGCAGGTCACAGGTAGTAGAGTGGGGTCCTAAAGTTGCTTCATCCCTGGCCGGTCCCTGCTCCTCCTGGTGTCAAGGCCTACATCTCTGGAAAGGTCGTCCAGAGAGCTTTGAAGGAGAGGTAATTTCGTCGACATCCGAGTTCCGAGCTGTCCGCAGGAGCCGATCTCCCTCGACCACACAGAAGCCCTCTGGCAGGGAACCAGAGCCTCAGCTCCAGTCCGACCACGGATTCTTCCTTAAAGATCTGGGCGCCATTTTTGGAGGGCAGAAACTACTTCCAGTTATCTATCATCTCCAAGAAGAAGGACCTCATTCGGCCAATGGAGATTCCCGTTACCATTTTCTTCGTCAGAGTGTGTAGTCTGCCCCCTATGGGTCTAGGTTTGACCTGTCCCTACTTATCCGGCTACCTTGCTCTCCTCAGATCTCGGATTGTGGCCCCGTCAACTTCTGATCGAAGATACTCTGACCACGCTCGCGTCACCGCCAGTTTTGTTCCGATCGGAGTTCGGGAGCGTCCACATTGCCTTCTGCAACGCACTGCTTCTGTTCTGCACCAGCCAGAGACAGAAGTTGCTATCCTGTTCCAGTCACCGACCCGATCAGACCTGAGTTCTTGAGCCTCCCCAAAAAGTAAGACATCATCCTTGGTCCGTTGGGAAGCTTTTGGCGTAAGTCTCATCAAGATCTGAGCTCTGTAAAATTTGTGGCAGCATCATGACTGCCCCACTATCCAGCAACTCTGAAGATTGGCAGAACCGGCAATGCTCCGAACGTCGGGTTTTCTTCATAATTCCCCCACCCCGGTTGGCCGGCTGAAGGCCCCACCCTGCGTGGAGGTAGTTTTGACTGTAATAAATTTAATCCCCACCCCAAGATCATCCCTCCTGCGAGAGGCGTAGTGCTGTACTCTTTAATTTTCAGGTCAAGCGACAATCGCCGCAGCGTTCGGGTATTTACCCACGCTTCCCGGTGCGCCCTCGTCTCCGAGCGGGATCGGTGTCTTCACACCGATCAGGTGAGCCTCTGGTACTGTCCTTGATTGCCTCATTTCTGCAAGTTCAGTATTGCTTTGAATGCCCGTCGGACGGTGAGAAGAGAGCCCGATCTTGTATGCTACTTTGTGAGTGACCACCGCGGACCGAGAGTGAGTGCCACCCAAACCCCGCCCTGCGGGCCAGCCGCCCATGAAGTTGAGAATCCCAGGCCCATTGAGGGTCAGCCTAAGCCAACTAAGTCACTTAGAATCTTTGGGTCCCGCTCCGGACCCTCACAAACATCCCCTGGCCCCACCGGGTGATCTCGTGTGCCGTGTGAGTAAGCCGCTATTGTGAGAATCATTGGAGTACTTGTATGCTTGCGGGATTAGGTCCTAGGGTCATCAACTCATACTTAGTCAACCTTGGGCTCTGCCACATCAGCCTCGTGTCACTGGCCCTGTAGGGGTCATGCGGATCCCCAATGAAAAATAACGCAGTAACATGCTAAAACAGTAGGTAAACAACAGGAGTAGTAAAGCAGGAAAACTAAACTACAAAGCTGTAAAAGAAAATCAGAACGGAAGGAGTAGCTACAGCTACAAGAAAAGGGAAAAGCCGTACCGAACAAGCGCGGCTGCCAGACTAACCTCGGCCTCCCAAACTACTTTGAGCAGCAACAGAATGGTGAACCCTGACCTGACAAACTCAGGAGTTGCCGATCTGCCTGGCCTACAACGATTGGCAAAAAAAGCCTAGAAAAGACCTAGACAGACCATACCACACACACGACTAGAACGTCATGCACACGACACAACACTAACCTCGGGCAAGACCATGAGAAGGCTAACCTGGAAAGGTCACGACAAGCAAAAAACACGAGAGTCACGTGTCACGTGACGGAAGCACCTCCTCACTGGAAGAATAGCCAGCTGCGTCCACTGACGTCTTAAGCTATGCCTACAAGTGTCTCGTCTACAATGCCGCCTGAAGCACGGCAGAGACTACGACACGCTTAGAACCAGAACAGAAACTACAGTAACGAGTGACTAATCAGGATAACGCCCGTCGGCGTCAGTCCAAGCCCCTGACCACATGTGCACACAGAAGCTCAATGCCTTGAGCCAGGCCTCTACTTAGTTTTCTCCCTTAGTAGGACGCTACTACCAAGCAAGGGAGCCCACGGAAACTAGCTTACAAACTGTACCTCAGGAACTGACGTACCACCACTCCCAGGTGGGCTAACACTGGAACGTGTCGACAGGCAATGACTAGTGGAGGATCACTAGACACATAACTCTAAAACACGAGTGCTGAAGTACAGACAGGCAAGGAAGCACTATCGCACGTACTACGAAGAACCAAGGCAACACAACGACTGCCAACAGACTCAGGATAGGGCAACTAGACCTGTAGACACAACGATCCTTGAGTCAGAAGACTCAGGTCAAGATCATCGTACCAAGCGGTACAAGCCGCCAATCGGTCTAATCCTAAGTCAGAGGAAACGACATGACTACGCAAAACAACACACGTGGACATGAGGGAACACCAAGACCCTCAGCACACCTGGACATGAAAATCGAGGTAAGATAACACCTCGAGGCATCCAGAACCATGTCTCAGACTGGACGAAACCGCCGAGACACACTCAAGGTTACCTGTCAACCATTGGGCCACCCTGGGTTGACCGGGACCAAACAATGACTACTCTATAGTAGGAAAGAGAATCCTACTTCAAGCAAGAAAACTCCTGGCTACCTTCTAATGTAGTCTTAGCCCTCATAGGATGTCAAGAGACATCCACGGGACAGTGGGCATACCACAAGGTCATGCCAAGACATATCAAAAGTCGAAACACTTGTAAACCAACCTCTGGGAGACGAGCGATCTATCCCTCAGCCGCTTAACGGCATAAGTAGTCAAGGAAGAAGTTGCCGCACTCACGGAGGTACTAAGGACTCTGGCGGTCAAGGGTTGGGCCGCCAGGGCACTGTGACAGTCAAGGAATAGGCCGCTAGACATAGTTGACCCCAAACCGACTTACCCCGTCAAACCACCGTAGCGGTCTAATATAGACGCGCTACAAGGACCTGGCGTTCAAAGAATGAACTGCCACACTAACCGCCCTAAGACATAGACCTAAAACAAACGGACCTGTAGCGGCCTAATAGAGGCGTGCTACACGACTCCGACACATGAGGGTTGGGCCGCTAGAGCCAACCGACATAAAACATTGACCCGGTCACACATACTGTGGCGGCCTAAGAGTGGCGTGCTACAGTGCTCTGGTGATCAAAGATAGAATCGCTAGAGCGAACCAACATACGCGAACATCAAGAAATGACAAGGCTGTGATGCACCAGCATAGGGGCACCAGAGGCACGTGATGGTCGAAGAGTGGGCCGTCACGCTAACCTAGCCTAGAACTCACCGACATGCCCAACGGTGTGGCGGTCTATCGTAGGGCCGCCAGAGACTGTGGCGGTCTCTGGAACGGCCGCTAAAGTGACACGGTAGGAAAATAAGGGAAAAGGTAGAATCGACCCGTTCCACGCCCCATTCACGTTGAAACACAGGGGAATCGGTACAGGACGACGAGAAAAGCCTTCCACAAGCGGGAAGGACCACATGCAACGGATGAATCGAGAGATCGGGGCGATTTCGACGAATCGACCCTAATTGGGTCACCGGGGTTCCCGAACTCCTACCGGCCCCGAATGACGACCAATCACGAAAGTTGCGGGAATGGTATCCAGACATCCCATCGGTTCATTTGATAGTAATTTTACTAAGAATGGTCGCCGTTTTCAAGAGAACCCTACGAACTCCTAAAATCATGATTTTACTGAAACTGAGCGAAACCCGCTCAAACATGCACCGAACAACGCAAAATTATAAGGAAAACATAGAGGAGAAGTAGGTGATCCGTCTCCCTACGTCCACCGAAGAAATCATGCGCCGAAGCGACTAAACCGCGCCAAAAATCACGTCACGAGCTCGACTGTCGGCTTTGAATCTACCATTCAGGATCGCGCCAAAACCGATACGATCCTTGCTCCTTCGCGCATCCGACCATCCCCGCAGCATCTCCTCTACCTTCCCGAGCCTCCTCCGTCTGCAGCCGGAGCCGGAAGGGCGAGAGAAGAGAGAAAACGGGGGAGAGAGGGGGTTACAGCGCGAATGAGAAGGAGGAGAGAGGAAGAAGAAATAAAAATAAAAGAATTAGGAAATTTTCTTAATTTCTGAAAATTCGATAATTAGCCCAAAAATGGACTAATTTAGAAAAATACGCAAAAATAGTCAAAATGTTCCTCTCGACAAGTATATCGCAACTGCGGCGTCCACAAGTTCATGAACTGAGAAATATACTCACCGTAGGGTTCCGTAACTAGTACGAGAGAAAAACTCACACGGATTGTAAAACTCAACTCAGGACCCACAAAAGTGATCCGAAACTCTCCGAAGAAGATCTGAAAGACCTAATAAGAATCCGGTAAGAATCCATGGCATTACAACAATCCCGTGGACCGTGTCGGGTCCAGTCGCTGGTCTGGTCGACTGGACCACCTGGGCCGATCGACCGACCCTGTCAGGTCGACCGAACCCAGGGGCCAGGTCGACCAGAATTCCCTATTTTTGTCCGTTTCGAGTCCTAGTCGGTCCGGTTGAGACCCAATGACCGACCTATGGCCTCGCGAGTGTCCCGGACACCCTGTGGGTTCCGTGTCCGTGTTTCTGGGGTGTCGGGAAGTACCGAGTTACTTTGATTAATGTGCTCATAGGTGTGTGTGTCTCGGTGGTTTCGTCCAATCCGAGACATGGTTCTTGATGCCTCGGGGTATCGTCTTACCTTGGTTTATGTGTCCAGATGTGCTGAGGGTTCTCGATGTTCCCTCAGGTCTTCGTGAGTCGTTTCCTTCGATTGTGTCATCTCTTCTGGTTTAGGAATAGACCGATTGGCGGCTTTTTCCACTTTGTACGATGATCTTGACTCTGAGAAGTGAGACTCAAGGATCGTTGTGTCTGCAGGACTGGTTGCCTTGTCCTGAGTCTGTCGATAGTTGTCTTGCTGCCTTGGTGCTTTGTACTACACGCGACAATGCTTCCTTGCCTATATGTACTACAACAGTCTTGTTTCAGAGTTCTGTGTCTAGTGAACCTCCACTAGTCGTAGCCTGGCGACACGTTACGGCGTGTCGACCCACCTGGAAGTGGTGGCGTGGCAGTTCCCGAGATACGATTTGTAGGCTAGTTTCTGTGGGCTCCCTTGCCTTGCAGTAGCGTCCTGCTGGGGGAGAAAACTAGCTAGAGGCCTGGCTCAAGGCATTGAGCTTGTGTGTGCACACGTGGTCAGGGGCGGTTGGACGAGCGCGGACGGGCGTGACCCTGACTAGTCACTAGTTACTATAGTTCTTGTTCTATTCAGACAGTGTCCTCGTCTCTGTCGTCTTGTAGGCAGTGTAGATAGACACTTGTAGGCACAGCATAAGACGTTAGTGGACGCAGCTGGTTGTTCTTCTAGTGAGGAGGTGCTTTCGTCACGTGACACGTGACTCTCACGTTTCTCGTACGACATGACCTTTCTGGGTTAGCCCTCTCGTGGTCTTGCCCGAGGTCAGTGTTGTATCGTGTGCACGACGTTCTAGTCATGCGTGTATGTTGTCGTGTCTAGAAGAGCGTGCATGGCAATCGAGTCGTATATGCTTTAGGGCGTCTGTGTCTGTTTATGTCTTTTCTAGGCTTCTTGCTTATCTTTGTAGGCCTTCTTCTAGGGCCTTGTGTTGTGTCAGCTGATCGATAACTCCTGACTTTTTGAGATCAGGGTTCACCTTTCTGTTGCTGCCCGGAGCAGTTCAGGGTGCCGAGACTAGTTCGACAGTCGCGCTTGTTCGGTACAACTTTTTCCTTTTCTTTTAGCTGTTCCTACTCCTTCCGTTCTGGTTTTCTTTTACAGCTTTGTAGTTTAGTTTTCCTGCTTTACTACTCCTACTGTTTACCTGCTGTTTTAGCATGTTACTACGTTGTTTTTTAGTGGGGATCCGTGTGACCCCTACTGGGCCAGTGACACGAGGCTCACCCCTACTTTTCACGTGGGTGGCGTCGTTCTGCTTCCGCAGTTCCTGGTGTGGCGAGTTCGTAGTTACTAGCGGTACCTGCGTCGGGCTTCCCCCGACCTCAGTGTATGTTCTTCTTTTCTGTTGACTGTACTGCTTGTCTTTCCTTTGGACTGGACTATAGTGTAATTGTTAAATTGTAACTGTTAATTAAATATTAATTTTATTTATTCTACTTTAGCAAACTTGATTAATGAAATTTAATTGCTTACTTTTATATCTGTGACTTCAATGTACTACACGACAATCCTTTTATCCCTTTGAAGCTTTATAGCTCTTGGGAGGCTTCACGGGTTCCAATCGGTATCGAGTCTGCTCGATAGTTCTATCGGGTACATTCGGTATCCAGAGTCTGGGTCGTCACAGGTGGTATCAGAGCATTGTTGTGTAAAAGTACATGGGAATCCGAGATATACAGTATCCAGAGTCCTGAAAGTCCAGTATAGTCTTCAGCTGGCATTAGATTTGCGATTCTTTGTCGCTTCATTTTCCGTGTGTTATCTTGTGCGTGCCATGTTGGCACTGTACGAGATGGTTTTGCTCTCGTCAGGATGCGACGGGATGCTCTTTTTTATCATGGTGTTTGTTTCGATCATGTTGTACTTGGCAAAGTTCGCCGGTAGGCTTGAATCTACAATACATTATTCGAGATTTTCCGTGGTTTGTTCAGTTTGATGTGGACTTTTAGCGTTGGTCTGATGGTCGTACACGTTCTTACGTTGTTTTGGTCATCCCAGCTTAAGTCCGTGCAGCTCCTGATGTGTCTCGCTTCTATCGAAGTGCTCGATTAGATTCCCTTGATTGAGAAGATGTACAGGCGACCTAGGATTTTCCTTCCTGGTGAGCTTCTGTTGGTTGAGCTTGATTTTTCTCATCTTGTTTGGTGGAGTCTTTTCGAGGTAAGCCTTAGAATTGGTGTCTTGGGTCTTGTGCTCTCGGGACGTGATCGTAATCCTTGGGATGCGTTCCCCAGGATTGTAATTCTCATTGTCATGGGTCTATTCTTGGTAAGATGCTCGATGCGTGACTCGTCCCTTGTGGTCGTGCGTTCAGCTGTAGTTGTGCCTTGATGTGACCTAGCTTGCGGTTGTGTTCCGTGGTTCTGTGTTCAGTACGGTGCCGGAATCCTGCAAGTGCTGCTGTTGTCATTTTATCACTATTTCTCTATTATTTTGTGTATTTGTTTTGGCACTATGTGGACCAGGTTTTGTCGGTTAGCTTTGCTGTACTCTCCTTCCCTGATAGAGTTAGCCTGCAACTTGATTAGATGTAATGTCTGAGTGAGGACTGACTTGATTGTGCTTGTGGTCTGGTGCTGTCGTTGGCATCATGTGTGCCAGGTTTTGTGGTTACCTTTGGCACTGGAGCCGATGTGTCGAGCTGTCAGCTGAGAGGACTATGCTTCCTTGTTTAAGCTGATACTCACCGTGTCTGTCGTTTTTGTTTTCCCAATGTCTGTTGTCGTGGCATGAGTCGTGTCTCCTTTCCTGTGAGACGTAAGCGATGTTGTCTTGTTTTGGAGGTGTAGGACTTGAGTTCACTTGTGTATCATGCTCGTTCGATGGATCCGTCTGCCTTGAGATCCAAAACGTGTGCTTGTGATGATGGTCTGATCAGTGTTCCTCTGAATGGTATTTTTCGAGATTTGCGATGTTTCAAGTTGTGTCTTGGGGTTTGTTCTTCCCTACTTCTTCTTGTTCGTTCCTTAAATTTTGAGGATGAAATTTCTTAAAGGAGGGGAGGATGTAATACCCTGGATTCTTATTGGGTCTTTCGGATCCTTTTCGGAGAGTTTCAGATCGCTTTTGTGGGTCTTAAGTTGAGTTTTACGATCCGTGTGGATTTTTCTCTCGTACAAGTTACGGAACCCTGCGGTGAGTTTATTTCTCAGTTCATCGACTCGAGAACGTTACAGCAGCGATGTACTCTTTGAGAGGATCGTTTCGACTATTTTTACATATTTTTTTGAATTTATGCATTTTCGGGGATAATAATTGAATTTTTGGAAATTAAGAAAATTTCCTAATTTCCTTTCAATTTATTTTCCTTTCACCTCTCTCCTCCCTCATTTCTCACGTTCTTCTTCTCTCTTGTTCTCTCTACTCTCTGGGTTTCTCGGTGCGGGGTGCACACCGTTGCGGAGCTGGCCGAGGTGAGGACGCGATGGAGTGATCGGGACGCGGAATGGAGCGGCAGTTTGAGCGTGGTGAGGCGCGATCCATCGGTGGATTCCGAGAAGGCGCGATTCGTTGATTTGGCATTTTTGACGCGGATTAGTCGCTTCATCGCACGGTTTCTTCCGTGGAGGTAGGGAGATTGAAGCTATACTTCTCCTCTACGTTTTCCCTTTAATTTCATGTTGTTCGGTGCAAGTTTGAGCGGGTTTCGCTTAGTTTTGGTAAAATCATGCTTTTGGGGTGTTCGTAGGGTTCGCCAGAAAATAGTGACAGTTTTTAGATCAGTTAGTATCAATCGAACCCCTGGAATGCCAGCGTTCCAGATCCGCTGATTTCGTGTCAATCGGTTGTCATTTGGGGCCGGTACGAGCCTGGGAACCCCGGTGACCCAAATAGGGTTCATTCAGTGGAATTGCTCGTTTCAATCCGTTTGTGCGTTGTTTTGACCCCTTCTAGACTGTGGAAGGTCGGTATTCTCATTATGGATGTTTCCCCCTTCGATCGGAATCGAACGGGGCCTGGAATCGGGCCCGGAGGTTAGGGTTCTGCCGATTTTTCACCATGATCGGTCGACCTGACCCGTTGGGCCGGTCGACCGACACATGCCCGCAGACCGTGTGGGGTCCAGTCGTTGGTCTGGTCGACTGGACCACCTAGGCCGGTCTACCGACCCTGTCAGGTCGACCGGCCCCAGGGGCCTGGTCGACCGGAATTCCCTATTTTTGTCCATTTCGAGTCCTAGTCGGTCCGGTTGAGACCCAATGACCGACCTATCGCCTCGCGAGTGTCCCGGACACCCTGTGGGTTCCGTGTCCGTGTTTCTGGGGTGTCAGGAAGTACCAAGTTACTTTGATTAATGTGCTCGTAGGTGTGTGTGTCTCGGCAGTTTCATCCAGGCCGAGACATGGTTCTAGATTCCTCATGGTATCATCTTACCTCAGTTTGTGTGTCCAGATGTGCTGAGGGTTCTCGGTGTTCCCTTAAGTCTTCGTGAGTCGTTTCCTTCGATTGTGTCATTTCCTCTGGCTTAGGAATAGACCGATTGGCGGCTTGTTCCGCTTTGTACAATGATCTTGACTCCGAGTCGTGAGACTCAATGATCATTGTGTCTACAGGTCTAGTTACCTTGTCCTGAGTCTGTCGACAGTTGTCTTGATGCCTTGGTGCTTCGTAGCACGTGCGATAGTGCTTCCTTGCCTGTCTGTACTACAACACTCTTGTCTCAGAGTTGTGTGTCTAGTGAGCCTTCACTAGTCGTAGCCTGGCGACGCGTTACGGCGTGTCGACCCACCTGGCAGTGGTGGCGTGGCAATTCCTGAGATACGGTTTGTAGGCTATTTTCTGCGGGCTCCCTTGCCTTGCAGTAGCGTCCTACTGGGGGAGAAAACTAGCTAGAGGCCTGGCTCAAGGCATTGTGCCTGTGTGTGCACACGTGATCAGGGGCGATTGGACGAACGCCGACGGGCGTGACCCTGACTAGTCACTCGTTACTATAGTTCCTGTTCTGTTCAGATAGTGTCCTCGTCTCTGTTGTCTTGTAGGCAGCGTAGACAGACACTTGTAGGCGCAACATAAGATGTCAGTGGACGTAGTTGGCTGTTCTTTTAGTGAGAAGGTGCTTACATCACGTGACACGTGACTCTCGCATTTCTCGTACATCGTGACCTTTCCGGGTTAGCCCTCTCGTGGTCTTACCCGAGGTCAGTGTTGTGTCGTGTGCACGACATTCTAGTCGTGTGTGTGTAGTCGTGTCTAGAAGAGCATGCACGGCAATCGAGTCGTGTATGCTTTAGGGCGTCTGTGTCTATTTAGGTCTTTTCTAGGCTTCTCGTCTGTCTTCATAGGCCTTCGTCTAGGGTCTTGTGTTGTGTCAGCAGATCGGTAACTCCTGACTTTTTGAGATCAGAGTTCACCTTTCTATTGCTGCCCAGAGTAGTTCAGGGAGCCGAGACTAGTTCGGCAGCCGCACTTGTTTGGTACAGCTTTTCCCTTTTCTTTTAGCTGTTCCTACTCCTTCCATTCCGGTTTTCTTTTACAGCTTTGTAGTTTCATTTTCCTACTTTACTAGTCCTGCCGTTTACCTGCTGTTTTAGCGTGTTACTGCATTGTTTTTCAGTGGGGATCCGCGTGACCCCTACTGGGCCAGTGACACGAGGCTCACCCCTGCTTTTCGGGTGGGTCGCGTCGTTCTGCTTCCGCGGTTCCTGGTGTGGCGAGTTCGTAGTTGCCAGCGGTACCTGCGTCGGGCTTCCCCCAACCTCAGTGTACGTCCTTCTTTTCTGTTGACTGTACTGCTTGTCTTTCCTTTGGACTGGACTCTGTTATAATTGTTAAATTGTAATGGTTAATTAAAAAGTAATTTTATTTCTGCTACTTTAGCAAACCTGATTAATGAAATTTAATTGCTTACTGTTATATCTGCGACTTCAATGTACTACATGACAATCCTTTTATCCCTTCGGAGCTTTATAGCTCTTGGGAGGCTTCACGGGTTCCAAGCGGTATCGAGTCTGCTCGGTAGTCCTATCGGGTATATCTGGTATCCGGAGTCAGGGTCGTCACATTGGGCACCTCCAACGTCTTCAATAATTCAATTGTCTGATAGTTTATATCTATGAGGGGCTTTATGATCCCTGGAGGGACTTTCACGTACCCCAACAAATCCTCGAGCTTCGACATCTCCACCTCGGGGTGAATATCGGATGGGATTGCTTGAACCACCCCTTCAACTTCAGAAATGTGCGACACCTCCTGCGGAGCCACATAGTCGGGCGGGGGCAGAGGGAACCAATCGTCATCCTCTGCTACCTCCTTTCCTTTGCTTTGAGCTCGCTGAGGGATCTGCTTCGGCTTCTCCATATAGATTGATGCATCCAACAGATGTCATTTAAACACCTCAAAGGGGTGTAAGTCGGCAAATATTATTTCTTCTTTTCCATCCCAAGAGTACTTGATGCACTGGTGCAGAGTAGAAGACACTACCCGGTTTTGATGCAGCTAGGGTCGGCCCAGCAATGCTTTGTATGAATTATCAGAGTTAATGACGTGGAACTACACCTTGGTGGTGAAGTCTCCCAGCGACAGCTCGAACTCCTCCATGCCCATTGGGACTTCAAACTTCTGGTTAAACCCAGCTATCTTCATGTCCCTGACCTCGATCAGGTGTACATTGAAATAATATTTCTGATAAACTCGATAGGGGAGTATGTTTACTACTGCCCCTGGGTCGATCAAGATCCTGTTTATCGGCTGGCCGTTCAACTGTCCCCTCATATACAAGGGTCTATTATGGCTGGCCTAAGGCAGGAGCATATCTTCTTCGGTGAAGGTGATAGCCATCCCTGAATGCATTTTGGCGAAGTAGCTGTCGTATTGTGCTAGGGTTGCAAAGCTGCAATGACAACCTACCTAGTTTCTTCATCTAGGAAGAGTATCTCCCATATGCTAAATCTTGCTAGGATCCTCTTCAGTTGCCTTATTATTCGGTTGCCGGCTCTGACATTGGCCAGCTTAGCTTCTTCAGCATTGCCATGCCGGAGGAGTCGGTAGAGAAGATAAATTATCTTCATCTTCGGGGGTTGCCTGATTCTGACATACTTGATCGGCTGGCTCCTTTGTCTGGACAGGCTTAGCCGCAAAGGGAATGCCCTCACTATCTTTATTTGTCGGGAATGGCGTATCTGAGGTTAAGGCAGGAGTACTCCCAGCCTTGGACCCGGCCTGTTGGCATGGTTGTTTGTTCTCCCTTGCAAGCTGAAATTCGACTAATGAGGGGAATACTTCGTCGGTCGTGTCTTCAGGGTAAAGGCCCGATGGAGGCAGGACTCTCGCACCTTTGATTTCAGGTTCGGGGATGTGATAGGGTTGCTCACCCAGAAATACAATATTGTGATTGGCTGGGGGCAAACGTCCCTACCTCCTCCAAGATCTAGTGGCATGCTGGGAAGTAGAAGCTTCAGCCTGGTTTACTTCGACTGGCGTGGAGCATATTTCTTCATCCGCCACTTCGGAGTATTGGGCCATGTTGAACAAGGCCGACAAGGTATTGTAGAACACATCATTGCACTTTCCTTTATTCTTTGAACTTTTCTTCTCCTTCACAGTTGGTGGCTACTCTTGGGGAGGTTCATCCCATATTTCGGGCTCTTCTGCTTCAACTTTGGCTTCTTCGGCCAATCCCAGGGATTCAAAATGCTCCCAAGGGACGTATTCCTTCAGTTACACCGGCTGTATCATGGGTTGCTCATAGTCTTCTCACCTGTCAATGATCGCCTATAGTCGTTTGACTGCCGGGATGACTTGTACGTGCATCCGCAGCAGGAGTGGCATCTTCTTATTGTCAGTTGGCCTTCGGAGGACCAGTTGAGGAGTTGTTTCGTTCCAGACCAAGTTTACAACCGGCAATGGTAGCCGAGGCGTGACGGCATGAATTCGGACTCCCAGGGTAGGGTGGGGTGCCAGCCTTCTTCTTGTCTTCTTCGGCACCGTCTGCAAATTTCCCTAGTCCTTTGTAGGGGCTAGAACAAATGCCTTGTAGGTGTGCTTTATAAAAGCATCTGACACCTCCTCAGGCAATTGTTGATATAAGAAGATCATATTGGCCGTGGCCCCCATCACAGGCATCTCACGAGGGCATGGTGGATCTACCTTGTGTTCACTCATTTGGAGCTCTCCCTTCTTGATCTTGTCTTCAATGACGTCTTTAAATACATAGCAATTTTCAATGGTATGCCCGAACATCTAATGGTACGGACAGAATCGAGGATCATCCTTCCTCTTGACATCACCGGGTCCCTTCGGCTCTGGGAGGGTAATCTTGTTGTATTTGGTGACCCATTCGAATAGGACCCAGGTCTTCTCCTTTGGAAAAGAATAAAGCATTTTCATTCTGGGCCGCAACGAGGCACTTTCTTATTGTTCGACCGGCTTGGCAGGAGGAGTGTTGGCGACTCCTTTATCCTTGTTCTTGTGCTACACGAAGTCCTTAAAGTCAACTGTGTTGACTTCTTTGGGCGCAGGCCGCTTATCAACTGACTTTGCCTTCTGGATTGAGCCAGCTGGGGTGGAAGAGTATCTGGAGAGGAAGGCCTCAATCTCCGCCACCACATTGTTCAATCGGTCAAACGACCTAATCTCCACGCCGATCATCCTCTCGAGGACTTCTCGCTTCAAATTTTGTTTGCAGATCTGAACTTCATCTTCTTGATGTGACGGACGCCTGGACCTCATGCTGAGGTTCCGCTATCTCTTGATGTATTACAGGGCAGTTTCATCATTCTTCTACCTGGTGGCATAGAGTTCGGCCATGGTGACCTCCCTTTCGATAACATGGAACTGTTCCCGAAACATTCTTTGCATATCCGTCCAGTCAGTGATAGACCCTACCGACAGATTCGAGTAACATTCAAAGGCGAGCCCCATGAGCAAGGACCCAAAGAACTTCAGCATGTACGATTCATCGGTTGCCAAATCATCCAACACGTTAATGTAATAGGCTATGTGTTCTTTCGGTGAACCTTGGCCATTGAATTTGTCAAACTTTGGTGACTTGGTGACGTAGGGAGGTAGTCTTCTGGCCTCATGATGGACAGGGTAAGGCACCATGTACACATCAAAAGCAGTGTATTCTTCGGCACCCTGATCAACCAGCTTCATCTCGATCATTTATTCGATCATCAGCTTGTTTGCCATTGTTGGATCCACAGGTTCTGGGTAGAAATGAGTCGGCTGGCTTTGGGGTGTTGCCAACACCGTTGCCTGAGGTACCGTGGTGGTGCCTTGGTGTTGGGGAGCCAGAGAGGTTATTGGGGTCGTGCCCCCAATATAGTTGGGAATTGGCTGAGAAGCCGTCATTTGGGGCGAGCCCTCAAATTCATTAGTACCTCGCCAGGATGTCTCTGGAGGGGCTTTGGCTTGCTTCGAGGCAGAAGCGTGCATGGTCAATTTGCTCACTTGCCTCTACAGAGCGTCAATCTCCTGCCATTATGCTTGAAGCAACATCATCATTTCAGATCGAGGGTGGATGGGCTAGGAGCTTGGCCTCCCTCTTCCATTGGATCATCTAGAGAAGGTGCTAGCCTCTCTCCTTCATCTTCAGTGGTAATTATGTTCGCCATCATGGTGACCGCATCTGAGCTTGTTTCGCCGTCGAGGGCTTGCATTATCTCAACAGTAGCTCTTCTTCTTCTAGTGACGGGACCTAGCCTTTCAGCAAGTCTGGCCACTTCCTCATGATCTTCGGGGAGAGCCCCGTACTGGCTAGCCACTCCTGCCATATTGTAGGTGTAAACTTGTAGCTTCTTATTTCTTCGGGTTACTTCCCTGGTTGACTATCTAGGGAAAGTTAACCTATCAAACACCTAGATTCTCGACACAGCTTCTTCGTGGAGGGACGGCCCATAGCACCCTGACTCGGCATCTTCGATATCTCCCAGGTTGACTTGTTGCTCCCAGTTTCTTTCCACACCATTCACGTCTTTTAAGAGCCGTTGTGTTCCCAGGAGGGTATTTCTGAGGCCGCGGAGGTATCCCTGCACAGCCTGAGTGATATCATCTTGTCCATTGGTGGACTTCGGGTGACGGCACTCTGGCTTGTGCTGGTGGATTATAGGCGTGGTGCCTTTGCTTGGAGCACTCATCGTACCTTCTATCATTTGTGTAAATGTTCATCTGTCGGCCGTAGGCTAGGAAGGTTGGTCTTCGAGACACTTGAGCCGGTGATTCAATCTTTTCTTCTTCATCTCCTCCTTCTTCCTCTAGCCTGTCAATCCTGACGGGCTCCGGTTGGATTGGGGTTGGGGCCCACCGCCTGGGCACCCATACTTGTTTGAACTTTGTCGGCTTACGGGCCGACCCTCCCTTCTTCTTGGATTAGGCATGATCCTCTCGATTTTGGGCCAGTAGCTGGAACTGGTTATGCACTAGCACAGCTGGTATTACCTTGTCAGGTGAAATGGTGGCCTGGCGGCCATTTAGAAATACCCGGACTCCTCCGATCATAACGGACTTGCCCGAGGTAGATAGCCGGCCTTGTAGCATATCGGCATTCTTTTTGGCCACCTGCCTGGAAGTTAGTGTGTGCTTCTTCCTTCTATTAATGTGGTGGACGTAGTAGTCCACCACCTTCATTTCTTCGGGTGTCGCCTCCACGGTAGCGACGGGCTCATCCTCCTGGATCTCCAAGAGGTTCACGAACATGACCCCAAGGAAGTTGGGGGAACCAACAATCGGGGGAAAGTCCCCAAAGCGGATCGGCACAGCCAGATAGCCATGCTCCACATGGCTTGCAACCACCAAGGGACCGAAGGTGACGGCCATTGGTTTCTTCAGAAATTAATTCTTCCTGCAATTCCAAATTACGGAAGTTAGAATCTTGGAAAAGGCCGTCGGGCCCTTAATCTTGGTGAAGAGATGAGAGGAGGTATTAGTCCCATCAGGCGTGCCAACTTGTTGGATGCACTCAGAATTATTATGTATTATTTATCTTTTTTTCGATTATTGATTTATCATTTTATCAGGTGCGAGGGCTTGCCAGTCACATAAGTGATAGTGTGTTCAGGCTTTGAGACTGGAGTGGTTTGAAGCCTGGGGTGCGCTCTGTCTGACTGACCAGACGATTGTAGGTATCGTGTCGGGACTAAGACCCGCTGCGCCATAAAGGTTACGATGTTAATTACATCCCCTCGGAGAGGGCAAAACCTCTGATTAGTCACCAAGATATGGGGCCAAATGGCCTAAAGGTTAATTTTCATTAGTGAATGAAAGTCGGGTTGGAATTATTAAAATCCCCTACATCAAGTTGCAAGACGGTATTCAAAATCATATCGGTCACGTGCTGACCATCTTATGTTCGGGCGGGAGTCCGGTTTGAAGATATCGCAAGTATACAAGTAATACCGGGACAACTGTACGCCGGGATACGGCAAGCTTGATATTGGAAAGATGAAATAGTTTTGGTTAAATCCCGATCAAGACGGTTAAAATTCAGTGGATTATTGGCCCGGTACAAGGTCAGGCTTTGACCATAATGGGGGTAACCCCCGGAGTCAATCATGACCTACGTAGGCATCATTGATGTTTCCGACGTCAAGGGTCAATGGGGAGGCTAATGTGGCACAACCAAGGATGATGGGGAATGACTTTAAACACCTTGGACCTAAACTCGCAAGCATACAAAAGGTCGAGTTTCGGACTCACATACATGGCTCACTCGTGCGGCGCACACTATCTCCCGAAGGCAACTGGGGGATAATCATTCCGGGGACTTGGCTTTGCTTGGGCTGTACCCCTAAGGGGCTGGGATTCCCAACTTGTGGGTGGCCGGCACACCGTGGGCTTGGTGTGGGGTGGCTCTTGCTTCTCACTCCACGGTGGGCACACAATAAGTGGAATTTGGAGCGGGCGCTCACCTTCTTGTGTCCCCTAGTTTTGATGATAACAGATCATAAATCATTAGTAGATATTTTAGAAATATCTAACTTATTTTGGTTTGATGAATTGACTAAACAAGTGCAGAAGAATATCTCTAAGTGATGTCTCGACATAGCCTAATGATGTCCCGACACATCTAGAAGAGAATGTGTTAGATTTCCAATGTTTGAGCTCCGGCATAAAAGAGTGTGTTGACACATCTAACCCATGTCTTGGCACATCCAGAAGAAATTAAGCTGAAGCCGTTCTATCTAAGACTCTGGACTCACTAATGTCTCGACACACTGAGTGAAAAGTGTTGACACACTCGTGTGAAAATCTCTGCACTTGGCGCTTCTGTCTCGACACCCTCATGTGACAACTCTGCACACGGCTCACATGTCCCGACACTGTTTGGTGATGTCTCGACACACTCATGATGTCATCACGGAGCCTAGCACAATTGTCCTAGCACAACTCAGTGGGTGTCTCGACACATCAGCCATGGATCTTCAAGTCCTTCAAAGGGATGTCTCGACACACTGACAGGAAAGTGTCGACACATCCACGTTCAACCAGAACGATTCTTCAAGACTTTCAAAGGGATGTCTCGACACACTGACAGGAAAGTGTCGACACATTTGGTTCGACCAGAACGAATCTGAATCCAATGGAAGCTGTCTTCAAGATCCGGAACTTAATCTAGAGGATCTGTTTGCTCTGGAAAAAGCCGTCAAAGTGCTTCTGTGTCAGAAGACTGTGATTTGGCAGAGATATTTTCTGAAGAAGATCGTACCTTGGCTGCTATGGTCTACTACCTACCCACATTCCTGCAGACTTGACAGAATGGGAGTCAACTATGCAAATGGAAGTAGATCAAACAATGTGGATGTGACATTCTTGGTGTTGCTTGAAAAGCGGACAACGTTGGTGTCACCCTAGGACACCAATATATGAAGAGCATGAGCTCCAGTTCGAATGGGGCACGCAGGCAAGAGGAAAAACAAAAAGCTGGAAGACTTTCTAAGGAAGCCAATGTCCTTCCTGATGCTGCTGGTGTAAGCGCAAGAAGAAGAAGATGATCTTCTTCCTTACAGCAAGAGATCTTCTTGCAAGCAGAAGGATTTCATGAAGCTCCATCCAGATCTCTTAAAAAGCTTGAAGCTTGATCATCTTTCTTCCTCAAGGGTGGTGGTGAAGATCCAGGAAGAAGAAGGAGAAAGTCAAGGATCCCTCAAGCTCTTTCCCAGACAGGTGACTTCCTTCTCATTGTGCTTTACTTCGATACTCTGTCTGGCGATTCCACTTTCAGTTTGATTTTCTTCAAAACAAACTCCATAGCATTTGATCCCTACCTACGTGTAGGAAGACAGACGGTGTTGACACCGGTCTTTGTTTTGGGTTGTGATACATCAAGCTGTGTGGCAGCAGAGTGTGAGAGTGTTTCTCTTAGTAAGAAGCTTTGAATCAGCGGGTGTGCATTGACACCAATGAAGCCTCACCATATTATGTGAGGGGTGGACGTATGTCTCCAGATTGAGACCGAACCACCTTAAAAGATCTTGTCTTGTAGTATTGTTTCTCTCCTATTCCATCGGTAGAAGCTTGATAGGACCGTTTCCTGATATCATGTGTGTTTCTAGCTTCTTAGCTATTAACTAATATTTGTCTCATTATCAGTTGTGTTTGATCTAATCTTTATTTCCGCAAAGAAGGGCAAAAAGGGGTTGATCTATTCACCCCCTCCCCTCTAGATCTGCCTATCACCACTCAACACGTGGTATCAGAGCTAGTCTCTCTGTATGTGGTCTAACGACCTTGAGAGAACTGGTGATATGGCAACTAAAGGTCCTATGGCCGAAGGACATTCAGTAAATAGGCCTCCCTTTTTCAATAGCACAAATTATCCTTACTGGAAAAACCGCATGCAGGTCTTCATTAGAGCCCAGGATCATGAAGTCTGGCGAGTGATCAGCAAGGGACTATTTGAGCTGCCTCCGGATGAAGATACATGGACTAAAGAATAGATCAGGCAATTAACTCTGAACTGGGGTGCCAAGCACATCATGCAGTGCTCCCTTCATCCAACCGAATACTCAAGGGTGTCAACTTGCGCCACTGCAAAAGAAACGTGGGACCGTCTTGAGGTAATATATGAATGGACACAGCAAGTACGTGCAACCAAAGCTAACATATTGGTATTTGAATATGAGAAGTTTAGAATGAAATCTGATGAGTCCATTTCGGACATGTATGCTAGGCTAACCCCGCTCACTACTTGCTTGACTGAGCTAGGTAAGACCTACTCTGAGCATGAGATAGTAAGGAAGATTCTGAGATCACTAACTCCTATTTGGCATACAAAGGCCACAGTAGTTGAACAATCAAAAGACTTAACTACCGTCAAGGTGGAAGAACTCATAGGGTCCCTGATGACCTATGAGATGAATCTGAAAAACAAAGAGACTGAGGTAAGTAAAAAGAAGCCTCTGGCTCTTAAAGCTAGACCAAGCACCAAGGACCTATCTGATGATGAAGAGCCTTCAAGCAACAACACTGAAGAAGATGAAGTTGCTCTATTGACAAGAAAGTTCAGAATGTTTTTAAGAAAGGAAGGTACATGCTTCACTAAGAAGAAGCCCCAGGTGAAAAAAGGTTTCAGGCCGAGACCTGAAAATGCTAAAAAGTCTTAAAAGTTTGTATGCTACTCTTGCAGGAAACCATGACACATTAAGACTGATTGTCCAGAAGGAGCTAAGAAAGCCATGCCTAGGTGGAAGAGCAAGAAGAAGCAGGCCATGGTGTGCACTTGGAGTGATGAAGAAGAAGAAGAAACTGAAGACAACTCCTCCGAAGAGAAAAAAGATGATCTCTGCCTAATGGCCAAAGGAGAAAATGACAGTGAGGTGAGCTCTCCCTTTGAGCATTTCTCCACTGATGATTGGGAAGAAGCCTACTTTGAATTAATGAATAAATATGAAGTATATAGAAAACAAAACAAAACCTTAAAGAAGAAGGTTGAATCATATGGGCATGATAAACCTCTCAATGAAAAAATAATCTCTCTAAAAACTGAAATTGAAGATCTAAGAAAATTGAACGAGAATCTTGAAGAAGGAAGAAAAGAAATGAGATACTTGGAAGATGAAAATGAAAGGCTAAGAGATGAAATTGACGAATTGAAATTAAAAATGCAAAGCTACGTAAAGGATAACAATCTATGCAACGAAAAGTCTGAAGCCTTTAAACAGGTCATTTCTTTACTATTGAAATAAAATGAGAAACTTCAAAAGAACCTAGCAGATAAACAAACCTCTCTTGAAAAATTTGTTGATGGGAGTGAAAACTTGAATGCCCTGCTCGGAACTAAAATAAACTTCAATAGAGAAGGGCTAGGATATGAGCCTACTAAAAAGAAAGTGTTTGGGCTAAAGACCACCACCTTTGTCTCATCTTCCGAAGCATCAACCTCCAAATCAACACACCAAGAAAACATTGAAAATAAAGAAAAAGAAAAGATAGGAGAATCAATCAACAAAACTTCCCAACAACCCAAAAAGGTTCACAAACAATCCCAAACAGGCCGACACCCGTCCAAGCCTCAGCCTGCGCATCATAAAGGAAGAGACAATTACAATGCTAGAATAGGTCGGGACACTCCATGGAATAGGTCGACACCCACATGGTCAAACGCCCAACAATACCCCAGGTTTGCACCAACAGGTTGACAATTTCCATACAGGAGGTCGACACATCCCTTATCTAGAGACCGTTATAGACGGACTGAACAGTGGACAGGTCGAGACTTTGCCTTCTACAGAACGACACCTCTATGGGTAAGAAACAATAATGTTCCCTATGGTCATAGGTTCACTCAACCTCAACGACCTAGGTAATATGACACCTCCTATTCATCTAGACCAACCAACTGGAACAGATGGTCTAATCAACAATCCTTCTCCACCACTTCCAAAACTCAAAAAGTCCAAAAGACTAAAGAGAAGAAAAACCAGAACTCCCAACAAAGCAAAGATGCTAAGAAAGTTTGGATTTCAAAATCAGACTTATCCTGCGTTATTGGGACCCAACTGTCCTTGGGTTCCAAACATTGTCACTTAATTCCTTGTGCAGGATTGTCTTGTAGCCGTACACAACCATTGGTATCTTGACAGTGACTGCTCAAGGCACATGATTGGAGATAAAACCAAATTCTGTCTCCTGGTTGAAAAGGAAGCTGGACATGTCACCTTTGGAGGAAACAACAAAGGAAAAATCATTGGTTCAGGTAAAGTTGGTAAGAACCCCTCCAACTCAATTGATAATGTATTACTTGTTGATGGTCTAGAGTACAATTTGCCAAGCATTAGTCAACTATGTGATAAAGGTCATACTGTAGTCTTTGACTCTAATGAATGTAGGATCTTGCAACCAAATTGAAAAGAAACCAAGTTTTCTGGTAAAAGAGTCAATAACGTGTACATGATTGACTTAGATGACCCTGCTCACATAAATCTTTATCTTGCTGCACCCAAATCTGAATTAGCTTGCTTGTGGCATCGCAGACTAGGTCATATTAGTTACAATACTCTTCATAAATTGGTGAAGCATTCCATTGTCAAAGGTCTGCCTGAAATTAAATTCAAACTGAACACTAAGATTTGTGATGCATGTGCTCAAGGAAAATAGACTAGAAAGCCATTTAAAAGTAGAACTGAAAACTCATCATCTAAACCACTTGAACTAATCTATATGGACTTGTTTGGTCCAACCAAAACAACTAGCTTAAGTGGCAAAAGATATGGTTGTCTTAGTAGATGACTTTACTAGATTCACTTGGGTATTTTATCTTGCACATAAAAATAATGCATTTGATGAGTTTCAAGCACTGTATATGCAAGTAAAGCAAGACGATAAGTTTAAGATCTCCAACATTATTTCAGATCATGATGGTGAATTCGACAATGCTGACTTTAAAAATTTGTGTAGGACTGGAGGAATCATTCACAAGTTTTCATCACCACGGACTCCTGAACAAAATGGGGTTGTTGAGAGGAAGAACAGAACTCTCATAGAAATGGCAAGCACAATGCTTGCTGAAAGGCATCTACCAAGGAGATTTTGGGTAGAAGCGGTAAACACTGCATGTTATATCATCAACCGCTCAATGGTAAGGCCACTCACCAAAATGACTCCATATGAGCTGCTGAAAGGTAAGAAGCCATCTCTCTTTCACATGAAAGTTTTTGGGTCAAAGTGCTTTGTTCATAATAATGATAAAAGAGTTCTGGACAAGTTTGAGCGCAAGAGTGAAGAAGGGATATTCCTTGGGTATTCCGACAAGTCTAGGGCTTATAGAGTCTGCAATCTTCAGACCCTTTGTGTGGAAGAATCCCCTCACATCACTTTTGATGAGATTGATCATGACAACACTTGTAGGGAAGATGATGATGGGGAATTTCTGAACATAAAAGGAAAAGAAGAACTTCCACATGAGGAGACACAAACAAATGAAGACCAAGAAGGGCCAAGCAATGATCCAGTCATCGAAGTAGATGAAGGTAACACTCAGCCTGATTTAAGGGTGTTAAAAGACCATCCCTTAGAAAACATCTTAGGAAATCTACATGACCGAACCAAAACTAGGTCTCATTTCAAAATTATGGATGAAATTGAACAACTTGCTCTTGTGTTTCAAACTGAACCCAAAAATATTGTAGAGGCCTTAAAAGGTGAAAACTGGATCAATTCCATGCATGATGAACTAAACCACTTTGAAAGAAATAAGGTATGACATCTTCTTCCTAGACCTCAAGAGAAATCAGTCATAGGAACCAAATGGGTTTTTAGAAATAAACTAAGTGAAGATGGAAAGATAGTAAGAAACAAATCCAGATTGGTGGCTCAAGGGTATAATCAAGAATTTGGCATAGATTATGAAGAATCTTTTGCTCCTGTTGCTAGACTTGAGGCCATTAGAATTTTGCTAGCATTTGCATGTTCTCATAAAATCAAACTGCAGCAAATGGATGTCAAGAGTGCTTTTCTAAATGGTCTTATTAACGAAGAAGTCTATGTAGAACAACCCCCCGGTTTTGAATGCACATATTTCAAAGATCATGTTTATAAGTTGGACATGGCTTTATATGGCTTGAAGCAGACACCTAGAGCTTAGTATGACGGACTAAGCTCATACCTCACCGAACAAGGGTATTCAAGAGGTAATGTAGATCAAACATTGTTCACGAAGAAACAAGGTAAGGATATCTTGATAGTTCAGATTTATGTGGATGACATAGTGTTTGGATCCACTAAACCTCATATGTGTAAGGAGTTTGCTAAACTCCTGACCAATGAATTTGAAATGAGTCTAATGGGTGAGCTTCAATTCTTTCTTGACTTGCTGATGCGGCGGCGACGTGGAAGACGGATCGTCGGTAGCTCCAGGACACGGACGGGACGGATAGGTTGCTACCTCACGCAGCTCGGCCTCACGCCGGACGGTCTCACACCGGGCGACACTCAGATCTCACAAATGGAGAAGAGAGGGAAGGGAAGAATAAAGCAAAACACCTTAAGCTCAAGCTTTCTCATTCATATATTTCACAACATCTCGTAACACACGTTAGCCTCTTTATATAGGAAAGAGAGCTATAACAATAGGACCTTCTAACTTCTACTAATTATACTTATACCCTAGCCTAACAAGACAACCCCACCAACCCACTTAAAGACTTTGTGGGTTTTAACCAAATAAAATATAAAAATTACACACATGTTTATTTGACTTAGACTAGCCTAATAAAACGAAAAGAAAAATACATGTAGAGATACATGTATACATACACACATACTCGATACGTAATATAGCACCGTAGCCGTAGGTCGAGTCTTCAGGAAGGATCTCCGAGCCATAAGCTCGGTGCAGTGGCGGTGCGGCGTCGGCTCCGAGTAATGGGCCCGGTAGTGGACCCAGTGGTGTCCCCACCAATCCTCCCGGGGCGGTTGGGACTCGACTCCGTCGAGTAAGGGGGGACACTGTTATGGTAGTGCTCTAGCAGATCTGGATCGAGGTGCTGGAGATCTTCCCGGCTGATCCAGGAATCATCAGAAGGTGGACGGTCCCGCCAGCGGACAAGGTAGAGCTGGTACACCCTGCTCCGTGTAGTGGTCACCTGCTCATCCAGTATCCTCTCAATGTGCTCGCGCGGTACTCTCGAGGCTATGGGACGCACAGGGGTGGGCTCACTCTCAATGGGAGGAGAAGGCTCGAAAGGGTCACTAGGAATCGCTGTGGGTTCCTTGTAGGCCACTAGGTCTGCCACATTAAAGGTCGAGCTAATCCCATATTCGGAAGGTAAGTCCACAACATAAGCATTGAAGTCAATCTTCCATAGAATTGGGAAGGGTCCATCACTACGGGTTTGCAACTTTTTAACGGCTCCCGAGGGGAGTCGTTCGGGTCGGACCCGTACCATAACCAAGTCACCTTCTTGAAATTCATGGTGACGCCTATGCGAATCAGCCAATTTTTTATAAGTCTCATTACTGAGGTTGATTTGCTTGCTAATTGACTCATACAGACTCGTGACATGCTGTGCAAACTCTTCAGCAGACTTGGATATCCTAGACTCGAGGGGAAGGGGAATGAGATCCATAGGTTTTCGAGGCTTGTAGCCATGCACGACCTCAAATGGACTCATACCTATGGACCGATTGACCGAACTGTTGTATGCAAATTCAGCTCTGGACAAAAGAAGGTCCCAAGTGCCGGGGTGATCCCCTACGAGACACCTCAACAGATTCCCTAAACTCCTATTGACCACCTCAGTTTGCCCATCAGTTTGGGGGTGATAGGCAGTGGAGAATTTGAGTTTGGTGTCAACTAGGTGCCAAAGTGTCTTCCAAAAATAGCTAGTGAACCGGACATCTCGGTCAGACACGATGGTTTGGGGGAGACCATGCAAACGCACGACTTCATCAAAGAATAAATGGGCTACTCTAGATGCACCAGATGTTTTGGAACATGCAATGAAGTGGGCCATCTTAGAGAACCTATCAACGACAACAAAGATGGAATCATGCTTGTGAGCAGTGCGTGGTAACCCAAGGATAAAATCCATACTCACATCAACCCATGGTCGATCAGGAACGGGGAGAGGAGTGTAGAGACCAGTGTTCTGTTTGACCTGTTTGGCCATCGTGCATGTCCTACACTGGGCTACAATCTTACCCACATCTCTCTTCAGGCCAGGCCAATAGAAGTGCTCCTCCACAGAATGGATGGTCTTGTTGCGGCCAAAGTGACCAGCAAGACCTCCAGCATGCATTTCCCAAACTAGAAAGTCCCAAACAGAAGTCCTCGGGATACAGAGTTGCTGCCCTCGAAACAGAAAACCATCCTGGAGTAGATAGTCAGCAAATGCTGTCGAGGATCCAACAGACAGAGCAGAATAGGCAGGGCCAAAGTAAGGACACTCTCCATAGAGTTCCTTCATGCGATCAAATCCCGTGACCTCTACCCGAACAGTGGAAAGAAGGGAGACCCTTCGACTTAAGGTATCGGCCACCTTATTGTCCTTTCCAGCCTTATGATTTAGGACAAATGTGAAAGATTGGAGGAATTCTACCCACCGACCATGCCTAGGGTTTAAACCCTTCTGAGAGCTAAGAAATTTCAAAGCCTCGTGGTCCGAGTATAAGACAAACTCTTATGGTAGGAGATAGTGTCTCCAGTGTTTGAGGGCTTGGACCACGGCATAAAACTCCTTATTGTATGTGGAGTATCGAAGCTTTGCATCAGAAAGCTTCTCACTGAAATAAGTCACAGGGTGGCTCTCCTGGTTAAGCACTCCACCTATTCCTACGCCAGATGCATCACATGAAACCTCAAAGACTTTGGAAAAGTCTGGTAGGCGGAGGACAGGGGCTTTGGTCATAAGCTCCTTTATGACAAGAAAAGCCTGGGAGGTGGCTTTGGTCCACTCAAAATTCCCCTTACAGATGCAATCCGTAATGGGTGCCATAATGGTGCTAAATCCCTGGATGAAGCGTCTGTAGAAGGTGGCTATCCCGTGGAAACTACGAACGTCATGGACATTCTGGGGCTCTGGCCAGTCTACTATAGCTCGGACCTTTGATGGGTCCACAGACACTCCTTGACTAGAAACCACAAATCCAAGGAAAGTGACCCGGTCTGAATTCACATTTCTTGAGATTGGCAAACAGGGTTTCTCTCCTCAAAGTCTCGCAGACTTCCCTCAAATGATGGATGTGGTCCTGAGGATTGTGGCTATAGATTAGAATGTCGTCAAAGTAGACGACAACAAAGCGACCAATGAGGGGTCGAAGGGTTTCCATCATAAGCCGCATGAAGGGGCTGGGGGCATTGGATAGCCCAAACGGCATGACGAGCCACTCATACAGACCTTCTTTGGTTTTGAAGGCTATCTTCCACTCGTCCCCTGGTCGAATCCGGACCTGGTGGTAGCCACTTTTCAAGTCAATCTTAGAAAAGATAGTGGCTCCACTCATCATGTCAAACATGTTATCATGACGGGGAATGGGAAACCTATACTTGACAGTGATCTTATTGATGGTGCGGCTGTCAACACACATCCGCTAGGTGCCATCCTTTTTGGGTGTGAGCAAGGCAGGGACCGCACATGGGCTCTTGCTCAGCCTGAGGAAACCTTTGTGCATAAGGTCCTCGACAATCCTTTGGAGCTCAGCATGCTTCTTGGGGTTCAACCTGTAGTGGGGAAGGTTGGGTAGGGTGGACCCAGGGACAAGATTAATGGCGTGTTGAACATCACGCATGGGAGGGAGTGTTGAAGGCAAGTCTTCCGGGAAGATATCTTGGAAGTCCTGCAGGGTTGCCTGGACTTCAGGTGGGATAGAGACTTGGGACTCCTCAGGGGTAATGGTGACGACAACAGCCCAAACAGGGGCACCCTCGGCAACCTCTCTATTCATCTCACGAACACCTATGAAGTTAAGGCGCCTAATCGGGTCATGGTCAACCTTAGGGGCCTTAGGGATGGTATGACATGTGTAGGAGAGGAGGGAATGGGAAGCTTCCTGTTGGTGGGGGTTGGGACATTCTCCCGAATTTTAGGGGATGCAGCGGGTGTGGAGGTAGGACTCTTTCCCGTGGCCACCTTTGGGGGTGTTGGGAGCAACTGAATCCTCTTCCCATTGTGGGAGAAGGAACACTCATTGGACCGACCGAATGTAGTAAGGTCTACATCGTAGATCCATGGCCGTCCTAGGATGATGCTCCCGACCTTCATAGGCACTACATCGTATAGGATTTGTCCTTGGTAGGACTGGAACTGGATGGGAATGACACATGTAGTGGTGACTGGGATAGATGTGTCGTCAACCCAAGGCACGTTGTATGGCCTCGGATGAG
The DNA here is from genome assembly GCA_022559845.1 of Amorphophallus konjac. Taxonomy (NCBI): domain Eukaryota; kingdom Viridiplantae; phylum Streptophyta; class Magnoliopsida; order Alismatales; family Araceae; genus Amorphophallus; species Amorphophallus konjac. The sequence continues at coordinate 325,829,266 of CM040118.1, read as the reverse complement.
GATGGGTAGGTAGACCTAGACGGGATACAAAGTCTGAAGAGATTGCATTGATACAGCTTCCGTTGTCAAAGATCACCTTGCAGGGTTGAGTTTTGACCATGATGTAGGTTTGGAAGATGGAGGTTCGACGCCAGTTGTCCTCCTGTGGGTGTGCGAGGATGCAGCGAACTACACCTAGTCTTCCCTGGTTTGAACTTTCGGCAATTTCCCCCACTTGCATGTACTCGACATGCGTTCCATCATACCCTGCATCTAATTTCTCAAACTAGGCCACAAGATCAGGGTCAGGCTCATATCTCTCAAGGGTTTCTCCTTCCTGAGGTGGAAGCTCCATAGACTGGGGGTCGGTGATGACCAAGGCTCGGGTGGGGCAATTGGTGGCAATATGCCCTAAGTTATGACACCTGAAGCAGCGGACTCCCGAGACAGGGGCTGGTTGGGAGGTGCTAGGGATGAGTCCCTTTCCCTTGTCATCTCTCCTCTCAACTGGTGGAGTATACTCCAGCCTAGGCACAGCTACGGGTGCAGGTAATGAGTTCCGTGGGAAAGGAGCCGTAAGGGCAACGGCCCTAAGTGGGGCAGTAGTAGGGACGTAGGAGGTGGAGGGGCCAGCTCTCTCAGTATAGCGGACTATGGGGTTTTGGGTTTCAGGTTGGCGGTAGATGGGAACCCGAGGTGGGACCACCCTTTGAAACCTCTCAACATCTCGTGCAACCTGGTAGGCGTGCTCGAGGGTGTTAACCTCCCGTAAGAATAATTCCCGCTGAATACTCTCGTGTAGGCCAGCCCTAAACCGAGAGAGGGTGACGGAGGCATCCTCCATGACTCGACTCCGAAGGAAGAAGTCATCAAATTTGGTGATGTACTCGTCCACAGACTTTCCATCTTGGGTGAGTTTATGCCATTGGTCTAAAAGACGCTGATGGTAGGAAGGTGGCAGATACTTCTCCCTCAATTTCTCCTTCATTTCTTCCCACGTGCTAATAGGCTCCTCCCGTCTCCTGGCTAGGAGATTTTCAACGTTACACCAGTAAGTTTTGGCTTGACCGAGGAGTTTCATTTTTGCAAATCTCACCCTTGTGGCAGGGGTCATGCGGCGATGCCAATCAAAATATTGGTCCATCCCGGTCTCCCACTCAAGGTATGTAGCGGGGTTGAGGGACCCATCAAAACTTGGAGCGTCAATCTTGGCGTTCCGTAGGATGATATCTTCATCATCGTGGTCTCTCTCTCGAGGCGTATGGGCCTCTTGCTCTCTACCTTGGGGAGCCTGATTCGGGCGGGCTTGCTCCCTCTCCTCCCTAGGATTGGCTACGGGATTGCCGTGGCCATTTACTCTTCCTTCCTCTCCCTTCAGTCGATCCTCTAAGGCTCGGATCCTCTCATCTAGCTCGGCTCGAAGTTGGCCTATGGATTCTTCAAAATGGGTTAGAAGATTATGCTCGAGCTGAGCCAACATAGCACTCACGCTCTTTTGATCTATGTGGGATTATAGAGTTGAAGGGCGCTCTAGACGGCCAGATGAATTCCTAGACCAACGTGGCATGCACGACCTCGGACCTAGATGATGCAGTCCTGGGACCGATAATTAGCAAGCTATAGACCCAAATTTTGGTGGCTAATTGGCAAAGGGCCAATTTGAAGGGACCGGTCAGGGAGAGTTGCTCGCCCGTAGGCGAAGTAGTTGTGGAACTACCTCATGACAATTAGGGTGCCCTAATGTGACAGTTTAGGGCCTAAGGATGGGTACATACAAGCTCTCGCTTTCCGTCCACAGCGATGCACTTAGGAGACTGGCTGCATGGATCGGGCTCTCTCTTACTTCCCATGGCAATTGAAAAGATAGTAAATGAGTAAGTGAGGGGAACACGTATCTAGCTAGACTGAAAAGTCTAACTCCGACCGGAGATGAAGGCGAGCGGGGACGTGCGTGCCCGCACGGCGTCGACGAAGCTTGAGCGGTTACAAAAAAAATTCACTCCACGCAGGGAGGATTGAGTTATTACAAGACCACTTTAAAATTTCCCTCGCAGGGGAACAAATTAGTCCAAATTTTCCGTGCAGGGAGACTCAGAGGTACGCCCGTTCCGTGATCTTCAGATCTTCTGTTGGCATTCGGACGGCTCAGACACGGGTTGAGCCGTAGTGGTGGACTTGGGTGCCACAAGAAAACAATAAGTTAATATATATATATAAGAGTATATATATCTCGAATATATATATACTATATATATAACTTAATTGTCAAACTTCTCTCTTTTTTTAAATCAATTAACATATAAAGATATATATATATATATATATATATATATATATATATATATATATATATATAACATTACATATATCCCATATATACGTATAACACTTTTTTTTTTATTTTCAAACACTCTTTTTTTTCAAACTTTAACTACCCTTTTTACCTTTTTTTCACACGTTTTTTTTTCAACTCTCTTTTTTTTTGACTTTTTTTGTCATACTCTTTTCCACCGTCTCTTCTGACTTTCTCTTCTTTTTTTTTGTTCAAACCATTTTTTTTCAGACTTTAAGTCTTGTTTCCGTGCTTCACGCAACTGGCGGGTCAGGTAGGCGGCGGCCTACGCAGGCTGACGACCCGGCAGGTGGGCCAGGCGCTGGTGGCCGGACCGGCGACGGGGGAGGGCCGCGGGCAGTGGCTGGCACCGGCTCACGGGCAGCTGCAGGCGTTGGCGAGGGCTTACGGGGCGCGGGCTTGCGTCGGGCGAGTCCGGCCGCGGGGCGAGCGCGCTCGGGCGCGTGCGCAGACGACGCGCGGGTGGCGTGGAGGCGGCGTCGGCCTCAGGCGGCGGTGGTCGGGCGCGGAGGCGGCCTCAGCGGGATGCACAAGCGGGCGGCAGTGGCTGCGCAGGAGCGGCGGGGCGCGGACGCCGCGGTGGCAGTGGGCGACGGCCCTCGGAGGCGGGCTGTGGCTGTGGGTCGGCAGGCGTGGGCGGGCCCGGGCCAGCGGTGCAGGGCGCGCGGGCGGTCCGGGCGCGGAGGCCTGGTGAGGCCGCGGGGGCCGGGCGTGTGGCCCAGCGGCGAGGGCGGGCTCTGTGGCGCCCGGCGACAGGCGCGGGGGGGGGGGGAGGGGGGGAACGCGGCCGTGGGCGGTCGCTGGCGGCGGCGCGCTGGGGGAGAAAGGGCCGTTGTGGCCCAAGAATTTTTTGTATTTGGGCACGGGCGACAATGCCCGTGCCGCGAAATTTTTTTGTTCTTTGTTTTCCTCCAACCGAGAGAGAGAGAAGGAGAGAGAGAGATAGAGAGGGAAACAGAGAGAGATTACGAGGGAGAACGAGGGAGAGAGAAAGCAGAGAGAGGGAGATTAATGGAGAGATTAAGGGAGAGAGAGAGAAATGAGCAGAGAGAGATTAGCGTGAGAGAAAGAGAGATTAACGGGGAGAGAGAAAGATTAGCGAGAGAGAGAGAAAATAGAAGGGGGGGAGAGATTAACATACAGAAACACAGTGAGATTTCCCCTTTTTTTTCAAAATTTTTTTCTTCCAACATTTCTTCAACCGATCTCTCTCCACTTCTGTTCTTTCTTTTTTTTTGTTGTTTCTTTTTTTTCTTCACTTCTAGCAATCTAGAGAGAGAAAGAGAGAGAGACGTCGGAGACGTCGGGTTGACGGAGGCGCCGTTAGTTGGGCTCTGATACCAATTTGACGCGGCGGTGACGTGGAAGACGGATCGTCGGTAGCTCCAGGACACGGATGGGACGGATAGGTTGCTACCTCACGCAGCTCGGCCTCACGCCGGATGGTCTCACACCGGGCGACACTCAGATCTCACAAATGGAGAAGAGAGGGAAGGGAAGAATAAGGTAAAACACCTTAAGCTCAAGCTTTCTCATTCATATATTTTAGAACATCTCGTAACACACCTTAGCCTCTTTATATAGGAAAGAGAGCTATAACAATAGGACCTTCTAACTTCTACTAATTATACTTATACCCTAGCCTAACAAGACAACCCCACCAACCCACTTAAAGACTTTGTGGGTTTTAACCAAATAAAATATAAAAATTACACACATGTTTACTTGACTTAGACTAGCCTAATAAAATGAAAAGAAAAATACATGTAGAGATACATGTATACATACACACATACTCGATACGTAATATAGCACCGTAGCCGTAGGTCGAGTTTTCAGGAAGGATCTCCGAGCCATAAGCTCGGTGCAGTGGCGGTGCGGCGTCGGCTCCGAGTAATGGGCCCGGTAGTGGACCCAGTGGTGTCCCCACCACTTGCAGATTAATCAAAGCAATGAATGATGTTTTATCAATCAAGCCAAGTATGTAAAAGAGTTGCTGAAAAAGTTTGATCTGACCAACTGCAAACCATTAGGAACTCCAATGGGGACTGCCACTTCACTAGATGCAGATGAACAAGGTACTCTTGTAGATGCAAAGAGGTACAGAGGTATGATAGGATCATTACTCTGTCTAACTGCATCTAGACCAGACATTCAGTTTAGTGTTTGCCTTTGTGCTAGATTTCAGTTTAGTCCTAGAGAGTCCCACTTGATTGCTGTCAAGCGTATTTTTAGATACCTTACTGGCACTCAAGAATTGGGACTATGGTATCCTGCATCTTGTGAACTTTCACTTATTTCATATTTAGATGCAGATTATGTAGGATGTAAACTGGTCCGCAAGAGCACTAGTGGCTATTGCCAATTCTCAGTGGGTGTTTGGTTTCTTGGGCTTCCAAGAAACAGCACTCGGTTGCCCTCTCAACTGCAGAAGCAGAATATGTAGCTGCAGGGAGTTGTGGCACCCAAGTACTGTGGATCAAACACCAACTCCAAGACTATCTAATAGATCTTGGTTGTGTTCCCATTCTGTGTGATAACACAAGTGCTATAAATCTTACAAAAAATCCAGTCATGCACTCTAGGACTAAACACATTGAAATTAGGCATCATTTTATAAGGGATGAAGTCCTCAAAAATCACTTTGAGCTCCACTTTGTAGACTCATAAAATCAGATTGTAGATATATTCACAAAACCCTTAAGCAATGACATGTTCACAACATTAAGGAGAGAGCTTGGTCTATGCAGACCTCAATCCACTCAGGTTTGAGCTATCTATTCCTTCTTGGATGCTCTGCTTACTTGTCTTTGCTGTGATTGAAACAAGCATATTTGCTTTGATTTAGAACTGGTCCATTGGCTATATGAACCTTGCTTTGAATGATGGTCACATTCAGGGGGAGCTTGTTTGCATTTCTGATTATTTTTAGTTGAACATCATCTTATGACTAAATGGTATATTAAATGACGAGAAGTGGAAAGACAGGTCACGCCTGTTAGGAAACTCTCTTCATGCGTGAGGACAGGCCTCTGCCAAGTATCATGAGTCAGAAATGCATGTTGACAACTGCACAAATGATTTCTAGTGCATACGCATATTTAAAGCTTTAGCATCCCATAAAGCACATCTCTATGGCAGCAAAGAGATAGAACCATGGTTGAATGATTGTCTGAAAAAGGAAAGTCAGAGGCACTGGCAGTAGAAGCTGGCAGGTGTATTTCAGAAATGAAGTCTCACAGAAACTGGCTGAGCATAGTTCAATTCAACAGTCATGTGTCAGGACATGCAGAATAATGTCTATTGAACAGGTCGACTCCATCAAGTCTTGTGTCAAGACCTGCAAGATAAAGTATACTGCACAGGTCGACACCCTACAGCTATGTGTCGAGACATGGGTCAAGTCTGTTGATCAAGTTGACACCCTCCTGTAATGTGTCGAGACTGTCTCTCAACCGCACTTGGAATTGAAGATCAAATGGAGAGCCTTCTGATTCTTTCTACACACTGCTTCCTTCATTTTCACCTCAAATCTTCTGCCTCTGAACCTTCACTTTTCACCGAGCATTAAGTGAGGGGGAGTTGAGAATGTTTTCATTCATCTATACAACCCTGGGTGAGTTCATGTGTATTACTCCTATTAAAGAAATGGTTTCTTGTTTATAATCCTCATTTTTTTTAATCATTACGTTGGGTTCAACCAATCTTGCGCTCATAATAGGATTAAAACATCAATCAAGTCATTGAAAATGTTCACTGCCTAAGCATCTGAAAATTCTCTGCATATAGGCTTCTTGGTTTGTGAATTGACTGGCATGTATTGTCCTTAAACAAATTACCCAACTTGAAGTCAATTGGAGAATACGCCTCTTAAAAACCATACTGCAATAATTTCAAAGCAATGACTTCATCTTCAGAGAAATTAGATCCTCTATCAATGAAATGAAGGTTAATCTAGTCATGATGAAGGCTGTCAACTCTGTTCAGAAAAAAAAATTCAGAATGATGAGCTACACTGATTAACCAGGGACTCTGGCGTCTAATCAACCTGTTTCTTTGAGTCAAAAAGTGAATGCTTTATCGGACTGTGAAATTAAATAAAATTAAAAAAAATTAGTTTGGGGTTGACTCTACACCTTGCTTCAAAACAAAAAATGTTTTGTTTAATTTCAATACCTGCTTATCCTCATTTTCCAATCATGCCTAATCAAAGTGATGAGTAAGCCAACTGGGCTTGGTTCCATTTTCTTTAACTTTCTCAAATGTTTTAGTCATATTATTTGTTGCACAAACGATTTCTCTCAACCCTTCATTACTCAAAAATGAGCTTATAAGCATTAAACCGTTCTGAACTTAACTTAGAGGTATATACGCCATTTCTTATCTCAGGGGTGTTATTTCGAAAAGCAAAAATCTCAACTTTCTTTATTTAACTCACTGTGAAAATCAAATTCTTACCTTTTCTCATTTCAACCCTATTTCACCATCGCCATCGCTCTCCGGCTACCCGGCACATCCTCACCTAGAGGTCGACGCCCTCGTTCCCTCTCTTTCGACGTTGAAACCCTCTCCCTAGCTAGCTCCAACTGCCCTCCATTTCCTCACCTCCCTTTCTTCTAACCTCTCCATAGCTCCTCCGGTCACCCGCGGCAAGAAGAAAGACGCGGCTTCATTCAAGAAGGCCGCAGCCTCGAAAGCACACACAGAGGGGCGATCTAAGAGCATTGAGGACCGCCCAGCTGCAGAACTAGCTAAGAGACGAGCTGTCGAGGCCCAGGGCTCGAACAGTGAAAGGGTTTCACTGTCGCAACCAAAGCCCAAGCGGCCACGACTGTCCGCCAAAGAAAAAGGGAAGGCCAAAGCTTAGTCAGTCCCTCCGAAGCCCAGTACTGCTGCCTCTGTCAGGGAAGAAGACAGTGATCCCACCAGGACTCTCTTCCCTAGGTATGTAGATTTTGATGACCACAAGATGCTTGAGTCTTTTCCTGAACTACTATCGTTATTTGAGTTCCAAGGATGGCGATGGTTTCTGTCCGATCACAGGGTATACTACCCATTTTTGGTTCAGCAGTTCTACAAGAACTTATTTTTTGATGAAAACAAGAAACTCTTTCGAACTAAGGTCAAGGGGGTCTCCATCAAGCTTACCACAAAACTTCTTCACAGAGCCTTACACATACCCCGGGATGGGGAATTAGAATCTGAGGTTCATATTGACTTGTCCATAGCCTACACCATCCTGACTGGCAAGTCTCGAAATCTCAAGATGACACCCAACTTTTGGTCAAATCCTTTGACAGTAATCGATTTCCCCCACTATAACGTCTACTGCATCATATCTTCACTACCATGATTACCCCACAAGGGGGTGACAGAAGCAGACTTACAGAGACACAGAGATTCCTTTTTTACTGTCTATTCAACAACTACCATGTGTGTCTTCCAGAGATCATGCTCCAGGTCATGGACAGTTGCACCCTCAACCGGCGTAGCCTGCCTTATGCCGCACACCTTACTGCCATTTTTCAGAAGGTTGGCATCCCTCTTGATAAGGAAAAGTCCATATCTATTCCCAAGAGTAATGTCTACACCATGAGATTCATACAAAATTATATGCACTTCAAAAAGGAAGGTGACAAAATGGTGAGGAATCTACCTGGTCATTTACCTGACCCTCTTGCACAGCCAGCTCCACAGGACAGCCTCCGCAGGATCAGCCTGCACAGGACCAACCAGTTTCAGATGCACAGTTAGATCAACATGAGGAAATGTTTCATGCAGATATCCACTTTGAGCAGGCCCCTCAGCAGCAGCAGTTTCCAGATCCCATGGACCAGCCTGGGATGATAATGGCTTTTGACATCCAACCTCCTCTGTCTCCAGCTAATGAGCCTAGTGTGTTTAGTGCCAGGGATGCCCCTCCTGAATTTCATACCGAGGCCTCCACCTCACAAGGTCCTGCTTTTGTTGCCACTGGTAGTCTAATGGATATTCATCCTGCCCTCATTCAATTTCTCACTGCACAATTTGGGAGTATGAACTCCTCTTTTCGTCAAATCAGTCTGCAAGTGGATAGATTAGACGCCACACAACTCCATTATGAGCAAGTCTAGAACAGCAGATGGGAAAATTTTGTGATTGACAAAAAAATGTCAGATGAAGGAGTGAGAAGCTTTATGCACTCCATCATCAATGTGTGTGAAAGAGCTGGGACTATCATTAAATGGCTTAGACAAATTCACATTGAAACCCAGGAGAAAATAGCAGACATGGTGAGGCATGCATATGACATACGAGAAGAGCAAGGTCATATCAACCTCAAGTGTGCCCAACTGATGGATTCCTCCAATCAGCTAGCTGAACAAGTGGCTGGCGCAACTACATCCATCAGAGCACAGGTGGCTAGCGCACATACATCCATCAGAGCACATGTGACCGCAGAGACCAACCGATCTCTTGATGCCTACTCCAATCTGGAGTGCACTGTTAATGATAATACTTCTCGACTACTAGATGCCTCCCAACGGCTGAAGGGGAAGATATTTTCTAACAGTCACAGGCTCCTTGATGCCTCAGCCAAGATTGCTGAAACAGTGCACACTAACACAGCTCGAGCAGTCAACAGCACCACCAAAGCTGAGGCTAAGATGGATGTCGTGTACAACAAACTAGATAAGGTCGGCACTAAAATCCTGGAACTCATTCGTTTGCATAAAGCTCAACTCCAACAAGCCCTGCAGGACGCAAGTGATGAATGGTACCCTCCCCCTGAAACAAAAGCCACCTCTTCTCATTTTCCACCACAAGGCTCCCAACAGCGGGATGAAACAGAATACATCTGTGAAATGATTCATGGCTGGCTCAAGGACATCAAGGAAAATATCAAGTCTTTGCAACAGTCTGTCAGACAAAGTGATGAGAATCGACACCGAGCCTGTACTTTTTTTTATTACATTTATATCCTTTTAGTTTGTGTTTATATCCTTGGGAAAGTATGTACGTAAATGTAAGGCTTTATAAGCCAAGGAGTCATTCCCATGGATTGTGCGGGTTTTTATGCAATTATGCAGTAGGACCAGCAAGGGGGCCCTCAGCCCTTTCCCATTGGTCCATGTCACCATGTGAGCCTGGTCAACCTTCCTAGGTGGACATCTAGAATGGTGGGCTGGTCATATGGACACATGTGTTTAAATGGGTCAACATTCTAATAGGTTGGCCACCTACCCCATTCAACTTCTACATGGTCAATGGTGCGCCCCCTTCCCCTTGAAATTTTTATTAGTTTTTGTGTGATATTCACACCTCATCCCAGCCCTTCAATCCACACCCCTAGATCCAAGGGTTGAGGATGGATTTGGTTGGGATCATATATAAGCTTGTATTTTTATGAGAAAAGTAATGAAAAATCAGAATTTTTGTTGAATGGCCAAGAGCTTGGTGCGCCCCCAGCCCTCTCCCCTCTGGTTCCTATCCTCCAACCTCAAGTTCTAGAGTGTTTCTACCTCCTATCCCCTCCCCTCTATCTCCGGTGATCGTCTGTGCCGCCGCCGCCGCCGTTCGTGCCGCCTTCGAGCCGCCGCGAAACCGTACTCGGTGTTCTGTCCTGCTGGACAGAGGTCTCTTCCTGAAATTCCTGCTATCAGCCACGGCCTCTTTGTGGTCTGAGATTTTTATGGTGTGTTCTTCCCTTGTACCCCAAGCTCCACCTAAATTTTCACGCCCAAATTCCATCGTTTAGTATTTTCCCATTTTCATGCATCTTTCATTCCTAGTTCTGTTTTGTCTCTGTCTACAGTGACAGCAGCCCTGTGCTTACCACTTCCGGCCATCTTTTTGATTTGTCCAAACCCTCCCAATTTTACTGGGAGTTCTGTCCATCACCCCCTACATCCAAAAAGTTTCTTAATTTTTTATCAACCTTCTATCTATTTTTAGAAATTCATGTTCTTCCTCAGCTACAGTGTTGTCAGTCAGATCCCAGATCTGACCACCCTCCAATTCCAAAATTAGAACAAATCACCACCACCTCCAGATCCAGATAAAAAAATAGTCATGGTTTCCTTACGTGATTTCCTACAACTTTCATGAACAAGTCGAAGTCTGAATCTGAGTTCTTCATATCAGTCAAAGGCAATCCACAGGAAAGTTCTCTGCTGACCTGAGATTTCAGGAACTGTACAATAGTAACCTTCAAAATTCACCAATCAGAAGTACAAGCTTGATTATTTTTCTGTAATCACCTTGGGTTGAAGCCCTTCGAAGCGTCTTTCCAACGGTGCCAGTTTCGTTGCATTCCGACGTCGGGGCTGATCGCAGCATCCGTTCTCGCCGGAGCGTGCGCCGGAAAACAGAACCAACAGGTCCGTGGCCGGTTATTCCGACCGGTGCCGAACGGAGCCGCCCGGCCTCCGGCCGGCGAACCAGCGTGCCGCCAGCCCAGGGAACACTTCCACAAGTGTCCCCACCATAGTGGTGACACCGGGTCCTGCACGGTCCCTCCGGACAGCACGTGGGTCCCACCGTCACTAGTTCGGGTGCTGCCAAAGAGACGCGAGAAGCCGCCCGTCAACCCAAATTCGGTCCTCCCGGGCCCGTTTGTGTAGCCCTTTACCTCCCTGCGTGGAGTGGGCAGTAATTCATTTTCTATAATATGGTGTATTAATTGTCCCGGGAGTACGAGTTTTGGCCGGGTCCGTCTTCCCCACGCCGAGCGTGTGGAGGTATCGCATTCGCTCCCTTCTCGGCATTTTGCTTACTTCATATATATTTGTTTATGCCGCTGCTAGAGAGAATGTGTAGGGATATCTAGCTCGCTTTATCTATTTATTACCGCTGCTGCGAGAGAGTGCGAGACCGTCCCGTGACCCGATCCGGGCACACGAGAGAGCCGATCACCCTAGCTCATTGCCGGTTTCTCAACCGCGCACGTCCGACACTTCCCTCGTTAAGGGACAGTCACGAGCTTGTCGTGTCCGTGGTCTCGTCTCACATCACAAAGGGATGAGCAGCTAACTCAGAGGGTTGACTCTCTAGCAACAATAATCTCTCACATGCAACATGACTTCCAAGAGGCACAGATCCTTCACTTTGCTAGTTCTAGCTCCATGCCTCCACCACAACAGCCTCCTCTTTCACCCCCTCCTTACTGGTGACAAAGGGGGAAAAGTACTGAAGACATTCTGAGAAGACAAGCATCATCAAACATCTAGCATGTAGTTAGCTTTTTCATCTAACTTTTGCATTTAGATTTTCAATGTAACTGCTTGAACACTCATCCTTGCTTGATTTGTACAAAATCCTGGTTAATCAATGAATCAAGCTTTTTGTTGTTGTTGTGGAAAATGCTATATGTTGAAAAATGCTAACATTCAGTTGTTGTGTGAGTGGATGAATCTCCCTTGGTTGATGGCCCCTCAAACCAATTTGATTGTATTGCTATATAAATGCTTGGATATAATGATTCATGGTTATCATTATCAAAAAGGGGGAGAATGTTGTGCCCCCTGGTTTTGATGATAACAGATCATAAATCATTAGTAGATATTTTAGAAATATCTAACTTATTTTGGTTTGATGAATTGACTAAACAAGTACAGAAGAATCTCTCTAAGTGATGTCTCGACACGGTCTAATGATGTCCCGACACATCTAGAAGAGAATGTGTTAGATTTCCAATGTTTGAGCTCCGGCATAAAAGAATGTGTCGACACATCTAACCCATGTCTCGACACATCTAGAAGAAATCAAGTTGAAGCCGTTCTGTCTAAGACTCTGGACTCACTAATGTCTCGACACACTGAGTGAAAAGTGTCGACACACTCGTGTGAAAATCTCTGCACTTGGCGCTTCTGTCTCGACACCCTCATGCGACAACTCTGCACACGGCTCACATGTCCCAACACCGTTTGGTGTTGTCTCGACACACTCAGGATGTCTTCACGGAGCCTAGCACAATTGTCCCGGCACAACTCAGTGGGTATCTCGACACATCGGCCATGGATCTTCAAGTCCTTCAAAGGGATTTCTCGACACACTGACAGGAAAGTGTCGACACATCCACGTTCAACCAGAATGATTCTTCAAGACTTTTAAAGGGATGTCTCGACACACTGACAGGAAAGTGTCGACACATTTGGTTCGACCAGAACGAATCTGAATCCGACGGAAGCTGTCTTCAAGATCCGGAACTTAATCTAGAGGATCTGTTTGCTCTGGAAAAAGCCGTCAAAGTGCTTCTGTGTCAGAAGACTGTGATTTGGCTGAGATATCCTCTGAAGAAGATTGTACCTTGGCTGCTATGGTCTCCTACCTACCCACATTCCTGCAGACTTGACAGAATAGGAGTCAACTATGCAAATGGAAGCAGATCAAATAATGTGAATGTGACATTCTGGGTGTTGCTTGAAAAGCGGACAATGTTGGTGTCGCCCTAGGACACCAATATATGAGGAGCATGAGCTCCAGTTCGAATGGGGCACGTAGGCAAGAGGAAAAATAAAAAGCTAGAAGACTTGCTAAGGAAGCCAACCTCATTCCTAATGCTGCTAGTGTGAGCGCAAGAAGAAGAAGATGATCTTCTTCCTTACGACAAGAGATCTTCTTGCAAGAAGAAGGGTTTCGTGAAGCTCCATCACGATCCTTAAAAAGCTTGATTCTTGATCATCTTTCTTCCTCAAGGGTGGTGGTGAAGATCCAGGAAGAAGAAGGAGAAAGTCAAGGATCCCTCAAGCTCTTTCCCAGTTAGGAGACTTCCTTCTCATTATGCTTTACTTTGATACTCTGTCTGGCGATTCCACTTTCAGTTTGCTTTTCTTCAAAACAAACTACATAGCATTTGATCCCTACTTGCGTATAGGAAGACAGACGGTGTTGACACCGGTCTGTGTTTTGGGTTGTGATACATCAAGCTGTGTGGCAGTGGAGTGTGAGAGTGTTTCTCTCAGTAAGAAGCTGTGAATCAGCGGGTGTGCGTTGACATGAGTGAAGCCTCACCGTATTGTGTGAGGGGTGGACGTAGGTCTCTAGATTGAGACCGAACCACCTAAAAGATCTTGTCTTGTGGATTGCTTCTCTCTTGTTCCATCGGTAGAAGCTTGATAGGATCGTTTCCTGATATCATGTGTGTTTCTAGCTTCTTAGCTATTAACTAATATCTATCTCATTATCAGTTGTGTTTGATCTAATCTTTATTTCCGCAAAGAAGGGAAAAAGGGGGCTGATCTATTCACCCCTCCCCTCTAGATCTGCCTATCACCACTCAACACACCTCACTATCCGATGGGCATTCAGAAGCAATAATAAGCAAGTAAAATTCAACCAACAAGGGGAGAACCAGACGCTCACCTGATCGGTGTGAAGACGCTGATCCCAACCGAAGACGTGGGTGACTGGGGATGCGTGGGTACGCACCAGCACGCTATGTCGGTGTCGCTGGACCTGAAATGGAAAACTTACACCACTACACCCCTCACAGTAGGGTTGAACAAGGGGTAGGGGCTAACCAATTATAACCAAACACTACCTTCACACAGGGAGGGGCTGTCAGCCGGCCAGGTGAGGTGGGGAAGTAAATGGAGACCGAATTTGTTCCGGTGCTGATCTTGCAGGGACAGTAAGCCGAAGTCGGGAACACCACGGATGCGTCGGGGTGCCGTAGAACGCGGCGTTGGTGCCGAAATGACCGGGGACGAGGTAGGAGTCCTCTGTAGGAGGGGCCGGTCATCTGGAGTCCGATCGGGGTCGTGGTGGGTCCTTGATCATGAGCTAGTCCACTTTTGTTCTGACTGGGTCTGCAGGATAGTACGTTGATGTCGGGGGCGCCACGGACTGCTCCAAACTCTTATGGTGGCAGGACTTGCACTTGAACGACCTGGGTTGTCCCAAGAGTGTGCCCTATAATTTTGGGGTTTAGCAGGGAACGATGAAGGCCGCTGCAGCTCTGGGAACAGGGCCGATCTGGACTGCTCCTGTCTGGATCAGAATAGTAGCGAACTGTTGCAAAAGTTGCCACGGGCTCTGTCGAACTTTAATGGAGACAAGATTGGTGCCGACGCGACCGTTGGTGAGTTGGTGATGCACAGGAGCTGATAGGGTCCCCTTTTGAGGTCAGAAAAGAATGCAGTGAACAGAGAAGTAGTAAGGGGTCCAACCGGGTTTCGACGGAGCAGATCTGTGCACTCTCGTAAAAACAGTTGGAACGGGGTGCTCCAGTGGGCGATCGGCCTCCTCCTTCTTTGGGTTGATAAAGGGATCATAGGAGCTTGCCTCAGCCAAAAGCTGCGCTGAGAAATGCAGTGGGCTGGTCGTGGGAGCCTCTGCACTCGGCCACAGGTTACCTCCAGGGGATAGGATGCGCAGTCTGGCGAGATCAGCTCCTCCAAACAGCTCTGAGGTCGGATGACAGCGGGACAACATCGGCTGTTAAGTTGTTTGGATGATGATTCCTCCGGTATATGATAGGTCACCTGAAGCCTCCTGGGGATGTCGTGTCTTGCTCTGCAACCTGATGCCTCTCTGCTGCTACGGATCTGGACTGGGTCTGGGAGGATGGTTGGAGTGTATGGGTAAGGGGGGTGGGGCGATGGGCTACAAGGGGAGGGTGGATGGTGGCCGTGGGAGTGGAGGGGAGAGGAAGGGAGGTTGCTGGAGGAGTTGAGGGGAACAAGGGTGTGGGTGGAGTTGTAATGGAGTAAGGTGGAGAGGGGAGAGGGCTGAGGTGCGCACAAGAGAGGGCAAGGGGGAATGAGGGAGGTTGGCCAGCCAAGGGGGTGTAAGAAGGGAGAGGGGAGGTCGACCAGGTGAGGGAGAGAGAGAGAGGCTAGGGTGCAGCCTGCTAGGGGAGGGAAATTCAAATTTACATAGGGTTATGCCCCTTCAGCCTTGGGAGAGGTGGGTGTGGGCGTGGGGAAGGGGAGTGGGTGGTTGGTGGTTCGAGGGTGGCTTGGAGAGTGGTGGATTCTATCTTGGGGTTAGGGTGGAGTAATGTGGGGTGTGGGAGTTGGGGAGACACTTCAATGGGGGAAGAAGAGAGAGAAGATGATGTGGAAGGGAGAGGAGAGAGAAAGGGGTGCCCCCTCTTGGAGAGAGAGAGAGAGAGAGAGAGAGAGAGAGAGAGAGAGAAATTCTCAATGGAAATTCTTCTATTCAAAATTCATCAAAGGTGATTACATGGGGGAGAGAGGGGGCTATTTATAGGCATCCACTCTTTTAACGACCAAAATGTCCTTGACAAATAGACAAAAGACCAAGACTGTCCTAGACTCAATCTATGGGCCCAAACTAGGGTACTAAGGCCCAGTTAAGCACAAACAAGGGAATTGGACTATTACAAAATGACTCAATAAAGAAAAATACATGAAATAAGACTCAAAAATAAAGATAAAATATGAGAATCATAGCCGGTCCTCCTCAAGGTGGTGTAGGTGACCTGAGCCAAAGGGAGTGATGTGAGATGTCCTCATCAAATCCCCCGGGGTGGGGAGAACTTGACTCCATTGAGTATGGGTCCACCCGGCTATGGTAATGCTCCAAAATGTCCGGGTCAAGGCGCAGCAAGTCCTCCCGGCTCACCCAGGTGTCCTCCCTCAGGGGACGGTCCTTCCACTTGATAAGATAACGGTGGTATACCCTGTTCCTGGTAATGGTACTTTGCTCATCCAGTATTGCCTCCACCTGCTCACGTCGGCCTCTCAAGCTTATAGGTGGAGTCCCTCTAGTGGTATCTCTCACAAGGGAAGGTTTAGGCTCAAACTCCTCACTAGGTCCCACCGCGGGGCCCTTATAGGGTAGCAGGTCTGCCACATTGAAGGTAGGGTGTACCCCAAAACACTCAGGTAGGTCCAGCTCATATGCATTACTTCCTAGTCGTCTCAGAACTTGAAAAGGTCCCGACCCGCGTGCCCTCAACTTGGAGGTAGGCCCCAAAAGGAGCTACTCTGTCCTTACCATCACCGATTATCATACTTGGAACTCGTAGTGGCGTCGTCAAGCATCTACCTGCCTTTTTTCAGCCTCATTGCTCTTCCCTATATGCTTGCGGATGTCATCATGCAACTCTTTGATATGCTGTGCAAAAGACTCGGTTGAGTCTGACACTCTAGCATGTGAGGGGAGGGGAATAAGATCTGAAGGCTTTCTAGGCCTATAACCATGCACAACCTTGAATGGACTCTTGCCTATGGACCTATTGACATAATCATTGTAAGCAAACTTAGCCTGAGGTCAGAGGAGATCCGAATTTCTGGGGTGGTCCCCAACCAGGCAATGGAGCAAGTTCCCAAGGCTTCGATTGACGACCTCAGTTTGGCCATCAGTTTAGGGGTGATAGGCAGTAGAGAATTTGAGGAGGGTTCCCATTAGATGCCAGAGGGTTTTCCAAAAGTAATTAGTGAATTTCACATCCCGGTCGGTCACAATGGTCTTAGGTAATCAATGGAGTCAGACCACCTCATCAAAGAATAAATGGGCTACCCTAGAAGCATCTGAAGTTTTGGAACATGGAATAAAGTGGGCCATCTTGGAGAACCTATCAACGACAAAAAATGGAATCATGTTTGCAAAGGGTTCTAGGTAGGCCAAGGATAAAATCCATGCTCTAGTCGTCCCAAGTCGATCTGGGATGGGGAGGGGTGTGTAAAGCCCAGTGTTTTGCTTCACCTGTTTGGCAGAAGCACAAGTACGACATTGACTCACAATGTTGGCCACATCCCCCTTAAGGCTAGTGATGCAGGACGGATGACCGACTCGGGCTAAGACGTACGACCGACTCGATGTGCGGCCAGCACTACCATACTAAGGCAAGCCGGGTGGCTGACCACCGTGGTATTCTCCGGGTGGAGACGTCTCTCAACAGCGACTCTCTTGAGCCTGACGATCGTCCCTTGCGAGGGAAACGTAGGGATCACGGCGATTAAGAAACCACCATCGTCTAGGGTGCTAATCCGCGCTCGGTGATCGATTGGAGCTACGGAACGGGCACTCACAACTCACAATTGTGGTGAAATTTAGAACTAGCTAACGGCCCTAATCTCACAAACGCAGCAATATAGAAAGCATACTAAACAGCAAATGTAAGGATCGGAACGAGCACGTACCTCCACGACTAGTCGTGGGGAAGAATTCCCGGCCGATTTTCGAACAACCCCAATACACACAAGATTAACTTTACAATTTCAGAAGCTTGGCCCACTCCACACAGGGAGGTATCAGGCTACAATCAATAACTTTGGGGTTGCTGGAACCCAGGTTGATGGGCCACACTCGCAGGAGGTGAGGAACGCGTGCCGGAGCCGCTCGGGTACGCCGATGGAAAGCCGACCCGGTTCTGCCCGCGCTGGTCACCCTACGCAGCAAGCTTGCGGAGGCTGGTACGGCTGGATTCGATGCCCAATCGGAGCGCCGTTTGTTGGAGAATGTCGGCGACTGGATGTAGTATCTTCACTCTGAAGATCGCGAACAGATGCCTTTAGATCTGGGCGCAGTGATGAATCTTCTGAGGTTCTGGTTTTGTGCTCACAGAACTACACAGAAACACGGTAAAATGTTGGGAAAATGGTTACCGATGTCGGATCGGGGCGTTCCTTCTGGGTGATGGTAGGCGACGTCTAGTGGAAGAAATACTCTGAAGATCCCTCACACGGATCTTGGCCGGATGAAGCGGGGCAGGCTCTGAAAGTTGATTCTAGTTCTCAGCCGGGACTGCTCAGATCAGCCCGCGCGATCCCACGAGAACTACCGTCACGATCAGCACCAGTCACGGATCGAGGCGAAACCAGCGGCAACACAAAGAGAACTTGAAATACTACGATGGCTCTTCAGAAACTAACTTCAGATGGTGTCGGGGTTAGGCTAAAGAATTTAATACACAGTCATCTTCAGATCTGGGCAGCAATCTGGGGCAGATCTGCGCGCCTCCATGAGAAAAATCGCCACCATTGCTCACGAACTCCGATCGACGTGAAACCAAAGCTGAAAGTTTGATAACTTGCAGAGGTATCACGGATAATTTTTGTGGAAGAATAAAATAAGAGGAGAAGAGGGATATGGGTCGAGTCACACGACCTAGAACTGTCCCGTCACAAGACTGCAACCAGGGAATCACTCCCAAGAGAATCACTCTCTAATGCACTTATCTCTTAACAAAACTTCATTCTATTAAGCATAAACACTATACATGCCATTATATAGGGAAATACAAGGGGTAGGGGAAAGGGAAGATCGATGGAGCAAGGGGAGAGGGAAGGTGGCTGCGCCCCCTTTTGATTGTGATGGGAGGGGAGACCAAGAAAGGGGAGGGGAAGCTTCCTCCCTTTGAAATTCAAAGGTAGGTGGCAGCCATATATGGTAGGCTAGTAGCCATTAGATCTTGACCAGAAGCCATCTATTAATCCATGTGGTGAATGTAGGTGGAAGAAGCTTAAAAAAAACACAATTCCTAGCCTAATAAGCCAAAAGAGGGGGCGCCCCCTTCTTGGGCCTTGAATGGGCCAAATGTGGCCATGGCTTAACCAAGCCCATTCCAACCTAGATGGTTTAAGGCCATTCCACCCTTGAAGGCCCATGAATGAAGAGAGCCCACTCTAGATTATCCAATCTAGATAGCCCATGTGGAAGGAAGCCCATATGGCTTATGGATCCATTAGAAATGGACCAAGGCCATTCCTTTTTATGAAATGCTTTAGGGGCTTTAACAATTTGGCCCTTTAGGAGCCTTACAACCAGCCCATTAGCAAATTACATATACAATACCCTTTACAAGCCCAATTCAATGCCAAAAAAGGTCCAAATTCAAGCCAAATTATCCCCCTTTTGAAGATAAGCCGATGTAGTCCACTTGGCGCTCCGTGTATGGCACCGTCGGTTCACCGACGTGTCACGTGATCGCCCTGGTGTCCGCACCAATTCTCCCCGGGTGGGAGGAACTCGACCCCGTCGAGTAAGGGTCCCGAAGCTTGCGCTCTCCGCATGTGATCAAGGCGTTGGTTATCGTGGGGCATCCTCGCCAACGCACTAGGACGTATGGGTATGCGCCATTCCTTGTGGTGATCACCTGCTCATCCAGTATACAATCTATATGCATGCGTTGAGGCTGGAAAGGTGGACTCTCGGGCAAGGGGTCACTCCCAATAGAAAGATAAAGCTCGAGACTCACTAGGGATCACCGCGGGTTCCAATATGATACCAGAGGAAACATGGAATGTCGAATTGACACCATTGTCGTTCGGTAGTTCAATATCGTACGCTTTCGGACCCACTTGTTTCTTAACCCGGAAAGGGTGGGGATCGTGGACTTAGAGTGGCTTTCGGTCTCCGGGCGAAAACCTGTCAGGTATGACCCTGATCTAGATGTACTCTCCCTTTGAATCCACGGATATGTAGCATGCGTTGGCTACCTCCTTATGCGTGCTTTGACTGGCCTTTTATTGACACGACTTAATGTAAACCATATGCATGAAAGAGAACAACGAGGGAGACAAACAAACACACACACATGACCTTAGACAAACCTATGGCTAGTCCGACCTACGCATGGACGATGGCGGACCAGGACACCCAAATGTGTGCCATGCATACACTAGATGCAACCAAAGGTAGGTAGGATGATGTACTCCTAGACACCCAAAAAGACACCATGCATGCAAGGACTTCCTATCAGATGTGGGTGTGGGTGGGCTAAGAGGTTCATCACCACTACATGTAGGTAAGGCATGCCATGCTTCCCAATAATCGGACCTATTGCTATGTGGAATTTGATTGGCCCGAGTGGGAAGAGAGTGGTAGGGGACTTCCTTGACAAAGTAGAGAGGAAGTGGTGGAGCACGAGGCCCACTAGAGAAGGGGTCGAATGGATCAAAGAATGTGTGACCCCCCGGTTCCTCCATTACATAGTCGCATGTTTGAAATTCATGAAGGTGATAGTCACCTCCATCCATCGTGGTAGATGGAACAGTGTATAGAAGATAGGGCTCCTCCCTCGGGATAAAAGGAGTGAAGTCGGGCTCGACCGGTAGCGGGAGGAGTAGAAGAACCTCCGTGGTAACATGACCCACGGTGTACACAGAGGTGATGGACCCTAAAGCGGGATGAGTGAAACTACGACCTGTGGGTCGGTCGAAGCCTGGAGCCAACAAGTGCGTAAATATCAATTGCCGATCTAACCCTTTAAGAAGGTCATCCAATGTATCCACATAGTGACTAGACCGGAAAGTGGTGTGAAATGAATTGATTGGCACCAGAGGTTGGATAGGGTCCATAGATGGGAAGGGAAGTGGGACCAAGCCATCCTTCAGCCAACTAACTAGTGGCTCGGCTATGTAAAGTGTACCCGTTGTAGACACGCTAAAATTGACGTTACTGTGAGTACATCTCATATTACCTTGTAATGCCCTAATTTGACCCTCAAATTAGCTCTATTTGAGTGATTTTTCTCACTTTTCTTGGATTTCTCCCTTTTTTCTCTCTTTTCCTATTTTCCCTATTTTTCTGGATTTTTCTAGATTTTTTGGGTGTTTTTCTCTATTTTTCAGAAATAACGGCTTGACTTGGGGCGTCTTTTAAATAACGACTTATACATGGGCGTTTCTTAAAAAATTAACGACTATATTAAAGGGCGTCCATTCTTTGAATTTCCTATTTTTCTGGATTTTTTACAATTTTTTCGGAATTTTTCGAGAATTAACGCCTTAACCATGGACGTTATTTTGAATTTAAAAATAATAAAAAAAATCAAAAAATGAATTCACGCCGCATGTGAGGGCGTGACTTTCAAATCGAATATTTTAATATTATTTTTCAACCCCTTCTAGAGGCGATTTGGTGGCCTTCCGGGTGTCAGAAAAATTCACAAAAATAGTCGTTGGAATCAGGGCAACGAGATGCACCTTCACCTAAAAAATGGGAAAATAATATTGAGAAATGAAAAATGGCCCTATTTTGAATATTTTGAATTAACGTCCTTGGTTAAGGTGCGTTTTAATTAACGCCTTTGACTCAGACGTGTTTCATAATTTTCAAATAAATTCTAAAATTTGATTTTTGAATTAACGCCCTAATCTAAGTCGTGTTTTTAAAAGACGCCCTTTGGCAGGTCGTCAATTCTTAAATTGACGCCTTTGTCAAGGTCGTGTTTCACTTTTGTGCTCCGAACGAACGCAGCCTTTCTCCCAAGAGTCCTACTTTGTTTGGTCATTACCCGTTCTTATCTTTCCCCATTATGGACTCTTGCCATGCTTATCTTGATTTGCCTTATTTATAGAGCTCTCTTGGCTCTGTGGACGGGGGTTCGGAGGTTCTTCGGCTTTCTTCTGCCGCTTCTTTTTCTTCTTCTGTTTTTCTTCTTCTGCTTTCTTCTTCGGTTTCTCCTTCTTCCTCTTCTGTCTTCTCCGTATTCTTCTTCTTCTTCTTATTCTTCTTCTTCTTCTTCTTCTGTTTCTTCTCTTTTCCTTCTGTTGTTCTTCTTTTCTTTTTACAGGAACCGAAGGTAGGCTGTTCTTGGCTAAGGAGGGGGGGCTTCTTCCACGGTTCAACTCTTCATCCCTTTGAGGCTTCCTCCCATCGAGCATTCAAGCCAAAGAAGCCACCCAAACAAGATTTTTCTATCTTATCTCCCCTTATTTGTATTTTTCATTAAGTCATGCATGCATCATTGTTATTGATTTTTCTCAACCATCATATTGAGATCTCCCCATAGTGCATCTCTTGCACACTTCCCTTACTTTTATTTATTTGCATGCATCATACATCTCCCCACACCCTCTTTGCATAGGGGTTTAAGGGCAATCCCCTTAAGGTGTGTATTGTTCATATTCTTCATGCCCACTTATATTTTTATTGAATTTGATGCTACACCATTGTTTCTAATCCATATCTTTTGGTGGTGTTGTCTTTGTTGTTTGCAAGGGTAATCAAAGGAAGAACTCTCTTCGTCGGCTGGCCGATCTTGAAGAGAAAAGGAGTACTCACATCCCCCGCATCTTTTGAGGTATTTTGCGATCATCTCCCCATATCAATCTCCTCTTTGAGACCCTCGTGTCTCTGGCGATCACAACCTCCACATTAGCACCTCGTGCTATTTTATTGCTTTCATCATATCTATTGCTCTTTATATTTAAGTGTGGATTTTAAATAGATCTACAAATTGGCGATCACGGTGGGACACTTTGTGTTCTTCCTTTATTACCCCTTTCCCCTTAGGCACCCGCGTGTGCCGTCTCCCTTATTGCACCCTCGGTGCGTCTCCCTTTTGTGCCCCTCGGGCAACCTCCATTATTTTTTACCCTTCCCTAATTGATTTGCCATTTTGTTGTCTCTTCCTTAGAATCTCCACCTATTTAAAATTCTTGATGAGCATGCTTATTCTAGTGATTGCCATGACGTTGTGATTGAGTGTTATTACTGCTGGCCGTGAAGTTTTTCTGGAGAAAGTGAAGTCACGCCCCTGGCAGAGGCGTTTTTTTTTGATTTAACGCCCTAACCCAGGGCGTCTTATTCATATTTCACGCCCTCTGACAGGGCGTTTTCCAGCATATTTGAGAGTTTTCCTGCTTTATATTACTGCCTGTGAATTCACGCCCTGCTCCAGGGCGTCTTTTACTTGATTAGCGCCCCACATCAGGGCATGTCTTTTTGATTTGACACCCGCTGGACAGGGCGTCCTCTTATTGATAGCGTCTCATCCTAAGGCGCGTTTTACTCTGCCCCTGGGCCCCTCACGTGATTCACGACAGTCACACTGTCGTGTCTCTTGTTAGTAGCGCCCCCGGCCAGGGCGTGTTTTTACTGTGGGTTTCCAGAACCCTTCCCCGCTGTGGTTTTTCATGCTACTTCATGCTTGTCTTTGTTGATTGATTGATTATTGTGGTTGGCCTACTTACCATGTTGCATTCTTTGCATTGGTTTGAGAGCCCCCCTCCTCTTCATTAGGATCCACACACCCTCTTGGAATCGGGACGACCCTCCATTGAGCATTCCGTCTCTTTGGACTGGAAATCCCTTTTCCAAGCCTCCGTAAGTCCCCGCACCCGTGGATTCCCTCACGGACGCTGGGCAGGTTGTACCTTGAAGTTCCCAAGTTAGTTGGCCATATACGTGGTGAGAGAGGGTCCCTAGTTGGTATTGGAGTTCAACTCATATTGAAACTAGGTTCCCCCCTTGTGTGAATCATTCCAAACTTTGCTAAAATTCATTAATTCACCAAGGTTTAAACAAATAAAAATCAAGGTAACCATTCCAACTTGTGTGTTTCTTTGCAAATTGTTTGCACATTATTTGGATTGCATAATGGCTTACTTTGATAAACAAAATAACATGTTTAATTCAATTCATGAGGATGATCAACCTAGCACATCTTATAATCCTCAATTTCAACATGTTCATCAAAATTCTCACCATTCTTTCAAAGGGCCACGCCCTCATTCTTATGGTCATGCCCGACCCATGGGCAATGTCCAATCCAATGGTCCTTCAACTCGATTTCGAGCCACTACTCCCTCGGGATCCTCTCGTCCCAATGATGAGAAAGTCTCCCAGATCATTCATGCGTTAGATCATCTTACCCCTCAACAGATCCAAGCCCTTAAGGCCGCCGTTGAGGGTACATCTCATGCATCTCTCCCTCCTTCCAATTCTATTCGGGTGGCCCATCACCCATCTCCCTCCAATTCTACATGGGTGGCCCATCACCCACCACCTCCTTCCAATCCTGATCGGGTAGCCCATTACCCATCTCCTCCTGTTCATCCTACTCGGGTGGCCCATCACCCGCCTCCTTCTATTCCCTCTCGATCACGGCCCCGAGGCCCATTTATTCATTGCAATCCGGCCCATCCGGGTTCTTTTACGGGTCATACCGTCAACTCCCCTCCGCGGCCTTTTTATGCGGCCCCTCCTCCTTCAAGGCCCTGCCAGCCCTCTATTGTTCAAGTCACACCCCTCCAACAATCTCTTTTTGATAAGATTACTTCCATGGAGGAACAATTAAAGAGGGTCACGGTTCCTCCTACTCCGGTCAATCCTCTCTATGCGGCTTTGGACGAGATTACAAAGATGGAGAATGAATGGAAAGATAGGAGAGATGATTATGACTTCGGCATTTCAAGCAATCAAGAGCCGGCAATTGAAGAATCCAAGGCAGTGTACGATGATGATGAAGCTCCGCAGGCACCCCTTCCGAGTTTTCTTAATTTCCCGCTCCCTCCACTGTCATTTGATGAACCTCCTGCCCAGGATGAAACCATCCCTGATCCAACCCCTATTTATGAGACTAATTGGTGTTACGATGATGGGTCGATACTTCAATCACCCACACCGGCACATTGTAAGTCTCCTCCTATCCTTGACACCGCATACATTACACCTCCTCCAGTTACACCATTAACCTCCGCAACACTGGCCTCCCCCAAGCCTTCCACTATTAAACCTCCACCCGTTAATGCATCTACCTCCACACCATCGGCCTCCGTTAATTACACCATTAAATCTTCCCCAATTAGCCTGCTATTACCCTTCATTATCCCTTTAACCCCAAAACCCATTTTGCCTATACCTCCACCACATAGCCTTTCGCCTTTACCCATGGCTAATCCTGAGCAGGATCCACCCCTTTTTGCACCCGAGCCAATCCCAACTGCTTCCGAGCAAAGGGAGAAACTCGACGTGTTTGAACCTCCGCTTACGCTCACCCATTTGCCAACGCTTTCCATCATACCTCCACCATCCACGGAGCCTTCCGCCTCCGCCTCACCTCCCTTTGTTACTCGGAAGGGGCGTGCTTCTGCAGCTACTTGTGCCGAAGATAAGCAAGAGCCGGGCAAGAAGACTTTGGCCACGACTGTGCCATTCAAGATTCAAGAATTCATTTGCCGGATGCCAATCCGGGTTATTGTGCCAATCACGGCCGAAGAAGTCAAGTCGCCGCCACGCCGAGCGTTGATGCCGTTTGAGGGCCGGGCAGGGCACCCCTTGTTCCAACTTTCCAATCCAGAATTCATTATTCCATACAAAGGGCAATTGTCCTATTTGCTTAACACTCCATATACACCACATTCAATGGGCAACTCAATGCTTCCCATTCCAACTCTACAACTCCCCCACATTATTGGTCTTTGCTTTCCAAGGGAGTTGTCTTTTACTATTGAAGCTTCTTTTATTGGGCCAATTGGTCGTACACGTTCACTGCCGTGGAGGGGCGGTTACCTTGATGCTAAGGGGCCATCCCTTATTTGTTCCACTTTCTATTCGTCCATCTCTATCACTTCTTCTTCATGGGCCATTCCCAGGGTTAGGAGGAGGATCTCGTCCTCTCGCCCTTCACATTCTTCCTATTCTTTGCATTTCATGCATTCTGTTGCATTCATGCATTCATTGCATCTATTACATCCATCATTTTGCATGCATTTGCACCTCCTACTTCCCGGGTTTCCAAACCCGTATCTTCCTCGCCTTCCGGCACCGCCGGATATTCCGCATTTCCCATCTTATTCATATTCATCCTTTTATCCACTCCCCTTGGGGCATCGCGTCCCCCTTCCTGCCATTTCCCTAGAACCTCCAGGAATTTTATCCCTCCTCTTTGGGCATCTCGCCCTTTCTGATTCTATTTCTCCGGAACCTCTGGATTTTCCTCTCCTCCCTGGGCATCGCGTCCCTTTCCATTTACTTCCTCCGGAACCTCCGGACCATCCATCTTTCTTCCGATTCATCTTTCTGCTCCTCCGGGATATCACATCCATCATTTTCTTCTTCCTTTTTTATCATCTTTTTCCATATTTCTTCCGAGGGCATCGCGTCCCTTCTTTTGTCATCCCTCCGGAGCCTCCGGATGAGTCCTCCTATCATGATTCTCCTCCACCTCCGGACCCTCCGGATCCGCCTCTTTCTATCTACCAATTTCTTCTTCCAATTCCTCCTAATTCTGGGTCCGACCCAACTTCTTCCACATCCACTACCTTGGGCATTTGCCCTTTCTCCCACTGCTTTCGAGGCTTTAGTCCTCACTCCTCCTTCTAATTCTCCTCTCCTTCTGTAGACCTTTCATGTGATCAGGGTCTCCACACCTTAGTGAGGGAGTTCTAGCCCTCGCCTCTCTTTCCTTTTCTCCTTATTCATCTGAGTCTGGTCTTGGCACCACTCCTTCTTGTTAAGCCACTTTCAATCCTTTGCTTCCAATCCTATAGACTGCCAAAGAGGACTATCCCACGATGATCAACATCGCCTCGCAGCAGCTGCTTCTACAAAGGTTGCAAGGTAACATATTGGCGTAAGTACGTATTTTAATGATATCATTTTCTCATTACTTCACGCATGATTTTCAAAATCAAGTGCTTCTTAACGAGATTAAGAGTGGTGTTTTAAACCTTTATCTTAAGCTTTTGTTTAATTAAAATCATTCTCAAAAGAGTCTTTAGGCTTGCTTTTGCAGCACCTTTGGTAATAAGAACCCCGCGCTGGGAATTCAACATTCTCTCCCCGCTTGTTAAGAGCAACCCTCGGTTGGGCATTCCACACACTTCACGGCGTCCTTAGCCGGCTCCTTTGATAAAAACACCGTTGCTATCTTGGCCATGCCATGAGTATATCTGGAAGTCTTTTTCTCTTCTTTATTCGGCCACATGCAGGGGCAAGAGGTTGACGGATGAGATAACCAACCTAGGTAATCCCCAATACGAGAGGAGTCTCAAACAGGGGCAGTCTTGACCCAAAATCAACATCAATATGAGTTTTCATATGAGCTTTCATGATATACATCTAGCCAAAAGGGCTATTATGAAAATCAAGTCAGAATTTCGATAAAAGCAAAAGTATGAATTAAGGCATGTCAAGAGTGGCAAAGTCCCCGCAGGGAAAACCCTGGTCGTATGCATGTCAAGGGTCTAAAAATCAAAGGCACAAAGCCCCGGCACAACAGACTACCTCTTTGAGGGGAAGCACCTTGGAAGGAATTCAAGTCTTGATATCTCCCATCCTGCGTAAAGTTTATCTCCAATTATTCTTCTCTTATCCCTCCAAGACCGAATGTTTCTCGGGTATGGCCTTGGTAGGGGCTCCGTTGATCAAAGGCGGTCGGTTATAGGGCGCCACCTTACAATGCACGCCCAGCTTTGGACAGTTTTAAGCAAAAAGGGAAGGAACGAGGACCCCTAGTCAGTGGTTTGAAACACCCTTTGATGCTGCTTTAGCAATGTCTAATCAAAATCAAACAAAAAATTGAATATTTCTTGTCCAAAATCCATAAAAATTTGAATACCTTTCTCAAAACTTCACAAAAAAATTGAATATCTTTTACAAAACTTCACAAAAATTTGCATATTGATCAAAACTCATAAAAATTTGAATATCTTTTTCAAAACTCATAAAAATTTGCATATTCCAAAACTCCATAAAAATTTGCATATTTCCAAAATCCAAAAATTTGCATTGTATTTTCTGATGGTGTTTTACAGGAACAGCTTTGCAGAGACCAAAAGCATGGGATGAGTCCTATCTCCACTCATTGCTATCAATCTATTGATTCTTCCCAATATTCTCATGACATACCATCCTGGGCATCATTTTGATTATCATCTCCCTATATCATTCTTATTATCATATCTCCTGATTATCATCCTGATTATTCATCTCGAGATCTTTCAAACAACTCCTGCTGATTTCTCTTGATTAATTCTGCCACTGGGCATTATATCACTCTGAACATTCAACTCCAAATCTTGATTAGCCAAGTTGTCATCCTCATGACGAAACAACAAACAATGATGATTTGTAATACCATGATTTAATTTGTGCTATTCATGCCATATACATGTTATTGATGCTTCCATTCATGCTATGCTTGTTATGCTTAAATGCCTCATTCATTGCTTGTTATCTTCATTATATCTTGGTTAATGAAATTTTGAGCGCAGGATAAGAAGCTCTTGGTCCCATCGTCCAGGCATCATCATCCAAGCCCCACAGTGCCCGCACCTCATCTCTCAGTTCCCCCATACTTATTGCTTCACCATCTCCCTGTATGCATTCTACTATATGTTACATATGTTACTAGATTATATCAAGGACCTTGTGGCTTTGGTAAATCTGGAATTTGAGTTCCCCTTCATCAAAAATAATGATGATTCCAGAGGCATCTTAGTCACACGGATAGGCCGTTGAGCCGTCCAAGGCTGGGGACGATGGTTCCTTTTTGCGAATTGGTGCGTGGATAAACGGGCTTCGGCTTAGTATCAGCTCGCAGAATCGGTTTCTTGACCCAGTCTGGGCAGTTTAACAATATTATCCTTGATTACATTATATTTTCATTTGTTTTATTTTTCCTTTTAGCCCAACATGCATTCATGTAGGACTTTGAATCAATTGCTGAAAAATCATTCTGATAAGTTTCTTTTGAGGGTTGAATTGATATTAATCTTTTCCAGATATGAGATATTCCATGCCGAATTGTGTCTTCAGTGCGTTTTGTCGCTATTTTGGGTCATTTTCTCGAAAGCTCCTTGTTTGGATTTCTATCATCTTATTTCAACACTTTCCCTTGATCCACCTTGGCTGCAGCACGTCCACTGGCTGGTAACCGCTCCCCAATGGTGAAACTTACAGGTTTGTGACCTGGGGTACTTCCACCGCGCTGGAAGTTGATCATTCTCCCTCGTGCCCTCGTGCACATCTCCCCGATTTATCCAAACATTGTTGACTTCGTTGGATTTCCCGAGATTTGCTTCATCTCGAGCTTTTGATTTCGATTCTCATCAAGTGATGTTGATTGCGTGTCTCATCACACCTTGGCATCTACTTTTCAGTTTGCTCTGCTCCCTTGCAAAGCAGACGCCAAGGCGGGGCAGCTGTAGACACGCCAAAATTGACGTTACTGTGAGTACATCTCATATTACCTTGTAATGCCCTAATTTGACCCTCAAATTAGCTCTATTTGAGTGATTTTTCTCACTTTTCTTGGATTTCTCCCTTTTTTCTCTCTTTTCCTATTTTTCCCTATTTTTCTGGATTTTTCTGGATTTTTTGGGTGTTTTTCTCTATTTTTCAGAAATAACGACTTGAATTGGGGCGTCTTTTAAATAACGACTTATACATGGGCGTTTCTTAAAAAATTAACGACTATATTAAAGGGCGTCCATTCTTTGAATTTCCTATTTTTCTGGATTTTTCTGGAATTTTTTTAGAATTTTTCGAGAATTAACGTCTTAACCATGGACGTTATTTTGAATTTAAAAATAATAAAAAAAATCAAAAAATGAATTCACGCCGCATGTAAGGGCGTGACTTTCAAATCGAATATTTTAATATTATTTTTCAACCCCTTCTAGAGGCGATTTGGTGGCCTTCCGGGTGTTAGAAAAATTCACAAAAATAGTCGTTGGAATCAGGGCAACGAGATGCACCTTCACCTAAAAAATGGGAAAATAATATTGAGAAATGAAAAATGACCCTATTTTGAATATTTTGAATTAACGTCCTTGGTTAAGGCGCGTTTTAATTAACGCCTTTGACTCAGACGTGTTTCACAATTTTCAAATAAATTCTAAAATTTGATTTTTGAATTAACGCCCTAATCTAAGTCGTGTTTTTAAAAGACGCCCTTTGGCAGGTCGTCAATTCTTAAATTGACGCCTTTGTCAAAGTCGTGTTTCACTTTTGTGCTCCGAACGAACGCAGCCTTTCCCCCAAGAGTCCTACTTTGTTTGGTCATTACCCGTTCTTATCTTTCCCCATTATGGACTCTTGCCATGCTTATCTTGATTTGCCTTATTTATAGAGCTCTCTTGGCTCTGTGGACGGGGGTTCGGAGGTTCTTCGGTTTTCTTCTGCCGCTTCTTTTTCTTCTTCTGTTTTTCTTCTTCTGCTTTCTTCTTCGGTTTCTCCTTCTTCCTCTTCTGTCTTCTCCGTATTCTTCTTCTTCTTCTTCTTATTCTTCTTCTTCTTCTTCTGTTTCTTCTCTTTTCCTTCTGTTGTTCTTCTTTTCTTTTTACAGGAACCGAAGGTAGGCTGTTCTTGGCTAAGGAGGGGGGGCTTCTTCCACGGTTCAACTCTTCATCCCTTTGAGGCTTCCTCCCATCGAGCATTCAAGCCAAAGAAGCCACCCAAACAAGATTTTTCTATCTTATCTCCCCTTATTTGTATTTTTCATTAAGTCATGCATGCATCATTGTTATTGATTTTTCTCAACCATCATATTGAGATCTCCCCATAATGCATCTCTTGCACACTTCCCTTACTTTTATTTATTTGCATGCATCATGCATCTCCCCACACCCTCTTTGCATAGGGGTTTAAGGGCAATCCCCTTAAGGTGTGTATTGTTCATATTCTTCATGCCCACTTATATTTTTATTGAATTTGATGCTACACCATTGTTTCTAATCCATATCTTTTGATGTTGTTGTCTTTGTTGTTTGCAAGGGTAATCAAAGGAAGAACTCTCTTCGTCGGCCGGCCGATCTTGAAGAGAAAAGGAGTACTCACATCCCCCGCATCTTTTGAGGTATTTTGCGATCATCTCCCCATATCAATCTGCTCTTTGAGACCCTCGTGTCTCTGGCGATCACAACCTCCACATTAGCACCTCGTGCTATTTTATTGCTTTCATCATATCTATTGCTCTTTATATTTAAGTGTGGATTTTAAATAGATCTACACCCGTTAGAAATACGGGTGGCTCGGGCTTTGGTGGCTCCAAATGAGAGGGCTCCGAAATAAGATCGGAAGGTGAGTGTGATGGAGCTCTCATGGGTGGGGAAGGAGGATCCACTATGATGGGGAGAGGGCTTGGGGACTCCGTTGATGGGGCCGAGTTAAGACTACCGGCGATGACCTCCTTAGGCTCGGGTAGGAGTACATCACTAGGAGTACGTGTCCTATCCACCCCATCCAACCGGTCCAAAATCATTTGCATAAGTTCGGCAACGGAGTGGGTTGGAATAGGGATATCCTGGTGGACTCGCCCGTAGTCAACCGTCCTAGGATTGGGTCTTGGCTCATCGACGTGTGGGGCTCTTTGCCTCCGGCTAGGACCCACTTGGTTGGAAGTGATTGGGTGGGGCCGGTTGGAGGTGACCGGTTGGGGCACGTAGACCTTCCTAAACTCTCTCTTCATGTCCCACCATGACTTGATGGGCCATTGTCTCCTAACCTCTCTCATTCTTCCGATGTAATCCCACTTTTCGGCAGCCTCATGAAGAAGCCGCTCTTTGGCGAAAGAGAATTGCATTGCCTCGGACATAGTATAACAATCAAAGTAGGTGTCCATGGTGGCCTCCCACTTGAGGTAGATGCCCGGGTCATTGGAGCCAAAAAAATCTGAGGCTTCAAGCCTACAGAAGCGGAGAGGATGGTTGCCAAGCCCATGGGTGGGCCAACGGTCATATCACCCGGGTGATTGGGACTCCATGAGAAATTGGGGAACTACATGTTAGACATGCCGACACTTGGACAAGACTGACTGACTCTTATAGGACTACACGAACTAGAAGACACCGACTAATGCAAACACTCACTAATGCAAAAAAATGATGCACGTAAACCTAACCAATATCTGGTACGTGGCGGAGATAAGCAATCCGAAGATCACTCGCGCAAGTACGCTACCTTCCCGATACGCATAACCTAATGTTCGGGCAACGCCTTTTAATATACCGGGCTATTGGGTGAAATGCAATTTGAAAACACTCTTTTTTTTGTTTTGAAAGTAATGATGGTTCTAGACTCGACTTAGACCATGATGCATGCGAGACTTATGCAAAGACTACCCTAGACTCAACCCGCTCTGATACCAATTTGATGCGGGACGGATGACCGACTCGGGCTAAGACGTACGACCGACTCGATGTGCGGCCAGCACTAGCACACTAAGGCAAGCCGGGCGGCTGACCACCGTGGTATTCTCCGGGTGGAGAAGTCTCTCAACAGTGACTCTCTTGAGCCCGACGATCGTCCCTTGCGAGGGAAATGTGGGGATCGCGGCGATTAAGAAACCACCATCGTCTAGGGTGCTAATCCGCGCTCGGTGCTCGATTGGAGCTACGGAACGGGCACTCACAACTCACAATCACGGTGAAATTTGGAACTAGCTAACGGCCCTAATCTCACAAACGCAGCAATATAGAAAACATACTAAACAGAAAATGTAAGGATCGGAACGGGCACGTACCTCCACGACTAGTCGTGGGGAAGAATTCCCAACCGATTTCCGAACAACCCCAATACACACAAGATTAACTTTACAATTTCAGAAGCTTGGCCCACTCCACACAGGGAGGTATCAGGCTACAATCAATAACTTTGGGGTTGCTGGAACCCAGGTTGACGGGCCACACTCGCAGGAGGCGAGGAACGCGTGCCGGAGCCGCTCGGGTACGCCGACGGAAAGCCGACCCGGTTCTGCCCACGCTGGTCACCCTATGCAGCAAGCTTGCGGAGGCTGGTACGGCTGGATCCGATGCCCGATCGGAGCGCCGTTTGTTGGAGAATGTGGGCGACTGGATGTAGTATCTTCACTCCGAAGATCGTGAACAGATGCCTTTAGATATGGGCGCAGTGATGAATCTTCTGAGGTTCTAGTTTTATGCTCACAGAACTGCACAAAAACACGGTAAAATGTTGGGAAAATGGTTGCCGATGTCGGATCGGGGCGTTCCTTCTGGGAGATGGTAGGAGACGTCCAGTGGAAGAAATACTTTGAAGATCCCTCACATGGATCTTGGCCGGATGAAGCGGGGCAGGCTCTGAAAGTTGATTCTAGTTCTCAGTCGGGACTGCTCAGACCAGCCCGCGTGATCCCACGAGAACTGCCGTAACGATCAGCACCGGTCACGGATCGAGGCGAAACCAGCGGCAACACAAAGAGAACTTGAAATACTACGATTTCTCTTCAGAAACCAACTTCAGATGGTGTCAGGGTTGGGCTGAAGAATTCAATACACAGTCATCTTCAGATCTAGGCAACAATCTGGGGCAGATCTGCGCGCCTCCATGAGAAAAATTGCCACCGTTGCTCACAAACTCCGATCGACGCGAAACCAAAGCTGAAAGTTTGATAGCTCATAGAGGTATCACGGATAAGTTTTGTGGAAGAAGAAGATAAGAGGAGAAGAGGTATATGAGGTCGAGTCACACGACCTAGAACTGTCCCGTCACAGGACTACAACCAGGAAATCACTCCCAAGAGAATCACTCTCTAATGCACTTATCTCTTAACAAAACTTCATTCTATTAAGCATAAACACTATACATGCCATTATATAGATAAATACAAGGGGTAGGGGAAAGGGAAGATCGATGGAGCAAGGGGAGAGGGAAGGTGGCTGCGCCCCCTTTTGATTGTGATGGGAGTGGAGACCAAGAAAGGGGAGGGGAAGCTTCCTGTTGAGTGGTGGATAGCGGATCTAGAGGGGAGGGGTGAATAGATCAGCTCCACTTTTCGTAATGCGGCCCTCTAAACAGCTAGTTAAAATGAATTGCAGCGGAATAGAAACTAGCTTCCAAGTACGCTATGATTCACTTAGCAAGATAAGCAAGATATATAATAATTCGATCCTAAGCATGCATCTAGAACGAATTAATCACACAGGCAAACCACACTAGATAGGATTTTTAAGGTGGTTCGGACTGAATCCTCAGTCCTACGTCCACCCCTCACCAAAACCCGGTGAGGCTTCACTTGTGCAGCACACAGAACAGCAAATCGGAAACCACCGATTGCCTTCTTACTCACC
The DNA here is from genome assembly GCA_022559845.1 of Amorphophallus konjac. Classification (NCBI taxonomy): domain Eukaryota; kingdom Viridiplantae; phylum Streptophyta; class Magnoliopsida; order Alismatales; family Araceae; genus Amorphophallus; species Amorphophallus konjac. The sequence goes on along the minus strand of CM040118.1, from coordinate 325,795,225 downwards.
ACCTGGTAGGGATGTCAACCGCAAATTGGAACACCCTCCAATTGCCTTCCTACTAACCACCGGTAGGGATGAATCACACTTTCAATGTTTAAACAATAATGAAAATGAAACAAATGTGAATGAACTAAGACAAGAGATTGAGTTATGAGTGAAAATGAATTGGCCCTTGTATGAAATGTTGATCAGCAGCAAGGCTCCTCTTGGCTTCAACTCAATCTTCTTGATTCACCCTTGATTGGATGAATGTTCTTCACGGAGTACTGTTCACGTGAACAGTACCTCTTCCTTCAATTCTTCTCTCTTGATCTTCTCTTTGAATTTCTTTGAATGAATGAAGGAGATGATGAAGCTACCTTGAACCTTGATTGCTTCTTTAGCTTCTAGGAGTTTGAATGCTTGAAATATCACCTTGAATGAGGTGAAAAGAACTTGAATGGATGAAGATGATTTCCTTTGAAGAACTTGAATCAAACCAGCTTCCTTAGATCACTTTGATAGCCTTGCTTTGATGTAATCTTCCTCGAGGTTTGCTAGCTTTGATTTGAGCTTGATTCCCCTTTGATTGGATGAAGAACACCTTCACGAACTACTGTTCACGTGAACAGTAGCTCGTCTCCAAGCTCTCTTGCAGCCACCCTAGATCTCACAAGAAGCCCATTGAAGTATTAGGGTTTCTAACCCCTCATGTGTTAGTTTTATAACCCTTGAATGGTCCATAGATGCCCCCTAGATCAGATCCATAAATCATGGAAGATTAGGTAAGGTTTGATTAAACAAATCCATGGAAAGGGGCTGGCCACGAGGTGGATTTCGAAGTCAAACAAGGCTGCATCGGGGCTGGCGGTCGACCTAAGGCTCCTGGCGGTCGACCGCCACTGAAACACCTGCAAACGGGCGATCCCTGGGAAATCCGGTCGACCGCCACTGGTTGGCGGTCGACCGCCACTGAAAGACGTGCAGACTTGGGAGTCCCTGGCTGGGGCGGTCGACCGCCCCTGTGCTGGCGGTCGACCGCCAGCTGGGCAGGGCCCGGGTCAGCCCTGTTCGGTCCGTTGGCCGCACCAACTCCGTCGCTTGAGTCCGTTAGCCGCCCGTTCATGTCTGTGGCATCAACCTTGATTGTCTTGAAGTTTTATTACTGAGTCTTCAATCCAAATTTTGTTCTGGGGGCTGACCGCGCAGGTCGATCCGCGTGCGAGGGCGCAACATTCAGCGTTCACGTTCACCATTTCCACTTGATTCCTTGTCCATTCATTGGCGCACCTGTCATGAACAAAAACATCACGTATGTCAATCACATGAAGGTGAAAAACATCAATGACTAATAGTGTTTAGCCATTATCAAAACTAAGAATACATTAGAACTCATATGACCATAGAATGATGTCGAATGACCCAAGTGACCATATGAACTCAAGTGACCATAGGGGCACAACACTTCCTCCCTTTGAAATTCAAAGGTAGGTGGTAGCCATATATGGTAGGCTAGCAGCCATTAGATCTTGACCAGCAGCCATCTATTAATCCATGTGGTGCATGGAGGTGGAATAAGCTTAAAAAAACACAATTCCTAGCCTAATAAGCCAAAAGAGGGGGCGCCCCCCTTCTTGGGCCTTGAATGGGCCAAATGTGGCCATAGCTTAACCAAGCCCATTCCAACCTAGATGGCTTAAGGCCATTCCACCCTTGAAGGCCCATGAATGAAGAGAGCCCACTCTAGATTATCCAATCTAGATAGCCCATGTGGAAGGAAGCCCATATGGCTTATGGATCCATTATAAATGGACTAAGGCCATTCCTTCTTATGGAATGCTTTAAGGGGCTTTAACAATTTGGCCCTTTAGGAGCCTTACAACCAGCCCATTAGCAAATTACATATACAATACTCTTTACAAGCCCAATTCAATGCCAAAAAAGGTCCAAATTCAAGCCAAATTATCCCCCTTTTGAAGATAAGCCGATGTAGTCCACTTGGCGCTCCGCGTATGGCACCGTTGGTTCGCCGACGTGTCACGTGATCGCCCTGGTGTCCGCACCAGCTAGGCCAATATAATTGTCTCTCAACTAACTCAATGGTCTTTTGGACCCCAAAGTGACCAGCAAGGCCACCACTATGTAGCTCCCAAACCAAGAAATCCCGAAGTGAAGTCCGGGGTATGCATAACCTAGTTTTCTTGAAAAGATACCCCTCTTGGAGTATGAATCCCTTGTGTTCCTTCTGGGGCTGGGTAGAGAGGGTGGTGTGTTGAGTCCCAAAATCGGGACAACTTGGGTATTCCTCTTTGACTCGCTCAAACCCCGTGACTTCCACTTGGACAGTGGAAAGTTATACTACCCACCTACTTAGCGTATCGGCGGCGCGATTCTCGCTACCCACTTTGTACTTTAGGACAAAGGTGTAAGCCTGAATGTATTCAACCCAGCGGGCATGACGGGCATTGAGTTTTTGCTGGGTGTTGAGGTACTTCAGTGCCTCGTTGTCATGCCCAGATGCAAAAATTCAGAATGCACCAGTTATATCACTCACGACAATCAGAGCACTTAAATAATTAAATAGACACAAAATTAGCAAAATGAGAATAATCTGCTCAAATAACTGGAAAATTTATTTATCATTGAACAACCACTTACATGCAACTTAAATAAAAAAAATGTTCGACTGGACTAATTACAATTCTATTGACTAGCATAATTTACTCATTGACCACTTCTAACTAAGATAGCCATCAAGCACGACTTCTACTGGCTCACTCCAAGGTCCCTTACGCACGCCCATCCCCATCTATTTGAGTATCCTCCTCGGAGCTACCTGAAAAAGGGGGAACAACTGGGTGAGTGAATGCTTAGTAGGTCTAATAGGCAATGTATAAGTGATTAACCAATTTAGTAATGTTTTCAAGAACCATTAGTAAATGGAAATAACCAGGATAGCGATGAATAACGATAAAATATTGCAAGGACTAGTATGGAAAGAACCATAGCACTATCTCATGAATTGGCTGAACAAGCACGCAAGTATAGCAAGTCACGTGAGATCATAAAGTTCATGTGGAGATGAATGTCATAGACAGACGCTAGCAAGTACTCGGTGCAATGCCGCACCTTGTCATTACAAACTCCCCGGGACACAAGTACTTTCGCGCACTCCTCCCAGGACCAGACTAGGCCCTTTAAGATGCGTTGGCATTGATTAGTGGATCCAAGATCTCAATTTATCTAGACATTCATTAGAATTAGCTAAGAATTTCAAGGCTAAGTTTATGTACTTATCTCTAGGACCAAGTGAAATTCCAAGTAAGTTTGAGATGAGAAATCATAGGGGTATGACTTGGAGGTCAAAGTTCATGAAAAATGATCATGAATCAAGGCAAGATTCGAAGTCCAAGGCCATCCCTGGCACGACTGCTACATCATACAAAAACCATGAAAACCACACTTTGTCTCAAGGGTTGTGGTCATGCTCGGACCACTACGGAGAGATTAACAGTCTAACCTGAACCGCTATCTGGTTGGTTTTAGCTAGATGGTTAAGTCAACTTAATCAATTCCTCGATCGGTCTAAGACAGGGTGGGACCGAACCAGGGTCCAGCCCACTCAACCTAGGTCGACAGAGGGGACTTGGGTCGACTTGATCAGGGTTGGGTCGCATTGGAATAAGAATAAGTCAACCAACCAATCCGACACTTAGGAAGGTCAGGGGGAACCTAACGGTCTAGCCAAGGCTGCTAAAGGCGGTAGCGGTCCCAAGAGGGCCGCTAGCAGGTCGACTAGAGCAGAATAACCCCAACTATGGGCTGCCCAAAACGTGAGTCAAGCAAGTCCGTGGGTCTGGGTTGTACAACCTGCCCGGTGTCCTGGTGGGAATCCCAGGCTCGCGGGGTCTGACGAAGGTCTCATAATAGTGGCCCTAGTCTGAAGAAAGGAGTATCCGGCGGAGACTCCGAACTATTACAAGATTGAGCGGATGAGAACACGAAAAATGTGGATGATGCAGTCAGTCAATACCACCAGAGTGGCATGACTGTCAACAATCTAAATATTTAGTAATTCATCAGCAATGGAGTAGCAACTTAATGAAATCATGAACAATTGAATTAACTACTCATTTGGCATTTGAAATAGTCTATTGATAAGTCATGATATGAAGGGAATAAGACAACTAATTTAACATCTGTGATCCATATATGCAACTTAGCTTCAAATGTTCCACATAATCCTAGTCATTAGGTGTGTTTTTACCCTAGTCATGCTATCTAATCAAGAAAAATTATAAGCGAAAACATAGGGACATTTCTGAAATTCAAGCGCGTCTGGCGATCAGGGGAAGGCCGCTACCCTTGGTTAGCGGTCAACCTATGACCGCTAGAGCAAAGTTCAAAACAGGGGTCCTTGCGGTCTATGGGGCGGCCGCTAGGCTCAGCGGCGGTCCCTGGTACGACCACAACCGGGTCTTCGCGCTGGCTTTCGACGAACCCGACACACCTTACTTGCAACTCAAAAATTCGTGCAATATGATGAACCAAAATTAGGCAAACCGGTGTCAATAGAAAGATAACAAAATTTTGAACATGGTAGAAATGATTAATTTGAATTTTTAGCCTGCCAATCCTAACATCAGATCGATACAAGTAAAACTAACATGAACGGCGCCCTAACTTGACATGCCTTGACTAAATACTAAAATATGATCGCTATACTAAACTTGTCACGCCCCGAGCTTTTAATGTAGTAGAAGGAATATCGGAATGTGAACGGCCGGCATGGTAAGCCTCTTGCAAGCAAGAAATCAGAGCACAAGACAATCACATAGAAGTTATTGCACAAGTAATTTTTCTCAAATTTCCAACTTTATTTCATAACCAAAAATCAATTTACATAAGATCATTTCTTGACAACTAGGTCTTCTCTCGATCCATTTGACCTTCAATCACTCTCGGACCCGCTACTTGTATACTCCAAATCTGATCCATCAATACTTCCTGGAAAAAAAAATTGAGAAAGTAGGTATGAGCACACTTGCCCAATAGGTATCTTCGCATCAACATGAAGGCAATATTTAAGTGATTAATGTCTTAGCTCTAGATCTTAAGGTAAAAATAAGAATGCGATAAACAAGCGATATAAACCAAGACAACCAATAAATCATGAAATAACTGAGCAAGTAGATGTGAGTATAGACCATGAACAAGCAAGACTAATCATGTAGATGTAAATTTGGCTTTTCATGAACAAGAATGTACGAGCATGTAACTAGAAAGTACTTTACACAACCTTGTAAAGGCTATGTACTAGAAAGTCATTAACAAGCATGTAATTTCTGTTGAGTAGTGGATAGCGGATCTAGAGGGGAGGGGTGAATAGATCTTCCCCTCTTTTCGCAATGCAACCCACTTTAAAGTTAGATAAAGATAATAGCAGCGGAATATAACTAGCTTAACGAAGGACACAATAATTTACTTTAGCAAGATGATTACACAATATAGAGATTGAACCTAAGCATGCATCTAACACAAGGCAATCACACAATCAAACCACAACACACGAGATTTTAAGGTGGTTCGGACTGAATCCCCAGTCCTACGTCCACCCCTCACCAAATCCGGTGAGGCTCCACTAGTGCTACGCACTGAACCGTAAATCGGAAAGACCATCTGTCACGCCCCGAGCGCGGAAGATACCCGGAGATGCGTGACGTGTCTATATCAATCATATCAATCAGAGTGGTCGTGTATTCGATGCAAAGACAGAGATGCGCAAAATAGCAAGATAACCCAATCCTTTATTTCATAATGGATAGACTATTACAAATCCAATACTCTGTTTAATTAAAAAGGAAAAGAATACATATTTGACTCAAGAAACTATAGGAAAGACTAGACGACACTTGAGCAGCTCTATCACTTTCACTCTTGAACATTCCCATCCGATTGACTTCCATCGTCGTCGGACTTACCTGAAAAGTACAAAGGGACAAACGGAATGAGCGAACGCTCAGTAGGAAATTATATCTCAAGTACTAGCAAGGGGTTTAAGTAATTACATCTTTCATGAATGCAATAAAGCTATGCATGCTCGCATAAAACGACAAGATAGAGAGAATGTAATATCAAGAAATAAGATGATCTTAATCATGAACTTCCAACAAGATGACAAGTGTATTCAAGGTATTCAAGCAAGCACGTTTAACAAGTCATGTCAAGAACTTTGGCTATCATGTATCAAGCAAGTAAATTACCCTTTTTCGGGCCACGCATTTCATGTAAAGTCAAGTACGATTCAAGTACAAGATGTGTGTGGAATGTCCAATCAAGCAAGTCAAGTACTCGGTATAATGCCAGATACCTTATCATTTTAACTCCCATGGGCACAAGTACTTTCGGGTGCTCCTCCCAGGACCAGATCGGGCCCTATATGCACAGGCATTTATCATGTATTTTTGACATCCACTCTTGTTTATATAGCCAATATAGAGTTTCAATATTCAAGCTTGTAGACATGTATGACAACTTTGACAGAATAGAGTCCAAAAAATATGACAAAGGACATAGATTGGCGATAATAATGGTAAAATCACGATATCAATAAAACTAGATAGAATATGGTTCCCTTAACTTAGGTCCCATGTCAAATCAATATGGACATTCTTTATATAGAATTGAGGTCCACATAAACATTAGATCAAGCAAGATACCCTCATTCTTATCATAGAATTGAGGTTTACAAGAACGACATGATATGGCATGATATCATCATCCCATTAAGAATTTCTTATGATATACTCTTTGTATAATCATAAGGGCCGGTATACCATGTTTCTTTAGATTCACATGGCAAGGATCGTGTAATGGGTTTTTAGGGTACAACCAGCTCAGTCGGCCTTGAGGGAATCCAAGGCTACGAGGAGTCTTACGGAGGTCTCTATGACTAACTCGCTAGTCCAAAGGAACGGAATGTCCAATGGAGAGCTTGTATGTCAATGAGAGTTGAGTGTGATCGATGAAACAACGTGAAACGTGGGACTATACTCACGGAGTGGAGAATAGTGCCGATATATATATTATATAACATATGAAATCATCGGTTAACAAAAACAGGGAAAAATCAGTTTTACAGTAAAATAACGACTTAGGTGAAGTCGTTTCTCAAGTAATTAACGCCTAACAGAAGGGCGTTTACATATTTCTATTTTACAGAATTTTCAATAATTTTATTAATTCATGAAAAACACGCCCTAGTCAGGGGCGTTTGTCAGGTAAGTAACGCCTAACATAAGGGCGTTTACATATGTTCCGTTTTGCAGAATTTCATTATTTCAATAATTTATATAAAACGCGCCCTGGACAGGGGCGTTTCTTCAGAGTTGACGACTATATAAGCAGGCGTCTCATTATTTAAATATTTGACAGAATATAAATAATTTTCAGGATTTATTTAAAACACTCCCTGGAAAGGGGCGTTACTGTTTTAATTTTATTTTACAGGATAGACAAAGTTCAGGAATTTACAGAAAACGCGCCCTAGAAAGGGGCGTTTCTTTTCAATTTACGCCCTGTGATGGGGCGTTAACAGGTGTAAAACGACGTTGTCAAGGTCGTGAATTCAAGGAATTTACAATATTTCAACAAATAAATTTCCAAGACAGGAGACATGATCATGACAAGAAAATTAGCAGGAATTTACAGGTAGAGTCATGCAAGATTTTAGAATCGATATTTCATATTTATTGAATTTTAAACAGGATCAATTATTGATTACATGCGATTGTTCATGAAATTAACGCCTGTATACAAGGCGTATACTTTTAATTAACGACCACTGTTATGGTCGTTTCTTTTAAAGTAGCGCCCTATTCAAGGGCGTTTCTTGAAAAATTTACAGAAAACGTATGCAAACTGTATAAATATATCATGCATGGTGCTTCTTATATTTATTTTTAGTTTGGGCTACGAGACTTGAGAAAATCCTACCTTATGATCTGGATGAAGGAGATGAAAGGGCTTTGAAGCTTCAACTGCAACTTAATAGAAGAAGAACAATCGTTCTTCTGTCAACCTGGAGAGGAAACGAAGAATATTAATTCTTCTCATGCTACGTTCATAAGAAAGGAACAGAAGAAGAAAACAGAAGAACATATGTTCTTCACGTACCTGTGCAGTTCGATCGTCCAAATAGGTTTAGGGTTGTTCGATCAAGACTATTTATAGGATTTTGGAGTCCTAACAAAAGTAGTGTTTGATTGAGGGTAATACATCCCTAATAGAGTCCTTACTCTAATAGACACTTACTAGATTAGGTTAATCTTTCCCTGGATAAGCTCTGGGTTCGAACGGGTCGCGAACTGAATTAACGCCTTTGGTCAGGGCGTTTATTCTTAAATTAACGACCTTGTTCAGGTCGTTTCTTAAGAAACGTCTTGTATAAGGGCGTTCCTTGTTTTTGAAACACGCCTAAGACATGGGCGTTTATTTTACTTGCCTATTTGGTCGGGTGAGAGTTGACGACCACATGCGTGGGCGTCCTTTCTTTAGTCACGCCGTATGTAGAGGCGTTTATTTTTAAATTAACGCCTTACTCAGAGGCGTTATTTTTAATTTGCTTTATTTTGTCTGCATTACTTCTGTACTATGTATGTTTTTACTTTTATTTCAATATTCATTTATCAGGGTTGCTACACCATCCCCCACTTAAAAAGAATTTGGTCCCCAAATTTAATATATATAATTATATACGTGGAGAGTGTATATACCTCTTAGAATAACTCGGGAAATCGTTTCTTCATAGATTCCTCGGTCTCCCATGTCGCTTCGCGTTCGGGATTCTTATTCCATTGCACCTTGAGCATGGGAATAACCTTATTCCTTAGAGCTCGTATTTCTCGATCTAAGATCTTCATAGGCTTCTGTTCATAGGTGAGATCTTTCTGGATCACCAGATCTCTATGTTCAATAATATGAGATGGATCGTGCACATACTTCTTCAACATGGATATGTGAAATACATTATGTACCTCGGACAATTGAGGAGGCAATGCGATGCGATAAGCAACCTCGCCAACTCTTTCAAGTACCTCAAATGGTCCGATGAATCTTGGCGTAAGCTTGCCCTTAACACCAAATCTTCGTATGCCACGTCCAGGCGATATCTTGAGAAATACATGATCTCCGATTTGGAATTCAAGATCTCTCCTTCTTGTATCAGCATAAGCTTTTTGTCTCGTCTGAGCAACTTGCAATCTTTCTCTGATTACTTGTATCTTCTCAGTTGTATCCCTTACCATGTCTGGACCTAGCAGTTATTTTTCTCCAACTTCGTTCCAACATATGGGTGATCTGCAACTCCTTCCGTATAAGGCTTCGAAAGGTGCCATTTGGATACTAGCTTGGTAGCTATTATTATATGTAAATTCCACTAGTGGTAAATGATCGTGCCAGCATCCTCCAAAATCAATGATGCATGCTCTAAGCATATCCTCAACAACCTGGTTAGTTCTCTCGGTCTGACCATCCGTTTGTGGGTGGAAAGCAGTACTAAAGTTGAGCCTTGTTCCTAACGAATGTTGTAATCCCTTCCAAAAATGAGAAGTAAAACGGGGATCTCTGTCAGACACGATTGAGATAGGAATTCCATGTATCCTGACTATTTCCTTGATGTACAATGCAGCTAGCACATCAATTGACCATCGGCTTTTTATTGGCAAGAAATGCGCCGATTTAGTTAATCGGTCAATGATAACCCAGATTCCATCATGTCCTCCTTTAGATTTAGACAAACCCATGATGAAGTCCATACCAATATCCTCCCACTTCCACTTAGGAATATCTAGAGGGTGTAGTTTTCCAGCAGGCTTTTGGTGTTCCGCCTTGACCTGTTGGCATGTAAGACAGCGTGATACATAGTCCGCTATTTCTCTTTTCATATTGGGCCACCAAAAGTTCCTCTTTACATCTTGGTACATTTTAGTTGATCCAGGATGAATAGTGTACCTTGATCGGTGAGCTTCATCTAAGATCTTCTTTTTTAATTCCGGACAATCAGGTATACAAGTTCTACCTTTGAATAATAATCTTCCATCAGAAGTTAGTTGAAAATCAGATTGTCCTTCTAATCTGCCCTTGATTTCCACTAATATAGGATCATCACCCTGAAGTACTTGTATCTCAGATAATAAATCTGACTGTATGCTTACATGAGATAATGTAACAAATTTGGATTCCGTGTCCAAGCTTATATTGAGCCCGGAGAATTGTTCAAGTAACCTCCATTCTTGTATCATACAATTGGCTATCATTGCTCTCGGCTTTCGACTAAGGGCATCAGCAACATAATTACCCTTTCCGGGATGGTATTGTATATTGAAGTCGAAGTCCTTGAGATATTCTAGCCAGCGTCTTTGTCTCATGTTTAGCTCCTTTTGTGAGAATAGATATTTGAGACTCTTGTGATCGGAGTAGATAGTGAACTGTACTCCATAGAGATAGTGTCTCCATATCTTTAGGGCAAATACTACCGCGGCCAGTTCTAAGTCGTGGACGGGGTAATTCTCCTCATGCTTCTTCAGTTGACGTGAAGAGTATGCTATGACCTTTCCTTGTTGCATTAGGACACATCCGAGGCCAATGCCAGAAGCATCAGTGTAGACCTCGAATTTCTCTCCTTCTATTGGTAGAGCTAACACCGGAGCTGTAGTGAGATGATCCTTAAGAGTTTGGAAACTTCTTTCACATTCCTCACTCCATTCATATCGGATCTCCTTACGAGTTAACCTTGTAAGGGGCACGGCGATCTTAGAGAAATCTTTGATGAATCGCCGATAATAGCCTGCAAGACCTAAGAAACTTCTGATCTCGCTTGCATTAGTGGGTCTTTCCCAGTTTCTTACAGCTTCAACCTTTGACGGATCTACAGATAAACCGTCCTTGGATATGACATGTCCGAGAAAAGCCACTTCTTCAAGCCAGAACTCGCATTTGCTGAGTTTAGTATATAATTGATTTGTCCTCAAGACTTGCAATGCAATCCTCAAATGCTCTTCATGTTCTTCCTTAGTCTTAGAATATATCAATATATCATCAATGAAGACTACTATGAATTGATCCAAGTAAGGCCTGAATATGCTATTCATTAACTGCATAAAGGCAGCAGGGGCATTTGTTAGTCCAAAAGGCATAACAACAAATTCGTAATGGCCATACCTGCTTCTGAATGCGGTCTTGTGAATGTCATCATCCTTGATTCTTAACTGATGATATCCCGACCTGAGATCAATCTTGGAAAAATATTTGGATCCTGAAATCTGATCAAATAATTCATCGATTCTTGGCAGTGGATACTTGTTCTTGATAGTAAGATGATTCAACTATCGATAGTCGATACACAATCTCATGGATCCATCCTTCTTCTTTACAAATAAGACTGGTGCTCCCCACGGGGAAGTACTTGGTCTAATAAACCCTTTTTGGATTAGTTCCATCAACTGCTCCTTCAACTCCTTGAGTTCAGCAGGGGACATTCTATATGGTGCCTTTGAAACAGGACCAGCACCAGGGACTAAGTCAATGGTGAAGGCCACTTCTCTTTGAGGGGGTAATCCCGGCAAATCTTCTGGAAATACGTCTGGGAATTCTCGCACTACCTGAACGTCTTCTATCTTGGTTTTCTTAGCTTCTTTAACAGTGACAAAAGCAAGGAAGGATACACATCCCTTCCTGACGAGCTTGCTTGCTCGAAGAGCCGAAATAAGAGGGGATTTGCTTCGACTCTTAGGACTAGTATAAGTCAGTTCTGGAAATTCTTTGAAAACGATCTTGCTATTACGGCAATCAACCGTTGTCTGGTACTTAGATAACCAATCTGCTCCTAGTATAACATCATATTCTTTTAGGTCTAAACAGATAAGATCAATAGGAAAATTCTTTCCTCGAACCAATACCTCACAGTTTTGGTAATGATGCGTGATATCCGTCTCGTTTCCGAGAGGAGTAGACAACACTATTTTCATCCATTCCGGTTCTAGAGGTAACGGGTCAGCAAACTTCTTAGAAACAATAGAATGCGATGCACCCGTATCAAATAAGACATGTGCATATTTGGAACAAATTTTCAATGTACCTTCCACTAATCCGCCTTCTTCTTCAGGTTCGGTCTCCTGTATTGCATGAAGACGAGCATTCTTTGTCACCGGGCGTTTACCATCGCCGGCTTGGTCGTTCATTAATGGACACTCGGGAATCCGATGCTCACGGCTTCCACAACGGAGACAAGCTCCTAATTTCCTCCAGCATTCTTCCGTCTTGTGACCAGCCTTGTCACAATGCTTGCAGACTGTATTCGAAGGGGTAGTGGTGATAGAGAAAGGCTTGGTCTTCTTGAATTTCTGATCTTGAGAGGAAGAACCTCCATTATTGGGCCTCTTCTTAAAGTTGGGTTTGAAAGAACCCGAACCCGTGACTTGTTCCTTCTTGTCTTTTCCACGGATCCTATCAGATAGTTCCGTGGCATCTTCAAGTAATTGAGCTCGGCGCACTATTTCAGAATAAATTTGGATGTCCATAGGCGCCAATTGAGTAATATAGTGGGGCCTAAGCCCATTAAGAAATCTACGGGCTTTCATCTTCTCCGTGCTAATAAGATGCTTAGCATATCTAGATAACCTGGAGAACTGAGCTTCATAATCTGCTAATGATAAGGATCGTTGCTTTAATGCAGCGAATTCGGCAGCCTTCTTTTCTTGGACTCGGTCCGAGAAATACTTAGCATTGAAGTATTCCACGAATTCTTCCCATGTTACTTGAGTAGGATCGATGGTTGCTTCAATAGACTCCCACCAGCATCTAGCATCTTTCTCTAACTGGAATGTAGCTAATAGCACTTTGTCCTGGTCCGTGCATTGCATGACACGGAATATGCGTTCGGTTTCCCGAACCCAATGCTCGGCATCGTCCGGATCGGTCGATCCCATAAACTTCGGGGGATTCATATTCTTAAAGGCTTGGTGTAAGCTTCCATCTCGTGGAGCACCACCTTGTGCTACCTGTTGTAGCACTTGGGTCATCCCTTGAAGGGTACGCTGCATGTTGCGCCATTGAGCACGTTCGGCAGCCATTATCCTACAATTACAATAACTATATTAGTACGTGATCGTATTTAAAGACTCGTATACTATGTTAAATCTAACCCTTGGTTCTACCCCATCTCACTGGTTTAAAGGTTCAACTTATCCTTGGACTTGGGTTTTTCCTAGGAATTGAATACCTTAGGCTCTGATACCACAAAGACTGTCACGCCCCGAGCGCGGAAGATACCCTGAGATGCGCGACGTGTCTATATCAATCATATCAATCAGAGTGGTCGTGTATTCGACGCAAAGACAGAGATGCGCAAAATAGCAAGATAACCCAATCCTTTATTTCATAATGGATATACTATTACAAATCCAATACTCTGTTTAATTAAAAAGGAAAAGAATACATATTTGACTCAAGAAACTATAGGAAAGACTAGACGACACTTGAGCAGCTCTATCACTTTCACTCTTGAACATTCCCATCCGATTGACTTCCATCGTCGTCGGACTTACCTGAAAAGTACAAAGGGACAAACGGAATGAGCGAACGCTCAGTAGGAAATTATATCTCAAGTACTAGCAAGGGGTTTAAGTAATTACATCTTTCATGAATGCAATAAAGCTATGCATGCTCGTATAAAACGACAAGATAGAGAGAATGTAATATCAAGAAATAAGATGAACTTAATCATGAACTTCCAACAAGATGACAAGTGTATTCAAGGTATTCAAGCAAGCACGTTTAACAAGTCATGTCAAGAACTTTGGCTATCATGTATCAAGCAAGTAAATTACCCTTTTTCGGGCCACGCATTTTATGTAAAGTCAAGTACGATTCAAGTACAAGATGTGTGTGGAATGTCCAATCAAGCAAGTCAAGTACTCGGTATAATGCCAGATACCTTATCATTTTAACTCCCATGGGCACAAGTACTTTCGGGTGCTCCTCCCAGGACCAGATCGGGCCCTATATGCACAGGCATTTATCATGTATTTTTGACATCCACTCTTGTTTATATAGCCAATATAGAGTTTCAATATTCAAGCTTGTAGACATGTATGACAACTTTGACAGAATAGAGTCCAAAAAATATGACAAAGGACATAGATTGGCGATAATAACGGTAAAATCACGATATCAATAAAACTAGGTAGAATATGGTTCCCTTAACTTAGGTCCCATGTCAAATCAATATGGACATTCTTTATATAGAATTGAGGTCCACATAAACATTAGATCAAGCAAGATACCCTCATTCTTATCATAGAATTGAGGTTTACAAGAACGACATGATATGGCATGATATCATCATCCCATTAAGAATTTCTTATGATATACTCTTTGTATAATCATGAGGGCCGGTATACCATGTTTCATTAGATTGACATGGCAAGGATCGTGTAATGGGTTTTTAGGGTACAACCAGCTCAATCGGCCTTGAGGGAATCCAAGGCTACGAGGAGTCTTACGGAGGTCTCTATAACTAACTCGCTATTCCAAAGGAATGGAATGTCCAATGGAGAGCTTGTATGTCAATGAGAGTTGAGTGTGATCGATGAAACAACGTGAAACGTGGGACTATACTCACGGAGTGGAGAATAGTGCCGATATATATATTATATAACATATGAAATCATCGGTTAACAAAAACAGGGAAAAATCAGTTTTACAGTAAAATAACGACTTAGGTGAAGTCGTTTCTCAAGTAATTAACGCCTAACAGAAGGGCGTTTACATATTTCTATTTTACAGAATTTTCAATAATTTTATTAATTCATGAAAAACACGCCCTAGTCAGGGGCATTTGTCAGGTAAGTAACGCCTAACATAAGGGCGTTTACATATGTTCCGTTTTGCAGAATTTCATTATTTCAATAATTTATATAAAACGCGCCCTGGACAGGGGCGTTTCTTCAGAGTTGACGACTATATAAGCAGGCGTCTCATTATTTAAATATTTGACAGAATATAAATAATTTTCAGGATTTATTTAAAACACGCCCTGGAAATGGGCGTTACTGTTTTAATTTTATTTTACAGGATAGACATAGTTTAGGAATTTACAGAAAACACGCCCTAGAAAGGGGCGTTTCTTTTCAATTTACGCCCTGTGATGGGGCGTTAACAGGTGTAAAACGACGTTGTCAAGGTCGTGAATTCAAGGAATTTACAATATTTCAACAAATAAATTTCCAAGACAGGAGACATGATCATGACAAGAAAATTAGCAGGAATTTACAGGTAGAGTCATGCAAGATTTTAGAATCGATATTTCATATTTATTGAATTTTAAACAGGATCAATTATTGATTACATGCGATTGTTCATGAAATTAACGCCTGTATACAAGGCGTATACTTTTAATTAACGACCACTGTTATGGTCGTTTCTTTTAAAGTAGCGCCCTATTCAAGGGCGTTTCTTGAAAAATTTACAGAAAACGTATGCAAACTGTATAAATATATCATGCATGGTGCTTCTTATATTTATTTTTAGTTTGGGCTACGAGACTTGAGAAAATCCTACCTTATGATCTGGATGAAGGAGATGAAAGGGCTTTGAAGCTTCAACTGCAACTTAATAGAAGAAGAACAATCGTTCTTCCGTCAACCTGGAGAGGAAACGAAGAATATTAATTCTTCTCATGCTACGTTCATAAGAAAGGAACAGAAGAAGAAAACAGAAGAACATATGTTCTTCACGTACCTGTGCAATTCGATCGTCCAAATAGGTTTAGGGTTGTTCGATCAAGACTATTTATAGGATTTTGGAGTCCTAACAAAAGTAGTGTTTGATTGAGGGTAATACATCCCTAATAGAGTCCTTACTCTAATAGACACTTACTAGATTAGGTTAATCTTTCCCTGGATAAGCTCTGGGTTCGAACGGGTCGCGAACTGAATTAACGCCTTTGGTCAGGGCGTTTATTCTTAAATTAACGACCTTGTTCAGGTCGTTTCTTAAGAAACGTCTTGTATAAGGGCGTTCCTTGTTTTTGAAACACGCCTAAGACATGGGCGTTTATTTTACTTGCCTATTTGGTCGGGTGAGAGTTGACGACCACATGCGTGGGCGTCCTTTCTTTAGTCACGCCGTATGTAGAGGCGTTTATTTTTAAATTAACGCCTTACTCAGAGGCGTTATTTTTAATTTGCTTTATTTTGTCTGCATTACTTCTGTACTATGTATGTTTTTACTTTTATTTCAATATTCATTTATCAGGGTTGCTACACCATCGATTGCCTTCCTACTAACCACAGGTAGGGACGTCAACACCGCAGATCGGACAACTTTCGATTGCCTTCCTACTAACCACCGGTAGGGACGATTCACAGTTTCAAATGTTTGAATGAAATGAAAAGAGAACAAATATCAAGCTATTCAAACAAGATATGGAACTTGCTCAAGAAGAAAAGGTCTTGTCTGAGATTGTTGGAGCTTGAATCTGATGCTTCCATGGTGTCTTCTTCCTTGAGATATGATCTTCCTTGAATCTCTTCTAATTGATGAGGAAGACTATGTATGTAGCTTTGATCTTCCTTTTGATATCCTTGATTTGATGAAGAGGTTTAAGATTCAGTTTAGATCACCCTTAAGAGCCTTGATTGCTTCTTGCTTCCTTGGAGGTTGAGATGGCTTCAGATCCAGGCTTGAATCCCTTGAAATGGATGAAGAACTTCTTCCAGGAGTACTGTTCATAGCTATAGTACTCGAACTCCTCTCCCTTGAACACACCCTTGTATCCTCCTTTGATCTCCCTTCTTAGCCTTAAAGTTTCCAACCCTTCTTGTATGTATTTTATAAGCTTTAAATGGTCCTTGGACATCCCTCAGACCAGATCCACAATCCATGGGGGATTGGGTGACTTTGGTGTTAAACAAATATAAGAAAAGGGGCTCTTCTCGAAGTGGAAAACAAAGTCAACATTGATGGCTCGGGCCTGGCGGTCGACCTGCATAAGCTGGCGGTCAACCGCTACTGAGAAACGCTGTAGATTTTTAGTCCCTGGTATTTCCGATCGACCGCTACTGGGCTGGCGGTCGAGCACCACTGAGACTCGTGCAGACTGGGAGCTGCTGGCTGGGGCGGTCGACTGCCCCTGGGCTGGCGGTCGACCGCCAGTTGGGCAGAACCCGGGTTTCCCCGGTTCAGTCCATTAACCGTTTAGCTCCGTTGCTTAAGTCCTTTAGCAGCCCGTTCTCATCTGTAGAGTCAACCTCGACAGTCTTGATAATTTCTATTGATTATATCGCTCTTGACCGCGCAGGCCGATCCGCGTGCGAGGGCGCAATAATTGAGCTTTCACATTTGCCATCTCCACTCCATTCCTTGTTCATTTATTGGCTTATCTGTCATGAGCAAAACATCACGTATGTCAGTCATATGAGAGTGGAAAATAACAATGACTTATATTGTTTAGCCATTATCAAAACCATGAATATCAAATAACTCAAATGACCACAGGGGCACAATAATTTCCATAAAGAGTCTCATGAATTTCATTCATTTATAAGAGAAAGTACTCCCAGCGTAATGCGACGCCAGTATCATCATACCCCATGGTTTGTAGCACGTTTCTGACAATCCATCGAGAGGACTAGCATGGAGCCCATTGTGATGGGGACATCCCCAGCCACTCCATCTTTTTTCGGGACTCCAGTTGCTCACAATCGGCCCCTCATCATTTTCATCAATTAATTTCGAGTCATAGCATGTAATTTTCATTTTATTTGAGTCTCTTTATATGTAATTTTTCCTTTTTAAGTCACTTAGTCAGTTAATGGGTCATTAGAGTGGTTAGTGGAGTCAATTGGGCCCAATTAGTGGGCTAGGCCCATGGGCACCCCCCACTGGACTTGTCTAGTCATTAGTTCATCTGGTCAGGGTTAGTTTGGTCATAGAAATTACGTGAGCCTATAAATAGGCCTCCTCTTCCTCCATTTGTACAACTTTTGATGATCAATATAATAGAGAATTCCTTTGTGGAGTTATGTCCGCTCTCTCTTGATATATCTCTCTCTCTCTCAAAGGGGGCCGCCCCCCATTCTCTCTCCTCCCCTCCCAAAATTCAAATTTATCCCTCCTCTCTCCTCCATTCACTCTTTATTAACACCCCCCTTCCCCATACACTCATTCAATTCCCCTCCAACTCCCAAGGTGGAATCCACCAATCTCTAAGCCACCCTCCAACCCCCAACTACCCACTACCCTTTCCCAAGCACCTCTCCACCTCCCCAAGGCCTAGGAGCTTAAGCCTAGGCCAAATTTGAATCTCCCACCCCCTCTCTCCTTCTTCCCCAGCCCCCTTGGTCGCCCCTCCCCATCCACATTCCTCCCTCACCCCTTCCCCTGTTGTACCCTCCCCTATTCCCCTTACTCACACCACTACAACCACCAGCTCAGCCCCAGCCCGTAGTAGCAGAAGAAGTCCCAGTTTGCAAAGCTTTCCACGGGCCTACCACGAAGCTCCAAGAAGTCTACCATACACCGTCGGAAGCATCTTCCTGTCAGCTCCGCAACGAGGGTGGTCTCGCCTTCATCCGACCACAAGGCCGACCAGGATATCGATTCTCGCCGACCTGCGTAATAGGGCTCTGGTAGACCACTAGAAGCTAGTTGCAGATGACACCACAGACAGGCCTGAGAAGATTTTAGCAAGAATTTTGGTGGAGGTAGAGTACCCTGAGTCTTCTTCCCGTCCCAGAAAGATGGAGTTCATTTGGCCACCGCAGCGGTCCGTTCCAGTCATTTTCCTCAGCTCACGCAGAACACCTCAGTCAGAACCAGGTAAGACCCCTCTTTACATCTCAGGTCACCCCGCTCTCCTCAGACCTCAGAAAGGGTCCCCATCAGTCTCTGTACGCCGCCAACCCACCCACGGACACGAAGGCACTAGTCCCACCTTCATCAGAGGTCGGGAGCCCTCGTGGCAACATCTGCAATAGACCGTTGCTGTCCTGAGTCAGATAGGATCACTCTGAGCCTGTCCAGATCCTAGAGCTGCAGTGCCTGCCAAATCTCCACCATGAAGCTCCAGGTGGCAAACTATATACCGGTGGAAACGTCGTCGAGTCAGCTTCGCAACGAAGGTTTGTTGGAAATCTGGTTTTGATAATGATAACTTATGAATCATGTTTAGACTGGATTAAATAAAGCTGTTGTAGGTTTTGCTTGATATGCCTTGCACTATCTTAGGTTCATGTGGTATTTGTTCAAGTCAACAGTCAACACCAACAGACAGCAAGTCAACATCACTTGTTTAATGTGAGTCAACCTCTGACAGGTAAAGTCATTGCACATACAAGTTGATACACATCCAGGTCAGTACAGATATCTCAGATCTCTATTTTAGCTCAATGTCAATACTAGTTCCAGTCTTGGTTGACTAAGGTCGATGCAAGCTGCATTTCATATAGGGTCAGTGCATATGTGCACTCGGTGCATGTTTAAGGTCCGTGCATATCGTGCCTCTGCATCTCACCTCTTGAAGTCGGTGCATCATCTATGACATGCATTTACTTTGTCGGTGCAAGTTTTGGCTTGAGCTTCTGAAGAACTGTGAACATATAGGAGCTCGGTGCATACTCTGTGTAGGTCAAGGCATGTAACAAGGTCAGTGCATTGTAAGGGTCTGTGCAATCACTATTTGAGGTCAGTGCAAACTTTGACTCGGGGCATACTTACACTTACTCATATAGAGGTCGGTGTAAGTTTGCCTCGGTTCATCTTTTTCTAACGCATATAGGAGGAGCGTCTTATAGTGCACCTCACATGTGACCTAGAGTCGGTGCATGGTTCTATGCCTAAGGCATATACTGACGTCGGTGCAAACACTGTAGCATGCGTAGAATTGGGTCGGTGCAATTTTAGCTACTGCACACTGGAAAGGTCGGTGCAAGCTTTGCACTCGATGCATATTTCCCAATTCGTGCATTCAATATTTGCATCATGCGTATATATAAGTCTGTGCATTCACTATTCATAGACTCGGTGAAATGTTTGGTTAGCATGCATAGATAGTCTGTGCTCTTCACTATAGCGAGGTATGTAAGGGTCAGTGCATCTCTTGTTCTTTCTCGCTTCATAGTCGATGCACACACTGTAGCAGGTCAGTGCAATATTTGCATCGTGCATATATATATAAGTCTGTGCATACTCTCCTATATGTACATCATAGTCTGTGCACACTTTACATATACCATATTAAGTCAGTGCAAATATTTTTCTATACCATGTAAGATGTCTAATGAAATATTCTCTTAACTGACAGGATAAAGTGATCTCGTGAGCTCGAACTAAGAAGGCACGTGTTCCTAGAATGCTGGAAGTTGGCACGTGATCCAAGATAATGAGCGACCCAGTGATCCTGACACGTGGACAGATGAGGACCAGATTCTGACACATGGCTGAGAACCTTCTGGAAGCTTTTGAGTGGGAATGTCCCCTCCACACGCCCAATGTGTGAGCACGTGAGTCCGAGACTAAAGTCATATATAAACCCTTTCTCTGAAGAGATTGAAGGAAATGCGAAGAACAGAGAAGAGAAAGAGAGGGAGAGTAGTAGAAGAAGAGAGTCTCAAAGAAAAGAGAAGAGGAGAGTTGAGCAAGAAGATCAGAGCATTTTGAAGAGTCATCTGAAGAGAAAAAGCAGAGTATCGTGCGCTAAGAGAAAAGAAGAGAATAGGGAGGTTGCCGTTGGTGAAACAAAAAAAGGAGTCACCAGGAGAGCGAGAGAGAATACTGAAGAAGAAGAAAGAAAGAGGTAGAGAGTGCAGAAGAGAGAATAGAGAGAAGAATAGAGAGTCTTCCCTGAAGATCTGAGTTGTATTGGCCTCTGGATCAGATCCAAGCCATGGTGCTCCTACGGAGCTACATTTGTTTCTGTTTCTCCTGTTTGTTTTTCGTTTGTTCTTTTATCTCTGGTTTGGTAGTGACTGGGTGTCACTAGCGGTTACCCTCCTATTTGGAGGAAGGGAGTTTCGTCTCCGGTTCTGGTCTTGTGGGTAGCAAGTCCAGGTGCCAAGCTTCTGTGTGTTGCAGAACTTGGTTTGAGGGATTTGTCTCCCTCGGTCTGCCAAGCTGTTAGGCATTGTCTGTTTGCAGACTGAGTCTGTGGTTCTTGCTATTGCAAGGGAAGCCTCACTCTGGTTTGGAGTGAGGGGTGGATGTAGGCAGACTGTGGGTCTGGCCGAACCACCTAAAAATCTTCTGTCCATCGTGGTTTGATTGCCTTGTCTGATCCGCTAGATGTATGCTTAGGTTCGACCTATATTTCCTATCTAGTGGGTATCCGGTTTGCACACTGAGCATTTGATTCAGGTCTCAAGAGAGAGAGCCTATTTGAATAGGATTACTTGAGCACAGATCGTATACATTAGATCTACTCTAGTTGAAGTTCAGTGTGTGCTCTCAATCCTATAGTTGTTTGCTATAATTCCGTGATGTGAAACGAAAATCCGGGTCCGAAATTTTCTATTCTATTCATAGTCCCCAAGCTTGTGATTTTCTTCTTTTTATTTTCCTTCTCTGAACTTCTCTCTCTTTTTTTCTCTCCAAAATTCATCAACCCATTCTTTCTTAAAACTTTCTCTGCCACCTCTTTCTTTCATTTTTTTCTCAAAATAACATACCGAGAGAGAGAAGTGTTATACTTGGCTCATGCTTTGATTGAAACATACCACCAGTAAGGCACGGAAACAACTATCACATACCCATTTTCTAAAATAGTAGCAACAGACCATAGGGTTTAACTTGGCTCATTCTTCTCCAAAGTGTTAGAATTCAGAAGCTTCTCATGCGTCATAAGCATTCTTCTGCAGCAATAATACTAAACCAGCCCCAATGCATCTGAAGATGGGCGTAGGGTGGGTTCCTGTAGGGTTAGAAGAAGCGGGAGGCTGGGTGGGTCGCCCCTCCCACTCTTGATGGGACAGACTGGCAAACCGGTCCCCTTTTTCAGACCTTCACACCGCAGACGCTCTGGCTGGGTTGTTTGGAGATTAGAGGTTGCCATGGGTGGGGAAGAGAGTGGGGAGGAGTGGAGGAGGGATAGGAACTATAGTTAAATTGTTAAGAGGGCCAGGAAGATGGAGGATGTGGGGAATGGAGGGGGGGGGGAGGTAGCATATGATACCCTGTTTCAGGTTTTTCCAGAACGGTGGTGGATGTGAGTGGTGTATGGAGTTGCAGGAGCGGCTGAAAGATGGGGACAGGTTGAAGGAGTATTGGGGGGGCAGTTTAACACTTGGTTGTTTTCTGTTTGTATGCTGATAGTGCTATGGGAAGGGAGATTAAGGTGATACGGTGGGGTGGACAGTGGTGGTGGTGGGGCGGGAACAATGGTATGGGGTGACGGATGGGACACGAGGTGGGCTGGATGGGGCCTCTTACCCGTCCCCTTCGCAAAGATGATGCAACCGGCTTCTTGCTCCGCATCCGTGGTGGTGGTGATGGTGATTGTTGCAGTCGGAACGGCGGTGGTGGCGGTGGCAATGGTCGACGAATGGTGATGGTGGACGTCGTGGGAGGTAGACCAAGGCTTTGGATGGGGCTTCTCGCCCGCTCCCATCTCAGGAATGGTGCACCCGGAGCTGCCGGTTCTCCTCCATGGCGGGGTGGATGTGTGGGTGTGGGCTTCTCACCCATGGGGTTCCAAATATTAGAGAACATAATTAGCCATGGCTAACACACATAACATTTCTCATTTTTGCATTGTTTTCCAACGTGAGTTACATGGTGTTTAAATAAGGAAAGGGTTGGGAAGGGGAAGAGACACCTTGAGAACCCATGGGACATGGGGAAGAGGAAGGATACTTTGGAATCCCATGGGTCATGGGTTCCTACGAGAAGACATTACATTAAGGAGGTGGATATATATATATATATATATATATATATATATATATATATATATATATACCCAAGTTCCTAATAAAATAAAAGCACACATATTAGGCCCATTTATAATTTCATGTGGCCCATTAACATAAAACACTTAGATATAGCTAATATAGTTTGATGTTGCCGGTGCCACCTCGCCAATCGTCCGCTATAATTTTGCCGATGCTGCTTGACGATCTCATCATTCCGCATATCAGTTTGAAGTTTCAATTGAGCAAAGGTTTTAAGAGGGATTCATTCACCCCCCCTCTGAATCTGGGCCTAGCACTCTATCAATTGGTATCCGAGCAGGTTGTTGTCTTATCGGATGCAACGATCCGCAATAGATCCTACATCCTCTTTGGTGCATTTCTGAACTTACATTCTGGTGCATTTATTTGTTTGCCGATTTATTCCATGGGTCATCCACCGGTCTTCAATGGCTCTGATTTTAATTCGTGGGTTAGCAGTCTCTATAGCTATGTGAAACTGATTGAACCTGATCTGTGGAAGTTAATTTCACACGGTCCTCACAGATTACCAAAGAAAGAGTCCAAATGGACTGACAGTCACAGATCAAGGCATGGAGAGAATCAGAGAGTTTTAAATATAATTAAAGCTGCTACTGACAAGGCATTACACTCTTGCCTTCATGACTGCAGGTCCGCTAAGGATATTATGGATAAGCTGAAGCTAGCATACAGAAGAAGGGAGGAGAGCTGCATGATGGCTAATGGCAGCGATCAAGGCAGCAATCGGAATGAAGAGGATGATAACGAGGAGGTAAATCCCATTGAGAATTTTTCTTTGGATGATTGGGAGAATGCATACGGTGATTTATTAGAGTCACATAAGAGATCGAGGAAACAATATAAAAAATTGAAAAAGGGTACTGGGGTGAATAGCTCAAACTCTTCTTGTGAAAAATGTCCAGAATTGAAAGAATTTCATGATGCATGCCTGTCTAATATTCAAAAGCTTCAAAACCAAACTGGTTTATTAAAAAGTGAAAATCAAGATCTTGCGAATGAGATTACCAAACATGAAGAAAAATTCAGAAAACTTGAAGTCGAGAAGAATCTAATAGCTGAAAAATATGACAAGATAAAGTCTATGAACATGGAGCTTCAGAAAGACATTGGAAATCTGCAAAGAGAATCTGAAACTTCAGATAATCCAAAGGCATCACATGATGACCAGATTCTTCTTGATGAAATAATTCAAAATGATGCTCTGGTTAAGGAAAATGAAAAGTTAAAAAGCTAAACTCTGCTATGTCTGAAAGACTTCTAGCATTAGAAAGAGGAAAAACTGTTTGTATTGAAGATTTTGAAAAACTGAGAAATCTGGAACAAGAAATTGAAAAATACAAAACAGCTAACAACGCATTGACTGAAGTTGTTAACTGCAGTGAACAAGAGATTGCGAGTTATGAAATAAACATTGCATCACTGAAAATTGAGATTCAGGATTTGAAAGCTTCTCTATCTAAATTTGTTAGTGGACAAGAAAATCTGGATAAGTTGCTGGGAGTCAAGGTTAACTTCAGGAAGGAATGGTTGTGATACAATAATGTCAATAAGAAAGCTCTTAATAACAAGCTAATGACATCGGTTGTCACTGCATCAAACGCAGCCAACACCTCAAAAGATAAACATCCCATTGTTCAGGAAAGTCAGAAACAAACTGACATTCAGAAACAAAATGAAAAGGTGAAAAAGGATGTTCATGTGAAGAACAAGCAAAGAAACAATCATGTTGATGCTGTGCATGGGACACATAACCTAAACACACACACACACACATGCACACAAAAAGAAAATGTCATGCCACTATTGTCATAAATTTGGTCATCTGATGCATGAGTGTAGGTTGATGGAAAAGGATGATCTGAGCGCTAGCATAATGCATGCTAGAAAATTTCATGATAAAACTCCTTCATTTCAGAAAAAGGAAATTGAATGTTTTCACTGTGGTAAATTAGGACACACAAATGGACAATGCTGGGTTGCAAGTGATAAGAAAAATTCACATTCATATCATGCTAAATTTAATGCAAACTTTCATGTTGTGAACAAGAATAAATTTGTCTCAATAAACCAGCACATTACATGCTTTAATTGTGGTAAATCAGGTCACAAGGCTATTGAATGTTGGCTGAAAGTTGTTGGGAGAAATTCTATTTCATGTTTTCACTGTGGCAAGATGGGCCACATTGCAGCCCACTGTTGGGATGCTCAAGGAAGGAAATTTAACTCTGAATTTGTTAAATTCCCTATGAATCAAGATGCTTTCAATAGAAATAAATCTATTTTCAAAGGAAAATTTATCTCTTGCTTTGAGTGTAGAAAGCCAGGCCACAAAATTACTGATTGCTGGCTGTCAAGGAATACAAGACAAAGCTTCCATGATAAAAATAGATACTTCCTTGAAAATGCACATAGAGTTCATGGTCTTGTTAATGTGCATCATGATATTAAAAATTCTGTTGGTGTATGTAGATACTGTGAAAAATTTGGACATTCTATGGCTAATTGCTATTTGATGGAACTTGATGACAATGTAGCTAAAAAATTGTTCAGAACATCTGTTAGGGTTAATACAGGACCCAAGGTTGCTTGGGTTCCTGCTGGAATAAAATGATCAAATTGTTGCAGGTATGTCTTGATCAAAAATAAAGGGGTAAATGAACCAAGGCATCTGAAGAAGAAAACCCGAGGTCTGCACCTTTCAGGTTAGTCTTCCAAGCTATGTTCCATTACTGTGTGCTAAATCTATATGATCTAGATGAATGCATGCAAATGATTGTAGCTGTTTTTGAACCTCTTACATGACTATGAAAAGCTACATGAATTATCACACTCCCTACATGTTAGTTCATTACACAGATCACTGGCATGAAAATCTAAAAGGAGTCAGTTGAATGTTGCATATGCATCTAGAAATAAAACATGAATATGTCTCTGGATATCTGTAAGAAAAACAAGGCATTTCTTGATTAGGATCTTAGCACTTAGTGAGGGGGAGCTGAGCTGTTCTGAGCGGGCGGAAGTAATTGAGTGCTTGGTACACATCATGGATTTGAAAGCTATTGATGATTAGGCTGATTTGTTAAGTTGGTTCTGCTAGAACTGTTTAGAAGTCTTTTGGTCAAGAGAAGGCTGAGGATACCTTGGTCTAATGCTGTCTGCAACTCTACACCAAATTGGACTCCTGCTCTAATGTTGCTGGATAGTTCACTTTTTCATCTTCCATCATTATTGTCAACCTATGATCTATCTCTTCTCATCCAAATTCCTTTTAATGGGCTGACACTTAGGAGGAGTAATATATGAAACTCTATTATCCTTGTCCTTTGTGCATTATTATTATCAAAACCACCTCTAGTAGTGTATAAAAATGTTGATCTTTCCAATTGAGTGATCTTCGGCCTATAAAGATTATATCTTATAGTTAATTGTTCAAGAGGACTCTTGAAAGTATTTTCAATGGAGCTGAAAACATTTCTAATAACTGGAAGTGTCCAACTAAAATAAATTTCATCAATATGAAAATCATGTGTAATGGGATAATCTGGTAGAAGAGGTTGTCTTATAGAGTGTTTTTAAATCTTGTCTTCTAGCTGATATGAATGTAGACCAGGGAATATGCCATTAAGTAATATAAATGAAATGGCAGAGCAATGGCAAAATGTCTGAGAAACTAGTTATCTAGATCAAAGAAATCTAGAATATATGTCATGAAGAAATAAGCTATCTCTGTTCATTAAAGATGGCATAAAGGTAGACTATGCTGAGTAACCAGGGCTTCTGGTGTCTGATAAACATGTCTCCTTGTGTAAAAAGGCAAGTCCTACCGGAATGTTCCTTTAGAAAAGAAAAGAAAAGGAATAGAAAGAGTGGATATGGTTGACTCTGGTTCTTCTTCTGAAGCTGAAAAAGAACTTAAACGCTATATAAGACATACTTTTGAAACCGGTCTTATCCTATGAATAATGAATAATTTTGATGAATTATATTAACTGGACATTGTACTGTGATTAAAAATGTTTATCTCCATTGGCTGTGCATTAAAAGATAAATCCTTAAGGAACAAATGTATAAGATATAAGTTTAATACGCCGAAGACCATAAAAGTGGAGAAATAAAATATCCTATACACGAGAGGGGTAGTTTGGGTACAAAAAGTGCATCGGGTAAAAGTGATAATATATTATATATATTGGTTAACCCTAAAGTGTCGCTCAAGTTTCCCTCATTCAAGCTCAGTCATTCATTCCCGCACTCACGACTTCCCGCCGTAAGCGCCTCTCTAGTCTCTTCCTTTCCATCGTTCTGCTACTCACCTCTTCACATTCTCTTCACCTGCTTCGACTACTACACTCACCGTTCCTGAAAGGGGACGTCCTCATCTCCATCGCCGTCTCTTGTGATGTCTTCTCCGACAACAAATAGCAAGGGGAAGGACGAGGTGTCTGAGGACCAACAACCTCCAACACCAGATATCAGAATGACAGAAGAAGAAGATCAATATGAGAGCAGCACCGAGGAGGGGCGTGCAAGAGAAGCCAAAGGAAAGAGGAAAGCTGATGAGCTTGTCATACACGAGGAAATAAGGATTGAGCAAAGCGAGGGAGCCACGGAAGGGAAGAAAAGAAAAGGAAAAGAATTAGCACATGAGGCTTCTAGAAATAAAGGTATCTTGAACAAATCCTCTTATAAAGATGCTACATCTCTGGAAACAGAATATTCAGAACTAGTAGATTTTTTTTCTTGGATTTCTGCGATGAAAAAGCTCTTGGGAAAGTATTGGAGCTACTACCCTGAAATCTCTGCTAAGTTATACAACAATCTGATTTTTGATATTGATTGATATTTGGTGCTCTATAGTGTCAAAGAAGTTAGCTGAACTTCATGTTGAAGAAATTCAAAATATTGACGAAGTTCGAGCACCAAATGATGATCAAGAACACCCGGTTTATAATGTTGAGTATCCTGATTCAAGTGATTCCTCTGTCAGCTCACAGGAACGAAACAATGAACTGAATATTTCTGATTTGCTAACCAACTTGACAACTCTAGTTCAAAATCAGAATGAGATGATGTCTTCCCAGCTACTGGTTACAAATCTTCATTTACTCAGACTAAATACAAGGCTTCATCTTCTAGAGAACAAAATGGATAGGCAGTGGCTACAATTTCAGGTTGACAAACAAAGAACAGATGCTGCGATGCAAGAGTTCTTAGGAAATCTCATGGGTCCAATTAACAGAATAGCAGAGATGGTTAGCAGTATTCAAAGCACTCAGACCACCTCTTTCAAAACGCTTGCAACTATTCTTGACAAAACCTATGATATCAATATTAAACTTGCAAAGATGAGAACTCTGGATCACCCTCTCCTCACTAGCCAACGAGAGATCCGTTCTGCAGTGGACAAAGCTCAGTCTGAAGCAGCCATCATTGCTGCAAAACTTGAAACTATCTTGACAGAGCAAGCAAATATTTCCTCTCTCACGGCCAGTGTTAGAAGCACTGTCCATTACTGCTTTGAAGAGCTATCCAACTCCCTACATTCATTTCAAGATTCAGTCCTTGACAGATTTTCAGGTCCAGTTTCTTCAAATCAGCGAGCTCATTTTCAACGAGGCAGCTCTAGCTCTGCTCTTCCCAGGGATGGAAATTGCTCAAGATCCTCCCATGAACACTAACTTCTTTTTGATAATGACAAAGGGGGAGAGAGAGATGTCATGTTTTTGAAGATACGTTATGGATGGATATTGGATTTTGTTTTTGATATGTTATTGGATATTGGATGGATACTGGAGAGAGATGTCATGTTTTAAGACATGCTATGGATGGATATTGGATAGTTTTTTTTTGAAGATATGTTTTGGATGGATACTGGTCATATGGATGAATTCATGCGGATCTTTTATGCGGTTAAATTTTTTTTCCCTTAAAATTTTCCTTTGCTTTGGATACCTTGTCTATTTCATGAAAAATTAATCAAACATTCTCTAAAATTTCTCTTATGTACAGAAGTGCTAGTGTTGATTTAGCTTGTTTAATTGCGTGTATTATCATACATGACTCATTATGTTGTCATCATCAAAAAGGGGGAGATTGTTAGAAATCTAGTTTTGATAATGATAACTTATGAATCATGTTTAGATTGGATTAAATAAAATTGCTGTAGGTTTTGCCTGATATGCCTCGCACTGTCTTTGGTTCCTGTGGTATTTGTTCAAGTCAACGGTCAACACCAACAGACAGCAAGTGAACATCACTTGTTTAATGTGAGTCAACCTCTAACAGGTAAAGTCATTGCACATACAAGTTGATACACATCCAGGTCAGTACAGATATCTCAGATCTCTATTTTAGCTCAATGTCGATACTAGTTCCAGTCTTGGCTGACTAAGGTCGATGCAAGCTGCATTTCATATAGGGTCGGTGCATATGTGCACTCGGTGCATGTTTAAGGTCCGTGCATATCGTGCCTCTGCATCTCACCTCTCAAAGTCGGTGCATCATCTATGACATGCATTTACTTTATCGGTGCAAGTTTTGGCTTGAGCTTCTGAAGAACTGTGAACATATAGGAGCTCGGTGCATACTTTATGTAGGTCAATGCATGTAGCAAGGTCAGTGCATTGTAAGGGTATGTGCAATCACTGTTTGAGGTCAGTGCAAACTTTGACTCGGTGCATACTTACACTTACTCATATAGAGGTCGGTGTAAGTTTGCCTCGGTTCATCTTTTTCTAACGCATATAGGAGGAGCGTCTTACAGTGCGCCTCACATGTGGCCTAGAGTCGGTG
The DNA here is from genome assembly GCA_022559845.1 of Amorphophallus konjac. NCBI lineage: Eukaryota > Viridiplantae > Streptophyta > Magnoliopsida > Alismatales > Araceae > Amorphophallus > Amorphophallus konjac. The sequence goes on along the minus strand of CM040118.1, from coordinate 325,765,457 downwards.
CATGGTTCTATGCCTAAGGCATATACTGACGTCGGTGCATACACTGTAGCATGCGTAGAATTGGGTCGGTGCAATTTTAGCTGCTGCACACTGGAAAGGTCGGTGCAAGCTTTGCACTCGGTGCACATTTCCCAATTCGTGCATTCAATATTTGCATCATGCGTATATATAAGTCTGTGCATTCACTATTCATAGACTCGGTGCAATGTTTGGTTAGCATGCATAGATAGTCTGTGCTCTTCACTATAGCGAGGTATGTAAGGGTCAGTTCATCTCTTGTTCTTTGTCGCTTCATAGTTGATGCACACACTATAGCAGGTCAGTGCAATATTTGCACCGTGCGTCTATATAAAAGTCTGTGCATACTCTCCTATATGTACATCATAGTCTGTGCACACTTTGCATATACCATATTAAGTCAGTGCAAACATTGTTCTCTACCATGTAAGATGTCTAATGAAATATTCTCTTAACTGAGAGGATAAAGTGATCTCATGAGCTCGAACTAAGAAGGCATGTGTTCCTAGATAGTTGGAAGCTGGCACGTGATCCAAGATAATGAGTGAGCTAGTGATCCTGACACGTGGGTAGATGAGGACCAGATCCTGACACATGGCTGAGAGCCTTCTGGAAGCTTTTGAGCAGGAATGTCCCCTCCACACGCCCAATGTGTGAGCACGTGAGTCCGAGACTGAAGTCATATATAAACCCTTTCTCTGAAGAGATTGAAGGAAATGCGAAGAACAGAGAAGAGAAAGAGAGGGAGAGCAGCAGAAGAAGAGAGTCTCAAAGAAAAGAGAAGAGGAGAGTTGAGCAAGAAGATCAAAGCATTTTGAAGAGTGATCTGAAGAGAAAAAGTAGAGTATCGTGAGCTAAGAGAAAAGAAGAGAATAGGAAGGTTGCCGTTGGTGAAACAACAAAAGGAGCCGCCAGGAGAGCGAGAGAGAATACTGAAGAAGAAGAAAGAAAGAGGTAGATAGTGCAGAAGAGAGAATAGAGAAAAGAAGAGAGAGTCTTCCCTAAAGATCTGAGTTGTACTGGCCTCTGGATCAGATCCAAGCCATGGTGCTCCTATGGAGCTACATTTGTTTCTGTTGCTCCTGTTTGTTTTTCGTTTGTTCTTTTATCTCTTGTTTGCCAGTGACTGGGTGTCACTAGCGGTTCCCCTCCTATTTGGAGGAAGGGAGTGTCGTCTCCGGTTCTGGTCTTGTGGATAGCAAGTCCAGGTGCCAAGCTTCTGTGGGTTACAGAACTTTGTTCGAGGGATTTGTCTCCCTCGGTCTGCTAAGCTGTTAGGTAGCGTCTGTTTGCAGACTGAGTCTACGGTTGTTGCTATTGCAAGGGAAGCCTCACTCTGGTTTGGAGTGAGGGGTGGATGTAGGCAGACTGTGGGTCTGGCCGAACCACATAAAAATCTTCTGTCCATCGTGATTTGATTGCCTTGTCTGATCCGCTAGATGTATGCTTAGGTTCGACCTATATTTCCTATCTAGTGGGTATTTGGTTTGCACACTGAGCATTTGATTCAGGTCTCGAGAGAGAGAGCCCATTTGAATAGGATTACTTGAGCATCGATCGTATGCATTAGATCTACTCTAGTTGAAGTTAGTGTGTGCTCTCAGTCCTACAGTTGTTTGCATTAATTCCGCATATTAGTTTGATTTAAGTTTCAATTAAGCAAAGGTTTTAAGAGGGATTCATTCACCCCCCGTCTGAATCCAGGCCTAGCACCCTATCAAGGTTGTCCCACCATCATCCAAGCTCGGAGCTGCTTGGAGGAGCAGATCTCGCCAGACTGCGCAACCAGTCACTAGCTGGTGACCTGAGGCTGAGTGTAGAGGCTCCCACGACCAGCTCGGTGAGAATCTTGGTGTGATCTTCATAGGACAAGAACTTAGTCTGGTCCTCTTTCAGTAATAGAAAGACGGAGGCCATTCGCCTGCCCGAGCACCCGGTTCCAGCCATTCTAGTCAAAGTGCGTAGACTGCTCCTGTCTGTCCAGGTTGGACCGACCCCCACTCTTCTATTCAGAGTTTTCTTCCCCGACCTCTGTTTGGGTCCCGTTAGTTTCTGTTCGATGCTACTTCAACCACGGTCGCGGAGACGCCAATCTCACCTCCATCGAAGTTCGGTAGAGTTCATGGCAACTTCGGTAATAGTTCTCAGCGGTTCTACACCAGACAGAGACAGCTCGGATCAGTCCTGTTCTCAGAGCTGTAGCGACCGTCATCACTCTCCGTTTGACCCCAAAATCCTACGGTGTCTTCCTAGACCTGTCCTAGTCGATTCAGCACTAGTCCTGCTTCTATCAGCATCCGGACGAGCTCGTGGTCATCTCAACTCCAGCACCATGTCCTACTATCCCTGCAGGATTCTCTTCGACCACTTCGGGTTTCCTTTGTTGTTCTTCTAATCCCCGCCCCTTGCCTGTCTGGCTTATAGCCCCTCCCTATGTGGAGGTAGTGTTTGCATGTAATATTTTAACCCCTACCCCTTGTTCAACCCTCCTGCGAGAGGAGTAGTTGTGTACACTTTAAACTTTCAGGTCAAGCGACACCGACACGGCGTGCGGGTGCGTACCCACGCTTCCCCGCTCGCCCTCATCTTCGACCGGGATCAGTGTCTTCACGCTGATCAGGTGAGCTCCTGGCCACATCCCTCACTTGTTTACTATTGCTTATTTAGTATTGCCTTTAGCTCCATCGGATAGTGAGTGAGCGCCCGATCCTAATTTCCCACCAATTGAGTGGCCACCGCAGAGTGAGGCAAGAGAGACCCTACAACCCACGCCTTCGGCGTGCTGGCTGCCTAAAAAATTGGGTATCCCAGCCCCTTAGGGGTCAGCCATTGCATTGCCAAGTCCCGAAACGTCAAGGTCCCACTTCAGACCCTCCCGACCATCGCCAATTTGCCCACGGGCAATAGTGATCGCTATGCGAGTAAGCTCACCCGAGTGAGTTCGGTACTCATTCTTTGCTTGCTTGTAAGTATAGGTCTTAGGATCATTGAGTCACCCCGTGGCATCCTTGCCCATGCCACGTCACCTTTGACACAATCCATGCCCGGTCTTGCATCTTCATGTTATAAATCCAGCTACTTTCACGAGATATAATAATAATTTTGGCCAATAATTCAATTCCAATTAATAAGTTTCATGACCAAGTAACCAAGGTATAGAACGTACCAAGATTGACATGAGATATCAAAGAAGAATTAAAAGAATATTATACTTCGATGGCATTTCGGCAGCATAACAGTATGTTCATTAAATTTCATATCTTAATATTAACTTGTTAAACATGTGTTGAGACTCCAGATAATCCGAAGACCATATAAGAACTCAAGAAAACCAACCCCAAAGGTCAAACCTCGGGTTAGACAAGTTCAGAGATAAAGCGATCGTTTACTGGACCGTTTCATGAAGAGAGCGGTCAGAGTTGAGACCGTTTCATGACTAGAGTCGACGCATGAAAAAGAAGTGTCGACACAGAGAATACTTTCTGGAGCTTTGCGGTCTAGTTAATGGCCACTTGGTGCCTTTTAGCGGTCGTCCATATGGCCGCTAAGGTCTAGAATACATAAAACACCGGTAAAGTGCTTTCTAGACAATTAGCTTTAATGGTACAATCAGCTCGACGTCCTAGTGAGAATTCCAAGCTCGTGGAGTCTTACAGAGGCCTTGAAACATAATCCCTTAGTCCGACCGAAGGAATATTTGGCAGAGATGTTCATAAGTCCAAGAAAGTGTGCTTAGAAGTGCAAAGTGTAACTAATGGTCACATACCGGAGTATATGCCACGTACGTATGAAAATGACTCAAGAGATAAGAAGAGACCGTGATAAACAGTGATCAAAACTAGTCAAGTCATGAACAACATGAAATTTAATGTAAATATAAGAGTATATGATTTTGGCATGAATTTAGCATAAGTTTAAAATAAGTTCCAAGTGCATAAAGAATATGAAATCTGCTAAAATGACCAATAATATAACCAAGTATATGAAAATAACATTTAATACAGGAATAAAACCTAATTAGCTGGGCTTAGCATATGATAATTAGGGCTAATCTGCATTATGATTCGGGTTAACACAATACATACTCAGAAACTCAAGCGGTCACTTGAGGACCGTTTGACAGGGCCTAGCGGTCTATCGTTGGACCGCAAGGTTACTCAGGCGGTCTCAAGAAGACCGCTTCTTCCTGTCTGCTGAAAATAATAATAAAATTAAAATATATACTAAGCTAAGGCCATTTGATGCGTAGTAAAACATGACAATAGATAAATATGGCCTAATAACACCATATTAGGACATGGAGATGCATGGGTTGAATTAAATAACTTGAAATGATCATTTTCTCACTTAAAGGTAAGGTTCATGCATGCTATGTAATCCTAGATGCGTAGTCAAATACTCCGTGTAGAAATCATGAAATTGACTGCAAGAAGAGGGCTTTTATTCCTAACATTGAGTTTAAGCCATTCATGAGATAACCTACCTCTGATCTGGTCCTTAATTGTCGAATTTAAGGCTGGAAGTCAACCCTAATTGCTGCTTGTTCAGAACCGAATCAGCAACTTCGTGGCCTTCTAACTTCTGATCCTCTTCACCTAAGACCACAAAACTTGGAGGGTAAGAATATGGTAGTAAAAGGAACAAATAGTTCTAAAGAACCCCTATATAATTACATCGTTGAGGGCTTCTAACTTGCTGATCAATCTGGCCCGATCACACAGGCTCCTGGGTTGCTTGTACCGAACCAGCGTCTTTGGAGGCCTCTAACTCCTTGTTGGCTTGATCTCCTAGAATGAAATTTTGAGGGCGGTTTGACCTTAGTATTATAAACAAATTCTTCTAAAGAACCTACCTCAAATTCGTCCTCCTTACCTTAATACCACGCGAGCTAAAAGTAAGGGTCACGCAGGTTTGTTTTGGGTCTATCTATAGGTTTAACTAGGGTTTCCATGGATTGGAACAAACGTAGAGTCCTAATTAGGGTTCCAATTCGATCTTTAAGCCTTCTAGACTCATCTATCTGTGAGATAGTATCGATCCTAGACGATTTGGATGCCAAAGTTCCCATCTTTTTATGCCTTCTTCCATTCACGAAATCTACAGCGCCTAGCGGTCCAGTCTAGACCATTTTTAGTCCCTATGCGGTCGCCTGATAGACCGTTTTTATCCTTGGGCGCCGAATTTGAAATACTTCAAACTCTTGGTTATATATCCGCCTATTTATCCTCTAATTAGTATATTTATCCTGTAAATTTTGTAAATAGCCTATTTTAAGCTTCAAGAATGTGGGCCAAACCTTGTGGCCTTAGTTTTGGGCCACTTTGGTCTTATTTAAAAGGCCAAGTTAATTAATAAATATTAGGCCTTATTATTTGATTTTAATTTAGCCCAAATTCTTTTATTACTCCATTTTATCTTTAGAAAATCTTAGAATATATATTCTAAAAAATTCCAAAATATTATATACAAAATTTTGGGATATTACACCCTCCCCCACTTAAGAGAATTTGATCCCCAAATTCCAATACATAGGCTTTAAGAGAGAGAGTACTTACATTCAAATAGATCGGGAAACCTCTTGCACATGGCTTCCTCCGTCTCCCATGTTGCTTCATGTGGGCAAGATTTGGTCTACTGTATTTTGACCATGGGAATGTTTTTATTCTGAAGTTGACGTACGTCTTGTTTAATTATTTTGATTGGCTTTAGCTCGTACGTCAAATCCTTTTGGATCTCCAGATTGTCATAAGTGATAACGCGGAATGGATCATAGACATATTTCTTTAACATAGAGACCTGGAATACATCATGAACTCCTGCCAACTGTGGAGGTAATGCTAGACGATAAGCCACCTCTCCAACCCTTTCAAGAATTTCAAAAGGGCCAATGAATTTTGGTGTAGGCTTGCCTTTGATGCCGAACCTTCGAATACCTCGACCCGGAGAGACCTTGAGAAATACATGGTCGCCTACTTTTTTTTTTGGTAAATAATGATTAGGTGCTTGTATTAAATGAGAAAAGAACTATACATCATAATTCTGCCAAGCAGATCTTTTATGCTCAGGACCACACAGGTTGTGGACCCAGAGTTTATTGAGAAAATAGAATGGATCTATTGAAAATGATTTTCTCCCTTCTAGTTAGTCTCTTCTACCCATGGAACTCTATACAACTTCTTGCATCTTCAAGAATTTGGATGAGGATACTTGATTTAGAGCTAGGAGAATCGTCAAAGATTCTCACACTTCGTTCCATCTAGATTTTCCAAATGATAATGTGAAAAAGAATCCTAGCAAACTTCATTAACTGACCAGATTTTGGAAACTGGGCTTGCAGCTAAAAAAGTTCATGGCACAGCCCAATGTTCGGCTGTCTATGGAGGTCAAATCTAGCTAGAATCTATTTCCAAACCCACTTGGTAAATGGGCATTCGAAGAAGAGATGGTCTTGGGTATCCCTGCCTTGCTTGCATAAAGGACACATGCTAGGGAGGTAGAATCCCTTCTTCTGTAAGTTTTCAACTGTGGGTAGATTGTTAAGAACCGCTTGCCAAGTGTAGAGGGATGCTATTTGGGTAGTAGAATTATTCCAGACCCACTGATGATGGCCAAAAGTGTGGCCTTTTTGTCTAACTTCTTGCCAGATGGAGCTAACTTTCTTGATTTGTTTATTATTCTTCTATTTGATGACATCTGTACCTTCATTATGGATTCGGACTTGCCTAACAAGATTCCACAGGTCAGCCATTTCCATGGAGAGTGCAGTGGGAAGAACCCACTGCCCTTCAGTGATAAACAGTCCCACTGTTGCACTTTTTCCAAGTTCCAAATCATGTCTGATCTGATCTCCATACATTTGGTTAATGTTGGTTCCATTCAACCACAGGTCAGACCACAGATTTGTGCCCTGGCCATTTCATATTGAATAAATAATGTGGCTGCGGATCCAATTCCTTGCTTGCAGCACTCCCTTCCAAGCTGATGAGTGATAAGATTTGATTTTGTAATCCCAGATATTCTTGTTTGCTAAGTGCTTATTCTTAACCCAAGAATACCATAAGGAATGCTTTTTCTGAAGTATTTCCCATAGCAACATCCACATACATGCCTGATTCTACTCTTTTAGTTTCTTTATTCCTAGGTCCCCTTCAGATTTGGGTTTGCATATCTGTCGCCATGAAATCATATGGACTGCTGGTTTGGAAGAATGTCCATTCCAATATAAATTTCGCAGGAGTCTTTAACTTTCATCAGTTAGCCCAGCAGGTAGCATGAAAGCAGCTGCCCAATAAGTAGAGTAGGATGAAAGGACAGATCTGATCAGCTCCAGCCTTCCTGATCTTGAGAGTAGTCTATTCTTCCAAGCATCAATTCTTCTTTTAATCTTTTCGATAATGAGGTTGTAGTTTGCCTTCTTGACAGATTTAGAGAGAAGAGGAAGTCCAAGGTAGGGGACAGGAAGCTCACATGCATTCACTCCAAGTTGACTGATTGCCTTGGAATGGTTTTGCACACTACCTCCTATATAGGCTTTACTCTTCTCAGAATTCAGAATCAGTCTTGACATGCTAGCAAATCTCTTGAGTAGAGGTCCCACATGAGTGAGAGTCTCAGGATCATCATTCAAGAATAGAATCAAGTCATCCGCAAATGTTATATGAGAAATTTGAAGATTACCTATAGTTGGGCTTCGGATATTGCCTTTGAGTACTTCTTCTTCCATCAAAGATGAGAATCCTTCCATAATAATGGTGAAAAGATAAGGAGATAAGGGATCCCCTTGTCTGATCCCATTTCGGCTAGTGAAGAACCCCCGAGGTGTACCATTGACAAGAACAGAGAAAGCTCTATCTAAACAATTTGAAATCCATTGGATACAAGTGAGTGGAAGTCCCATCTGCTCCATCAAAAAATATAGGTAGTTTCTATTAACTGAGTCAAAGGCTTTCTTAAGATCAGCCTTCATACATATGAATTTCCCTTTGGTTTTTGAGTGTAAATTCCTGATGATATCATTGGCCAACAGTACATTGTGATGAATGCTTCTCCCTTTGATGAAGGCTGACTAATTATCACTGATGAGTTTTGGAAGGACCAACTGGATTCTGTTTGCAAGCACTTTAGAAATGATTTTGTAAATAAAGTTGCAATGGGAGATAGGTCTGTACTTTTTAAATGATTCAGCTCCCTCCTGCTTGGGTATGAGAGAAATGAATGTACAATTCAGTTGCTTGAGGATGCATTTAGTTGTGAAAAAGTGCTTGACTGCATTTAGAACATCCTCTCCTATAATTGACCAAGTGGCCTGATAGAACTCAGCAGGAAAACCATCCGGGCCTGGACTTTTGTTTTTTGGTGCCTGGAATACTGACTGCTTAATCTCCTCATCAGTGACAAGTGAGCTGAGGAAGTTTGCTTCAGTGTCATTCAGTTTATATCTAGGGGAAAAGTGCCAGTTACCTGGAGGGGTGGGTTGGTTCAGAAGGTTACGGAAAAAATGAATAGCATGCCTGCCAACCTCTTCTATGTCATAAGTAAAGCTCCCATCCTGGAGTCTACATTTTTTGATGCAGTTAGTTGCCCTTCGGCCTCTGAGTGCAGCATAGAAATATTTTGTGTTTGAATTTCCCAAAGCCAACCAGTGCTGCCTAGATTTTTGTCTAGCATATGATCCTCAACTTGCATGGCTTTAAAGTAAATTTCCTTGCATTCCCTTTCCTTAGCAATGAGGTTGCAATTCATGGGATACAATTTTAATTCTTACTGAGCAAGTTCTAGCTCTCTGCTAGCCTTATGCACATTATCTTCCACATTTCCAAAACAGTTGAAATTCCAAGCCTTAAGAGCTTTTTTCTATTTTCGGAGCTTCTCCCAGAGTATGAATTGTGGTGTCCCAATTGGTTGCTCATTCCAAACATCCTGCACCACTGTGATAAACTCTGGGTGTTGAATCCACATATTGAAGAATTTGAACGGCTTCTTACTAGTCTTGATTTCCTTCTCAGAAAAAATTCTCAACTGTGAATGATCAGAGAAATGCTCAATAGTGTACTCTACATGAGAATCGAGGAATTTACTCAGCCATAAGTCATTGATAAGGCATCTATCCAGCCTAGCCACTATCCGGTTAGGAGGGAGAGAACAATTGGTCCAAGAGAAACTATTACCAATAGTTTTAATATCCAAAAGGTTTGAAGAGGAGATCATGTTGTTAAATTCCTCAAGTATTGCTGTTGGAATATGGTTACCTCCAATTTTTTTAGAAGAATAACGAATGGTGTTGAAGTCTCCTAGAACCATCCATGGAAAACCATTGGCAGAGGATGACAGATGTGTAATATCCTTCCAAAGAATTCTTCGTTGAAATAAAAAATTGGATGCATAGACTACAGTGAGGTAAAAAGATGAAGTTGTTGCTATATCAGTAACAGTGATATGAATCAACTGATCAGTCTCTTTAACCAGCAGTATGTTAAACTTTTTCAGATCACTAAGGATCCAAATCATTCCTCTGGGATCTTTGTCTATCTTGGAATTCCAAGTCACGCCTTCGATTATCTGCATGTGATTTTTATCTATCTTGGGCCATCTTGAGTCTTTCCCGAATTAGCTTAACTTTCTCCGTATTATCCCTTATCAATTTTGAACCTAGAAATTGTCTTTCCCCAACTTCACTCCAGCAGATTGGTGAGCGACAGCTTCTTTCATATAGTGCCTCAAATGGTGCCATTTAAATGTTAGTTTGATAACTATTATTGTAGGTAAATTTCACTAGAGGTAAATGGTCGTGCCAGCTTCCACCGAAGTCAATAACACATGCTCTTAGCATATCTTCTACTACTTGATTGGTTCTTTCAGTTTGTCCATCAGTTTACGGATGAAACGCAGTGCTAAAATTCAATCGGGTCCCCAAAGAATGTTGTAAACCCTTCCAGAATTGTGAAGTAAATCAAGGATCTCGATCGGAAATAATAGTGACAGGACACGATGTAACTTAACAATCTCTTTCATGTATAAGGCAGCCAAGATATCCATAAACCATAGACTTTTAATAGGTAGAAAATGAGCCAATTTTGTTAAACGGTCTATGATCACCCATATGCCATCATGTCCACCTCTTGATTTAGGCAGTCCCACGATAAAGTCCATCCATGTACTCTCCCATTTCCATTCTGGAATTTCCAAGGGATGTAATTCTCCAGCAAGCCTTTGATGTTCTGCCTTAATTTGTTGACAAGTGAGGTAACGTGACGCATAGTCCGCTACTTCCCTTTTCATATTGGGCTACCAATAATTCCTTTTAAGGTCTTGATACATCTTGGTAGCACTAGGGTGAATGGCGTACTTCGATTTATGAGCTTCTTCTAGGATCAATTTCTTAGTATCCACATGATCCGGTATACAAACTTGTCCCTTGAATAACAATCTTCTATCATTTGCAATAGAGAAATCCGGCTGTTGCTCCATATTGGCTTTGATCTCCAATAACACAGGGTCATTATCTTGGAGTTTGACTAGGTCTTCTATTAATGTGGGTTGTGTCCGGATATTGGATATAAAGTAATCCTCTTTCTTCTTCATATTAATATCTAAATTCAACTGAGCAAATTTAGAAATAAGATTAGTCATACCTTTCACGAGACTTGATAGCTTTCCCATCGGTTTCCTACTGAGCGCATCGGCAACAACATTCGCCTTGCTAGGATGATATTGTATAGAAAAATCAAAGTCCTTAAGGTACTCTAACCATCGCCTTTGCCTCATATTTAGCTCTTTCTGAGAGAATAGATATTTCAAGCTCTTATGGTCCGAATAGACCGTGAATTTATCTCCATAAAGGTAGTGACGTAAAATCTTCAAGGCAAATATAACAGCAGCTAGCTCCAGATCATGAATAGGGTAATTTTTCTCATGCCGCTTTAACTGTCTTGAAGCATAGCAAATCACCTTGCCATTTTGCATGAGTACACAACCTAAATCAATGCCAGATGCATCGGTATAAAAATCAAAACTATCACCTTCTACGGGCAATGCCAGTATAGGTGCCAGATGAGATGCTCTTTAAGGGCTAAAAACTTTTCTTCACATTATTTTGTCCACTCGAAATGGTTCTCCTTCCTGGTGAGTTTTGTTAAAGGAGCGGCGATTTTGGAGAAATCCTTGATAAATCGCCTATAATAACTAGCCAGGCCCATGAAACTTTGAACTTCAGATACGGTGTTCGGTCGGCTCCAGTTCTTAACCGCTTCAACTTTAGAAGGATCTATTGCAATTCCCTCTTTAGAAATAATATGGCCAAAGAAAGAGACTTCCTTAGGCCAAAATTCACATTTATTTAACTTAGCATAAAGTTGGTGTTCCCGTAAGGTTTGCAAGGCAACCCTTAGATGTTCCTCATGTTCCTCCTTTGTCTTTGAATAGATGAGAATATCATCAATGAATACGTCCACAAATTGGTCAAGATAAGGCATGAACACATTATTCATTAATTGCATGAATGTAGCAAGTGCATTAGTTAAACCAAACAGCATAACCACAAATTCATAATGTCCATATCAGCTTCGGAAAGTAGTCTTTTGAATATCTTCATCCTTGATCCTCAATTGATGATAGCCTGACCTAAGGTCGATCTTGGAGAAGTACTCTACGCCAGAGAGTTGGTCAAACTGCTCATCAATATGCGGCAGTGGATATTTGTTTTTGATTGTGAGTTGATTCAACTGTCGGTAGTCAATGCATAATCTGAGGAAACCGTCCTTCTTCTTGACAAATAAGACTAGCGCACCCCAAGGGTATGTGCTAGGTCGAATGAAACCTTTTTCTAGCAGCTCCTGAAGTTGCTTCTTTAGTTCCTTCAGTTCTGTGGGGGACATCCTGTAAGGAGCTATTGACACTGGTGCTGCTCCAGGTGTGAGTTCAATGGTGAAGTTAACCTCCCTTTCGGGCGGTAAGCCAGGTAACTCGGAAGGAAAAATATCAGGAAATTCCTTAACTACGTGGATTTCTTCTATCTGAATTTCCTTAGACTCGGTAACTACTACGGAGGCAAGACAAGCTTCACATCCTTGCAAAATGAGTTTGCAAGTGTGAAGAGATGAACTAAGAGAGGGATGCTTCTGGTATTTGATGCCAAGAAAGGAAAATCGTGGAAGACCTGGTTTTCGAAAGGAGATTATCCTACTGGGATAATTTATATAGGCGTTGTGGTCTACAAGCCAATCAGCTCCTAATATGGCATCGTAGCCTTCCATATCAAGGCATACGAGATTAGCGGGAAGATTATGCCCTTCTATAGTAACTTCACTATTGGGGAAATAGGTTTTTAATTCCGTTCCCTACCCTAAAGGAGTGACTATGGTTAAATCCGATGGTAAGGGAACAGGTGAAATAGGTAATATTTTTACAAAGGAACTAGCAATAAAGGAATGAGTAGCACACGTATCAAATAACACAAAAGTAGGATGGGAATAAATATAAATTGTACCTTCAATGAGCTCCCCTTCTTTAGTCGGTTCATCCTCCAATACGGCATTCAATCTAGCTTGCCACTTTCGTCCACCATTGCTCCTTGTGGATGATTGCTCTTTCATCAGAGGACAGTCGGGCATGCGGTGCTCTCGACTTCCACATCTTAGGCATGCGCCCAATCGCTTCCAACATTCTTCGGCCGCATGACCAAATTTATCACAAAACGAGCAAGCTGTCATGACTTGCTTATCTTATTCCTTAGCCTTCTTGTTCCGACGATCATCCTTGCCGTCCCCATGCCGGGATCTCTTCTTGCTATCCCGAGAGTTATAGGTGATGCTGAATTTTTCTTTCTTCTTACTTTGCCGATCAGACTTTTGGCTCGACTCCTCCACTTTGCCCTTGAGTTTATCGACCTTCTCCAAGGTTCGTTCACATAAATGTGCCCGTTGGACCATCTCTGCGTAGGTTCGAATGTTTTGTGGGCCGAGTTGCTGGATGAAAATGGGTCGCAATCCGTCCATAAAGCGATTCGCTTTAAGAAGATCCGTGCTCACTAGATGTTGAGCATAAGGTGCCAGGCGAGAAAATTGTAACTCATATTCTGCCACCGTCAACATGCCTTGTCGTAGTGACGCAAGTTCAGCAGCCTTCCTCTCCTTGACATGCTCGGAGAAGTACTTGGTTTGAAAAAGAGTAAGAAATCCATCCCATGTGTGTGGTGCATCTGTAGGCGGTGTCTGAATAGACTTCCACCATGTACATGCATCTTTGTTTAACTAGAATGTAGCAAGACGAACCTTCTCTTGGTCGGCACATTGCATGACCTCGAATATACGGTTCATTTCATCAATCCAGTTTTTTGCCTCATCGGGGTTAGAGGAACTCGAAAACCATGGAGGGTTTAAACTCTGAAAGTTACGGTGCAGATCACTAGCTCCTGCCCTAGCGCCAGCTTGAGCCATATTTTGTAAGGCCTGAGTGAGATCCATAACAGTTTGTTGCATTCCACCCCAATCAACACGGTGAGCCATTGGAAGAGTAAAGTACCTGAGAAGAGTAATGGATTTGTTAATCTTAATGGAATATATAGGTTAATCCTAAAGATAATTTCTAATTACTAGCTCATCCCCGGTTCTACCCAATTTCTCTCATGGTTGGGAATTTCCTTTCCTTGTTTCGTAGGCATGGGTCCTAAATCCTTGGACTTAACCGATGACATGACATCTTTTCCTCAGACTTCTAGGCCTAGGCTCTGATACAACTTTAACTGTCAAGTCCCGAGTTTTTAATACAGCGGAAGGAATATTAGAACGTGAACAGCTAACATGGTAAGCCTCTCGCAAGCAATGAATCAGAGGGCAAGACAATCACATAGAAGTAATTGCACAAGTAATTTTTCTCAAATTTCTAACTTTATTTCATAACCAAAAATCAATTTACATAAGATCATCTTGACAACTAGGTCTTCTCTCGATCCATTTGACCTTCAATCACTCTCGGACCCGCTACGTGTATACTCCGAATCCGATCCATCAATACTTCTTGGAAAAAAAAAGAGAAAGTAGGTATGAGCACGCTTGCCCAGTAGGTATCTTCGCATCAACATGAAGGCAATATTTAAGTGATTAATGTCTTAGCTCTAGATCTTAAGGTAAAAATAAGAACGTGATAAACAAGCGATATAAACCAAGACAACCAATAAATCATGAAATAACTGAGCAAGTAGATTTGAGTATAGACCATGAACAAGCAAGACTAATCTTGTAGATGTAAATTTGGCCTTTCAAGAACAAGAATGTACGAGCATGTAACTAGAAAGTACTTTACACAACCTTGTAAAGGCTATGTACTAGAAAGTCATTAGCAAGCATGTAATTTCCATAAACAGTCTCGTGAATTTCACTCATTTATAAGAGAAAGTACTACCAGCGCAATGCGACGCCAGTATCATCGTACCCTATGGTTTATAGCACGTTTCTAACAATCCGTCGAGAGGACTAGCATGGAGCCCTTGGACACAATCCGTGTCTGGTCTTGCATCTTCAAGTTATAAATCCAGCTACTTTCACGAGATATAATAATATTTTCAGCTAATAATTCAATTCCAATTAATAAGTTTCATGAACAAGTAACCAAGGTATAGAACGTACCAAGATTGACATGAGATATCAAAGAAGAATTAAAAGAATATTATACTCCGGCGGCATTTCAACAACATAACAGTATTTTCATTAAATTTCATATCTTAATATTAATGTGTTAAACATGTGTTGAGACTCCAGATAATCCGAAGACCATCTAGGAACTCAAGAAAACCAACCCCAAATGTCAAACCTCGGGTTAGACAGGTTTAGAGATAAAGCGGTCATTTACTAGATTGTTTCATGAAGAAAGTGGTTAGAGTCGAGACCGTTTCATGACTAGAGTCGACGTAAGAAAAAGAAGTGTCGATGCAGGAAAAACTTTCTGAAGCTTTATGGTCTAGTGAATGGCTGCTTGGTGCCTTTTAGCGATCGTCCATATGGCCGCTAAGGCCCAGAATACATAAAACACCTGTAAAGTGCTTTCTAGACAATTGGCTTTGATGGTACAACCAGCTCGGCATCCTAGTGGGAATCCTAGGCTTGCGGAGTCTTACGGAGGCCTTGAAACATAATCCCCGAGTCTGACAGAAGGAATATCCGGCGGAGAGGTTCATAAGTCTGAAAAGTGTGCCTATAAGTGTAAAGTGTAACTAATAGTCACATACCGGAGTATATGCCATGTACGTATGAAAATGACTCAAGAGATAAGAAGAGACTGTGATAAACAGCGATCAAAACTAGTCAAGTCATGAACCACGTGAAATTTAATGTAAATATAAGAGTATATGGTTTTTGAATGAATTTAGCATAAGTTTAAAATAAGTTCCAAGTGTATAAAGAACATGAAATCTGCTAAAAAGACCAATAATATAACCAAGTATATGAAAACAACATTTAATACAGAAATAAAACCTAATTAACTGGACTTAGCATATGATAATTAGGGCTAATCTGTATTATGTTTTGGGTTAACACAATACAGACTCAGAAACTCAAGCGGTCACTTGAGGACCGTTTGACAGGGCCTAGTGGTCTATCGTTGGACCGCAAGGTTACTCAGGCGGTCTCAAGAAGACCATTTCTTCCCGTCTGCTGAAAACAGTAATAAAACCATAATATATACTAAGCTAAGGCCATTTTATGCATACTAAAACATGACAATAAATAAATATGGCCTAATAACACCATATTAGGACATAGAGATGCATGGGTTGAATTAAATAACCTGAAATGATCATTTTCTCACTTAAAGGTAACGTTCATGCATGCTATGTAATCCTAGATGCGTAGTCAAATACTCCGTGTAGAAAATATGAAATTGACTACAAGAAGAGGGCTTTTATTCCTAACATTGAGTTTAAGCCATTCATGAGATAACCTACCTCTGATCTGGGCCTTAATTGTCGAATTTAAGGTTAGAAGTCAACCCTAATTTCTGCTCGTTCAGAACCGAACCAGCAACTTCGTGGCCATCTAACTTCTGATCCTCTTCACCTAAGACCATGAAACTTGGAGGTTAAGAAGATGGTACTACAAGGAACAAATAGTTCTAAAGAACCCTTAATAATTATCTCATTTAGGACTTCTAACTTGCTGATCAATCTGGCCCAGTCGCACAGGTTCCTGGGTTACTTGTATCAAACCAGCGTCTTTGCAGACCTCTAACTCCTTGTGGGCTTGATCTCCTAGAATAAAATTTTGAGGATAGTTAGACCTTAGTATTATAAATAAATCCTTCTAAAGAACCTACCACAAATTCATCCTCCTTACCTTAGTTCCACGCGAGCCAAAAGTAAGGGTCGCGCATGTTGATTTTGGGTCTATTTATACGTTTAACTAGGGTTTCCATGGATTGGAACGAACGTAGAGTCCTAATTAGGGTTCCATTTCGATCCTTAAGACTTCTAGACTCATCTATCTATGAGATAGTATCGATCCTAGGCGATTTGGATGTCAAAGTTTCCATCTTTTTATGCCTTCTTCCATTCACGGAATCTACAGCGCCTAGCGGTCAAGTCTAGACTGTTTTTAGTCCCCATGCAGTTGCCCGATAGACCATTTTTATCCTTGGACGCCGAATTTGAAATACTTAAAACTCTTGGTTATATGTCCCCCTATTTATCCTCTAATTAGTATATTTATCCTCTAAATTTCGTAAATAGCCTATTTTAAGCGTCTAGAATGTGGGCCAAACCTTGTGGGCTTGGTTTTGGGCCACTTTGGTTTTAATTAAAAGGCCAGGTTAATTAATAAATATTGGGCCTTATTATTTCATTTTAATTTAGCCCAAATTCTTTTATTACTCCATTTTATCTTTAGAAAATCTTAGAAAATCTATATAAATTCTAGAAAATTCCAAAAGATTATATACAAAATTTTGGGGTATTACAAAACTAAAATTAGGGATTTTGAAATCCAAATGAAGAGGACTAGAAGCCGCATCAGGTGACAAAGTTTAATTAGAATTTGGTCTATTGGATCCTACCTAATCGAAGGAAGAAGAGGGCCACTGGTCGCCGGAACTGCACGATAACGCCTCGCTTTAACTCGACGCTCCACCCTCGAATGCTCCCGTCGCTGGCCTCCTCAACAAACGAGGGTTCTAGGTCACGCTAGGGTTCATTTTATAGAGGGGAATTCGATCCACGAGTTGTGATAAGGGTGAGGAGAGTTCTCGAAATCCATCGCACGTGAATCTCGCGCTTGACCGGGTCGCGCCGTCTCTCGCTCGAAATTGAGGTGCTAGGGTTAGGGTTTATGAGCAAGGATAGAGGGGAAAAGTTCTCATAACCATGGCCGTTCGATTAAATCCAGATTGAGCCTGATTGAGCTTGATTTGGGTTTAAATTAGAGGATTTAAGGTCGTTGAAAAAAACTCCGATTTTTACCACTGAATCTCTAAATTCGGCTTGATTAAATTTTTATTTGGGGGTTGGCCATGAAGACAAAGTTTCTAAGATTTTGATCCTCTACACGATTATGATTTGTTTCCATATTTTTATAAATTGGTTGAAAGTTACCTTAAGGGAGATTTAATATAATATTATGAAAAATCACTTGATTGTTACATAATTTTATTATTAATTAAACCCGGGGTGCTACACCCTCCCCCACTTTAAGGAATTTGGTCCTCCAAATTCTCTGAACTTATCAGAACAGGGGGGGGACATCAAGTTTACTGACCTTAGAACAAATCAAGGTACTGCTTCCAGATTGCTTCTTCCGTTTCCCATGTGGCTTCTTCTATTCCATGCCTACTCCACTGGACTTTGACCATCGGTATTGGCCAATTTCGGAGTTGCTGCTACTTCCGGTCCAAAATTTTAATAGGCTTCTCTTCATAGGATAAATCTTCCTTTAACTCGAGGTCTGCATGCTGGATAATGTGTGAGGGATCGTACACATACTTTCGCAACATGGATACATGAAAGACATTGTGTACGCCCGACAACTGAGGTGGTAACGCCAATCTGTAGGCAACTTCCCCAACTCTTTCTAGGACTTCAAACGGACCAAAAAATCTCGGTCTTATCTTGCCATGAATGCCAAATCTTCGTACTCCTCTTATGGGTGAGATTTTCAAGAATACATGCTCGCCAATCTAAAATTCCAGATATCTTCTTCTATTGTCAGCATAGCTCTTTTCCCTGGATTGTGCAACTTTCATACTATCTCCGATAATCTGAATGTTCTTGGTTGATTCTGAAATAAGATCTGGTCGAAGCCATTGCTTCTCGCCTACCTCATCCCAGCACAAAGGTGATCTACAGCTTCTTCCATACAGAGCTTCAAACGGTGCCATCTGAATACTGGATTGGTAACTGTTGTTGTAGGCAAATTCTATCACGGCCAAATGTTCACGCCAACTACCACCAAAATCAAACATGCAAGCCCTTAACATATCTTCTACAATTTGGTTCATCCTCTCAATCTGCCTGTCCGTCTGAGGATGAAAGGCAATACTGAAATTCAGACGGGTTCCCAAGGATTCCTACAATCCTTTCCAAGAATGAGATGTGAACCTAGGGTCTCTATCAGATACAATATTCGCAGGTACTCCATGCAACCTCACCACCTCTTTTAGGTACACAGCAGCTAACACATCCACTGTCAACTTCGACTTGATGGGCAACAAATGCGCGGACTTAGTCAATCGATCAACGATTACCCAAATTACGTCAAAACCATCACAAGTTCTAGGTAAACCCATTATAAAGTCCATGCCAATGCTATCCCACTTCTACTGTGGTATATCGAGGGGTTTCAACTTCCCAACAGGTCTAAAGTGTCTTGTTTTTACTTGCTGACATACTAATCCAGCCACTTCCCTCTTCATATTCGGCCACCAAAATGTCCTTTTCAAGTCGCGGTACATCTTAGTAGCTCTAGGATGCATTGTATACTTGGACCTATAGGCTTCTTCAAGGATCTTGCCCTTTATTTCTACCGAATCAGGGATGCAATGTCACGCCCCGAGCCTTTATTACAGCGAAAGATTAGCTCGAGAATCGTGAACAGCCGGCATGGTAAGCCTCTTGCAAGCAAGAATAACCAGAGCGCAAGACAATCACACACACAAATGTAATTTCACATTATTTTAATCAAACTCCAACTTATTTCATTGATAATTAATATTCAAATACAATAACTTTCAACTTTTTCCAATCTATCAGACTCAAGAAATAAAAAAAATACATAGACTCAATCTAAACAAAATAGACTTCCCTAAGTCTTCACCCTCTTCTTGACAACACTTTCATTCGCTCTCAGACCCGCTACTTGTATAACCCGAATCCGAATTCGAATCACTTTCATTTCTTGAAAAAGATTGGAAATAGGTAATGAGCACACTTGCCCAGTAGGTATCTTCGCATCAACACGAAAGCATCATTAAAGTAATTAACATTTTATCTCTAAAGAAATAAGATAAAATCATGCGAATGCGATCAATCACGCAATTAAATCAAAGTAACAAAGATGATCGTTAAGATAGAATGAGAGCAAGAATGAACTATCAAGTAACCAGTATCAAATAGCATAAATGCAGTACGAGAACAAATTTGAAGAGTACCTTCCATAAGCCCACCATCCTTGGGCGCTTCCTCTTCTCCTAAGATGGCATTGAGGCGAGCCTGCCTCCTACGTCCTCCACCGGACGATTGGTCTTTCATAAGGGGGCAATCTGGCATGCGATGCTCCCTAATTCCATGACGTAAACAAGCGCCGAGGCGCTTCCAGCATTCCTCAGCCGAATGGCCAAATTTTTCACAAAACGTGCAAGCTTTAGCAACTTGCTCCTCCTCCTTGACTTTCTTTTGCTTATGGGAACTTCCACCATTCCCATCCTGGGATCTTTTCTTACTATCACGGCTTCTGTAGGGCTCCGTGATGATGAACTTTTCTTTCTTATAACGCTGATCTGAACGTCGACTGGATTCTTCTCCTTTCCCTTTTAATTTCTCGACCTTCTCTTAGGTCCTTTCACACAAATACGCTCGTTGAACCATTTCCGCATAACTACGGATGTTTTGGGTCCCGAGCTGCTGAATGAAATCGGGCCGTAACCCGTCCATGAACCGATTTGCCTTCAATAAATCAGTGCTGATAAGATGTGGTGCGTAAGGTGCAAGTCTTGAGAATTACAGTTTATATTCGGAAACCGTCATCATTCCTTGACGAAGAGCGGCGAACTCCATAGCCTTTCTCTCTTTTACGTGCTCAGAAAAGTACTTGGCACGGAACAGGGTAAGAAAACCATCCCAGGTATGAGCTGCATCGGCCGGAGGTGCCGGAACCGACTTCCACCATGTGTGGGCATCTTTGTTAAGTTGAAAGGTTACGAGACGCACCTTCTCTTGATCGATGCATTTGATAACGTCAAAAATACGATTCATTTCATCTATCCAGTTCTCTGTCTCGTCAGGATTAGAAGAACCGAAGAAACGCGGAGGGTTTAAGCTCCGAAAGTTACGATGCAAATCACCAGCCCTTGCTCCTGCGCCAGCTTGCGCCATGGTTTGTAATGCCTGAGTGAGACCAGCAACCGTTTGCTGCATGCCATCCCAATTTACGCGATGAGCCATGCTAATAATAGGGTACCTGAGGGAAAAATAAGAACTTGTCATTTCTCGTGAGACTGGAAGGAAAAATCAATCTTAAAACTAATTAACTATCTCATCCCGGGTTCTACCCAATTCTCACATGGGTGCGGAAATTTCTTCCTTAGTTCATAGGTAGGGGTCCTTAAACCTTGAATTTATCCTATGACATGACTCTTCTTCCTAAGTCCTGAGACTTAGGCTCTGATACTAACTTAACTGTCACGCCCCGAGTCTTTATTACAGTGGAAGACTAGCTCGGGAATCGTGAACATCCGACATGGTAAGCCTCTTGCAAGTAAGAATAATCAGAGCGCAAGACAATCACACACATAAATGTAATTGCACACTATTTTAATCAAACTCCAACTTATTTCATTGATAATCAATATTCAAATACAATAACTTTCAACTTCTTCCAATCTATCAGACTCAAGAAATAAGAAAATTACATAGACTCAATCTAAACAATATAGACTTCCCTAAGTCTTCACTCTCATCTTGACAACACTTTCATTCGCTCTCGGACCCGCTACTTGTATAACCCGAATCCAAATCCGAATCACTTTCATTTCCTGAAAAAGATTGAAAATAGGCAATGAGCACACTTACCCAGTAAGTATCTTCGCATCAACATGAAGACATCATTAAAGTAATTAACATTTTATCTCTAAAGAAATAAGGTAAAATCATGCGAATGTGATCAATCACGTGATTAAACCAAAGTAACAAAGATGATCGTTAAGATAGAATGAGAGCAAGAATGAACTATCAAGTACATGACCAGAACATGATATTGGCCTTTCATAAATAAGAATGTAACGAGAATGTACTAGCAATGCCACATAATCATCACTCCAGTATCTTTTACTTATGAGCAAGTACTTCATGAATTTCTGTGGAATATCAAGCAAGAAAGTCATGTACAAGAATGTCATGTCGTGTTGTATCGTATTATGGATTTTCACTTATTTATAGAGAAAGTATTCCCAGCGCAATGCGACGCCAGTAGCATCATATCCCATGGTTTATAATAGTATGTTTCCGACAATCAACAGAGGGGACTAGCATAGAGCCCTTGAACACAATCAGTGCTCGATCGCATCTTCAAGTATAAATCAAACTACTTCCACGCATGAAATAACAAAGTATGGCCAAGAATGTACAATTCCAACAAGCTCTTCATAACAATAATTCAATGAAAGAATGCTTTAATAAATATCATGAGAAATCAAGAATGACTTATACTATGTTATGCTCATGGAAATAAATCGGCAGCATAACGATCCATTTCATAACTTTCATTCATTATATTAAATTTCTTGATCAATATGATACGTCCTAGACCATTATTAAGCCATCTAGAACCTTGGAAAATCAACCCTTGGTCAAACCTCAGGTTAAAATACTCAAGCAGTGTGACGGTCGTGTATTGGGCCGTTACATTCACGTGACGCTCCAGTATTGGGCCGTTACAATGATGTGAATCCAGAACAATAGAATAGACTCAATGAAATGTGACGGTCATATATTGGGCCGTTATATGTGCCTGACGGTCCAATATAGATCCGTTACACTACTGATAATCAGAAACATCGATAGTGTAATCTAATCAATGGGCTTTAATGGTACAACCAACTCGGCGTCCTAGTGGGAATCCCAGGCTCGCGGAGAATTACGGAGGCCTTGAAACAAGATTTCCTAGTCCATTGGAAGGAATATCCAATAGAGAGGTCCTCATGTCCAAGAAAAATGTTCCTATAATGCAAAGTGAACTAATGGATAACATACCGGAATATGTGCCATGTACTTAAAGAAATGACTATATTGATAGAGAGGATGTGTAATAATAGGAAATCATGATAAAACTCCGTCAATACATCTTTGGAAAATCATGATTTAGATACAAAACTATAGAATTTTGGCACATGAAATTAACATAACTTAAAATAAATTAAGATACCTAAATTATACAATTTCTATCATGAATCAGTAAATAATCTTAAAGTCATGAAATCAGGTCAAAACTTAGATAACTAGGCTTATTTATAAGTTAAATTAACTAGTTTCCCATTCTATCTATAGTTACCCTGACGGTCTAGAATGGGTGCGTCACAGTGACTGTGACGGTTTATCATGAGGCCGTTACAGTAATGTAACGCTCCATCTATGGTGCGTCAGAGACAACAGAGAACTTCAAACACCACAGAAGGTGTGACGGCTTATCGTAATGCCGTTTTATCATTGTGACGGTCTTACCTTGATGTGTTAGATCGTCTGCTGGCAGAAAAGATATTAAAATCTAAGGTCTCAACTTACATCATGTCTGGAAATCATATATAAACTTCCACATGATAGAATGAAGGCTAACCTACTAGTATGAATGGGTTTTCTGTGAATTTGACGAGAGTTCCTTTTTAACTTAGTTAGGGTTAAGAGTATACATGTATGCATGTCCTACTAAAACATGAAATTCATGATCTACGATGCATGAAATCAATCAAAATCAGAGGGCTTTTATCCCTAACAAGACGTTTTTGTCAATCATGAGATGACCTACCTCTTAACTAGGCTTTAAGCTTCAAATATGAGTCTGAAAATCGAGCCCTAGCTCTCCTTTTCCAGCAATTTTCTAGCAACTTCCTGCTGCTCTATCTCTCCAACCTCTTGTCCTAAAGATGTAAAATTTTGAGGGTGAGAAGATGAAACTAAGGTGATAAAAAAGTTCTAAAGGTTTGAATTCTAATTACCTCGTTTAGACGTCCTAATCTCTTGATCTTCCGGGGTCCTTTGCTCTGAATCCTGGGTTACTATAGTCGAACCAGCAACTTTGGAAGCTTCAATCTCCTTGGTTGCTTGATCTCCTAGCACAAAATTTGGAGAACTATTAGTTATACTAAACAAAAGCTTCTAAAGAACTTATCCGAAATTATGACTCCTTACCTTGATTCTTCACAAGCCAAAAGTAAGGGTCGCTCAGTTCAGAACTAGGTCCTATTTATACGATTTTGGCTAGGGTTTGAAGATTAGATCGATTCTAGGGTCCTTAATTTGCCAGAACCTAATCCCTAAGAGTCCTTAGTAATGTTATAAACTCTCCCAAGTCGATCTCTTGCAGATAGGATCCCAAAGTTCTAATCTTTTTGCTCGTTCTTTCATTCACGGAACTATCAGGGTGTAACGCATCAGTCTAGGTGCGTTACATGCATGTGGCCGTCGTACGATAGACCGTTACATCCAACGTGTGTAGAATTTCAAATTAATAAAACTCTTTTATTTGTTTATCTAATATAATTATCTATAAAAATAGTATTTATCCTTAAAATACGTGAATTGGTTAAATAACCTTCTAGAATATGGGCCAAACTTAATGGGATTGGTCCTTAAACCATCTGGATTTTATTTAAATAGGCTAGGTTAAATATTTAACACAATTGGGCCTTATAATGACTTATTAATCCAATAATCCATTTATTAATCTATTTAGCCCTTATAAATTCCTAATAAATTCTAGAAAATTCTATAAATAATCCAGAAATTATTACATAAATTTTGGGGCACTACACCCTCCCCCACTTAGAAGAATTTTGTCCCCAAATTTAATACATGGATTATGGAGAGTGTACTTTCAGTTGAATAATTCTGAAAATTTTTTTCGCAAGGCTGCTTCGGTTTCCTATGTTGCTTCTTATGGCCATGTTTTCTTCCATTGAATCTTGACCATAGGAATAACTTTATTTCTTAGTTGACGCACTTCTCGTTCTAGAATCTTTATTGGCATTTGCTCGTACGTCATATCCTTCTGAATCTCCAGATTGTCATAAGTGATAATATGGTCAGGATCATATACATACTTCTTCAGCATAGAGACGTGAAATACGTCATGTACTCCTGCTAATTGTGGAGGTAAAGCCAGTCTATAAGCCACTTCACCGACCCTTTCGAGAATTTTAAATGGACCAATGAACCTAGGAGTTAGCTTTCCTTTAATGCCAAATCTTCGAATACCACGACCCGGAGAAACCTTTAGATACACATGATTCCCAACCTGAAACTCCAAGTCGCGCCTTCGATTATCAGCACAAGACTTTTGTCTATCTTGGGCCATCTGTAATCTTTCTCGAATAAGCTTGATTTTCTCTGATGAATCCCTGATAATGTCGGGGCCTAGAAATTACTTTTCCCCTATTTCATTCCAACATATTGGTGATCGACAGTTTTTTTCATATAAGGCTTCAAAAGGTGTCATTTGTATGCTGGCCTGATAACTATTGTTATATGAAAATTCCACCAGAGGTAAGTGATCATGCCAACTTCCTCCAAAATCAATTGCACAAGCCCTGAGCATATCCTCTACCACCTGATTCGTTCTTTCCGTTTGACCATCAGTTTGTGGATGAAATGCCGTGCTAAAGTTTAATCTAGTCCCTAATGAATGTTGTAGACCCTTCCAGAACTGTGATGTAAATCGAGGATCTCTATCAGATATAATAGTAACAGGGACACCATGTAATTTGACAATCTCTTTTATGTATAATGCTGCTAAGATATCCACAGACCATCGACTTTTAATTGGTATAAAATGTGCAGACTTAGTCAATCGGTCTATGATTACCCATATACCATCGTGTCCACCTCTTGTCTTAGGTAACCCCATAATGAAATCCATCTCTATACTCTCCCATTTCCATTCGGGAATATTCAAGGGATGCAGTTTACCTGCGGGTCTAAAATGCTCTGTCTTTACTTGTTGATAAGTGAGACAGCGAGACACGAAATCAGCTATTTCCCTCTTCATGTTGGGCCACTAGAAATTTCTTTTGAGATCCTGATACATTTTTATACTACCTGGGCGAATGGTATACCTGGATTTATGTGCTTCTTATAGAATCAATTTCTTCGTATCCTCATGATCCAGTACACATACTCGGTCTTTACATAGCAATCTTTCATCCTTAATAGAAAAATCCGGCCTTTGTTCAACATTGGCCTTGATCTCCAATAATATAGGATCATCATTTTCCAGTTTGACCAGATCTTCTATCAATGTAGTTTGAGCTTGAATATTAGCTAGGAAATAATCCTCCTTCCTGTCAATATCTAAGTTCAACTGAGCAAATTGAGGACTAAGATTAGTCATGCTAATCATGAGACTTGATAGCATACCCATTGGTTTTCTGCTGAGTGCATCAGCTACAGCATTAGCCTTGCCAGGATGATATTGAATAGCAAAATCAAAATCCTTGAGATATTCCAACCATCTTCTCTGCCGCATATTTAGCTCTTTTTGAGAAAATAAATATTTCAAACTCTTGTGGTCTGAGTAGACCATAAACTTTTCTCCATAGAGATAATGACGCCAAATTTTCAAGGTGAAAATGACAGCTGCTAATTTCAAATCATGCACAGGATAATATTTCTCGTGACGTTTCAATTATCTTGAAGAATAACAGATTACTTTTCCATTTTGTATGAGGACACACCCTAGGCCAATGCCAGATGCATCCGTATATACTTCGAATCCACCACCTTTCATTGGTAGTGATAGAGTAGGAGCTGTAGTAAGATGATTCTTAAGAGTTTGGAAACTCTTCTCACATTCCTCTGACCAGACAAAGGGATTTTCTTTTATCGTGAGTCTAGTTAAAGGAACTGCAATCTTTGAAAAATCTTTAATGAATCTTCTATAATAACCAGCTAGACCCAGAAAACTTCGTACTTCCGATACGGTCGTTGGCCGGCTCCAATTCTTGACAGCTTCTACCTTAGAAGGATCCACAGTGATACCTTCTTTTGAAATAATGTGGCCTAGGAATGAAACTTCCTTGAGCCAGAATTCACACTTGTTTAGCTTGGCATAGAGTTTATGTTCTCTAAGTGTTTGCAAAGCTATCTTCAGATGTTCTTCTTGTTCTTTCTTTGTCTTGGAATATATCAAGATGTCATCGATGAAGATGGCGATGAATTGGTCGAGATATGGCTGGAAAACACTGTTCATAAGTTGCATAAATACTGTTGGGGCATTTGTTAACCCGAACGGCATTACCACGAATTCATAGTGGCCATAACGACTTCAAAAAGCCGTTTTATAAATGTCTTCTTCTTTAATTCTAAGCTGATGATAACCTGATCTGAGGCCAATCTTGGAAAAATATTCTGCTCCCGAAAGTTGATCGAAGAGCTCATCAATACGCGGCAACGGATACTTATTTTTGATTGTAAGTTGATTCAATCACCGGTAGTCGATGCATAGCCTGAGAGAGCCATCCTTCTTCTTAACAAAAAGAACTGGCGCACCCCAAGGGGATGTGCTAGGTCTAATAAAACCCTTGTCTAGTAGTTCTTGCAACTACCTCTTTAGTTCCTTGAGTTTTATGGGAGACATCTTGTAAGGGGCTATAGAAACAGGTGCTGCTCCTAGAATGAGTTCAATAGTGAAGTTTACTTCCCTCTCGAGTGGTAAACTGGGTAATTCGGATGAGAACACATCGGGGAACTCATTTACAATAGGAATGTCTGCTAAGATAATCTCCTTGGATTCGGTAACAATAATAGAAGTAAGAAAAGCTTCACATCCTTGTGAGATAAGTTTGCAAGCGTGAAGAGAAGATATGATAGTAGGATGCTTCTTGTACTTAATGCCAAGGAAGGAAAATCTTGGAAGACCGGATTTTTGAAAGGATATAATCGTATTGCGGCAATTGATATAAGCATCATGATCTACAAGCCAATCTACCCCTAAAATGGCATCATAACATTTCATGTCAAGGCATACTAAGTTTGCGGGGAGATTATGACCTTCTACTATTACTTCGCTATCAGGATAATAGTTGGTAAGCTTTGTTCCAGAACCTAAGGGTGTGGAAATAGCGAGATCTGAAGGTAAGTGGAGTGATGCAATTGATAATATTTTTACAAAAGTGGTGGAGATAAAAGAATGAGAGGCACCAGTATCAAATAGCATAAATGCAGTACGAGAACAAATTTGAAGAGTACCTTCCATAAGCCCACCATCCTTGGGCGCTTCCTCTTCTCCTAAGACGGCATTGAGGCGAGCCTGCCTCCTACGTCCTCCACCAGACGATTGGTCTTTCATAAGGGGGCAATCTGGCATGCGATGCTCCCTAATTCCACGACGTAAACAAGCGCCGAGGCGCTTCCAGCATTCCTCAGCCGAATGGCCGAATTTTTCACAAAACGTGCAAGCTTTAGCAACTTGCTCCTCCCCCTTGACTTTCTTTTGCTTATGGGAACTTCCACCATTCCCATTCTGGGATCTTTTCTTACTATCACGGCTTCTGTAGGGCTCCGTGATGATGAACTTTTCTTTCTTATAACGCTGATCTGAACGTCGACTGGATTCTTCTCCTTTCCCTTTTAATTTCTCGACCTTCTCTTAGGTCCTTTCACACAAATACGCTCGTTGAACCATTTCCGCATAAGTACGGATGTTTTGGGTCCCGAGCTGCTGAATGAAATCGGGCCGTAACCCGTCCATGAACCGATTTGCCTTCAATAAATCAGTGCTGATAAGATGTGGTGCGTAAGGTACAAGCCTTGAGAATTACAGTTTATATTCAGAAACCGTCATCATTCCTTGACGAAGAGCGGCGAACTCCATAGCCTTTCTCTCTTTTACGTGCTCAGAAAAGTACTTGGCACGGAACAGGGTAAGAAAACCATCCCAGGTATGAGCTGCATCGGCCGGAGGTGCCGGAACCGACTTCCACCATGTGTGGGCATCTTTGTTAAGTTGAAAGGTTACGAGACGCACCTTCTCCTGATCGATGCATTTGATAACGTCAAAAATACGATTCATTTCATCTATCCAGTTCTCTGTCTCGTCAGGATTAGAAGAACCGAAGAAACACGGAGGGTTTAAGCTCCGAAAGTTACGATGCAAATCACCAGCCCTTGCTCCTGCGCCAGCTTGCGCCATGGTTTGTAATGCCTGAGTGAGACCAGCAACCGTTTGCTGCATGCCATCCCAATTTACGCGATGAGCCATGCTAATAATAGGGTACCTGAGGGAAAAATAAGAACTTGTCATTTCTCGTGAGACTGGAAGGAAAAATCAATCTTAAAACTAATTAACTATCTCATCCCGGGTTCTACCCAATTCTCACATGGGTGCAGAAATTTCTTCCTTAGTTCATAGGTAGGGGTCCTTAAACCTTGAATTTATCCTATGACATGACTCTTCTTCCTAAGTCCTGAGACTTAGGCTCTGATACTAACTTAACTGTCACGCCCCGAGTCTTTATTACAGCGGAAGACTAGCTCGGGAATCGTGAACAGCCGACATGGTAAGCCTCTTGCAAGTAAGAATAATCAGAGCGCAAGACAATCACACACATAAATGTAATTGCACACTATTTTAATCAAACTCCAACTTATTTCATTGATAATCAATATTCAAATACAATAACTTTCAACTTCTTCCAATCTATCAGACTCAAGAAATAAGAAAATTACATAGACTCAATCTAAACAATATAGACTTCCCTAAGTCTTCACTCTCTTCTTGACAACACTTTCATTCGCTCTCAGACCCGCTACTTGTATAACCCGAATCCGAATTCGAATCACTTTCATTTCCTGAAAAAGATTGGAAATAGGTAATGAGCACACTTGCCCAGTAGGTATCTTCGCATCAACACGAAAGCATCATTAAAGTAATTAACATTTTATCTCTAAAGAAATAAGATAAAATCATGCGAATGCGATCAATCACGCAATTAAATCAAAGTAACAAAGATGATCGTTAAGATAGAATGAGAGCAAGAATGAACTATCAAGTACATGACCAGAACATGATATTGGCCTTTCATGAATAAGAATGTAACGAGAATGTACTAGCAATGCCACATAATCATCACTCCAGTATCTTTTACTTATGAGCAAGTACTTCGTGAATTTCTGTGGAATATCAAGCAAGAAATTCATGCACAAGAATGTCATGTCGTGCCGTATCGTATTGTAGATTTTCACTTATTTATAGAGAAAGTACTCCCAGCGCAATGCGACGCCAATAGCATCATACCCCATGGTTTATAATAGTATGTTTCTGATAATCAGTCGAGGGGACTAGCATAGAGCCCTTGAACACAATCAGTGCTCGATCGCATCTTCAAGTATAAATCAAGCTACTTCCACGCATATAATAACAAAGTATGGCCAAGAATGTACAATTCCAACAAGCTCTTGATAACAATAATTCAATGAAGGAATGCTTTAATAAGAATCATGAGAAATCAAGAATGACTTATACTATGTTATGCTCATGGAAATAAATCGGTAGCATAATGATCCATTTCATAACTTTCATTCATTATATTAAGTTTCTTAATCAATATGATAAGTCCTAGACCATTATTAAGCCATCTAGAACATTGAAAAATCAACCCTTGGTCAAACCTCAGGTTAAAATACTCAAGCAGTGTGACGGTCGTGTACTGGGCCGTTACATTCTCGTGACGCTCCAGTATTGGGCCGTAATAACGATCTGAATCCAGAATAATAGAATAGACTCAATGAAATGTGACGGTCATATATTGGGCCGTTATATGTGCCTGACAGTCCAATAAAGATCTGTTACACTACTGATAACCAGAAACATCGATAGTGTAATCTAATCAATGGGCTTTAATAGTACAACCAACTCGGCGTCCTAGTGGGAATCCCAGGCTCGCGGAGAATTATGGAGGCCTTGAAACAAGATTTCTTAGTCCATTGAAAGGAATATCCAATAGAGAGGTCCTCATGTCCAAGAATAATATTCCTATAGTGCAAAGTAAACTAATGGGCAACATACTGGAATATGTGCCATGTACTTAAAGAAATGACTCTATTGATAGAGAGGATGTGTAACAATAGGAAATCATGATAAAACTCCATCAATACATCTTTGGAAAATCATGATTTAGATACAAAACTATAGAATTTTGACATATTAAATTAACATAACTTAAAATAACTTAAGATACCTAAATTATGCAATTTCTATCATGAATTAGTAAATAATCTTAAAGACATGAAATCATGTCAAAACTTAGATAACTAGGCTTATTTATAAGTTAAATTAACTAGTTTCCCATTCTATCTACAGTTACCCTGACGGTCTAGAATGGGTGCGTCATAGTGACTGTGACGGTTTATCGTGAGGCCGTTACAATAATATAACGCTCCATCTATGGTGCGTCATAGACAACAGAGAACTTCAAACACCATAGAAGGTGTGACGGATTATCGTAAGGCCGTTATATCATTGTGACGGTCTTACCTTGATGCGTCAGATCGTCTGCTGGCAGAAAATATATTAAAGTCTAAGGTCTCAACTTACATCATGTCTGGAAATCATATATAAACTTCCACATGATAGAATGAAGGCTAACCTACTAGTATGAATGGGTTTTCTGTGAATTTGATGAGAGTTCCTTTTTAACTTAGTTAGGGTTAAGAGTATACATGTATACATGTCCTACTAAAACATGAAATTCATGATCTACGATGCATGAAATCAATCAAAATCAGAGGGCTTTTATCCCTAACAAGACGTTTTTGTCAATCATGAGATGACCTACCTCTTAACTAGGCTTTAAGCTTCAAATATGAGTCTGAAAATCGAGCCCTAGCTCTCCTTTTCCAGCAATTTTCTAGCAACTTCCTACTGCTCTATCTCTCCAACCTCTTGTCCTAAAGATGTAAAATTTTGAGGGTGAGAAGATGAAACTAAGGTGATAAAAAAGTTCTAAAGGTTTGAATTCTAATTACCTCATTTAGACGTCCTAATCTCTTGATCTTCCGGGGTCCTTTGCTCTGAATCCTGGGTTACTATAGTCGAACCAGCAACTTTGGAAGCTTCAATCTCCTTGGTTGCTTGATCTCCTAGCACGAAATTTGGAGAACTATTAGTTATACTAAACAAAAGCTTCTAAAGAACTTATCCGAAATTATGACTCCTTACCTTGATTCTTCACAAGCCAAAAGTAAGGGTCGCTCAGTTCAGAACTAGGTCCTATTTATACGATTTTGGCTAGGGTTTGAAGATTAGATCGATTCTAGAGTCCTTAATTTACCAAAACCTAATCCCTAAGAGTCTTTAGTAATGTTATAAACTCTCCCAAGTCGATCTCTTGCAGATAGGATCCCAAAGTTCCAATCTTTTTGCTCATTCTTTCATTCACGGAACTATCAGGGTGTAACGCATCAGTCTAGGTGCGTTACATGCATGTGGCGGTCGTACGATAGACCGTTACATCAACCGTGTGTAGAATTTTAAATTAATAAAACTCTTTTATTCGGTTATCTAATATAATTATCTATAAAAATAATATTTATCCTTAAAATACGTGAATAGGATAAATAACCTTCTAGAATATGGGCCAAACTTAATGGGCTTGGTCCTTAAACATTCTGAATTTTATTTAAATATGCTAGGTTAATTATTTAACACAATTGGGCCTTATAATGACTTATTAATCTAATAATCCATTTATTAATCTATTTAGCCCTTATAAATTCCTAATAAATTCCAGAAAATTCTATAAATAATGCAGAAATTATTACATAAATTCTGGGGCACTACATGCAAGTTCTTCCTTGGAATAGTAATCTGCCATCCTCGGCCAGCAGAAAATCTGGTCGACTGTTCAAACTTTCCTTGATCTCTACCAGAAAAGGGTCATTTGCTTGCATGGTCTAATTTCAGCCATTAGTTATGGACGAAGCTGAACCTGGGTGATCATAATCCGATCCTTCTCTTCACCAATGTTGAGATCAAGGCTTGCTAGTTGCTCAAGCATCCTCCATTCTTGTAACATAGGGCTCGATAACTTAACTATGGGCCGCCGGCTTAAGGCATCTGCCACTACATTGCCTTTCCTAAGGTGATATTCTATGGAGAAGTCAAAATCCTTTAAATACTCGAGCCATCTCCTCTGTCTCATATTAAGCTCTTTCTGGGAGAACAAATACTTCAAACTCTTATGATCAGAAAATACAACAAAAGTTTCTCCATACAGGTAGTGTCTCCAGATCTTTAAGGCAAATACCACGGTAGCGAGCTCTAAGTCATGGACAGGGTAATTCTCTTCACGCTTCCTCAACTGTCTAGAAGAATAAGTTATTACCCTACCATGCTACATCAACACACAACCTAAGCCAATTCCTGAGGCATCGGCATAGACTTCAAAACCTCCTTCTCCAGAAGGTAAAGCTAGCAGAGGGGTAGTAGTCAAACACTCCTTCAGTGTCTGAAAACTCTTCTCACACTCCTCTGACCATTCAAATTTGTTCTCTTTACGGGTCAATCTAGTCAGGGGTACTGCAATCTTAGTGAAATCCTTAGTGAATCTCCGATAATACCCTACTAGGCCAAGGAAACTTCTGACTTCAGTTACATCCGCAGGTCTATCCCAATTTCTTTACTGCTTCTACCTTAGAAGGATCTATAGCATTGCCATCCTTGGTGATGATATGGCCTAGAAAGGGCACTTCTTGTAACCAGAACTCACACTTACCGAACTTAGCATATAACTGATGATCTTTCAATATCTACAATGCCGTTTTCAAGTGCTCCTCATGCATCTCCTTGCTCTTAGAGTATATAAGAATATCATCGATAAATACCACAACCCACTGATCTAAGTAGGGTCGGAACACACTATTCATCAGCTGTATGAAAGCTGCAGGAGCATTTGTTAGTCCAAAAGGTATTACAACAAATTTGAAATGCCCATACCTACTCCGAAATGCTATTTTAAAAATATCCTCATCCTTGATTCGTTACTGATGATACCCCGATTTGAGATCAATCTTAAAAAAATACTCAGCTCCTGATAGTTGATCAAACAGCTCATCTATTCTTGGCAACGGGTACTTGTTCTTGACGGTAAGTTGGTTCAATTGGCGATAATCAATACACAGCCTTAACGAACCATCCTTCTTTCTTACAAAAAGTACAGGGGCTCCCCATGGGGATGTACTTGGACGAATGAATCCCTTCTCTAACAATTCCAACAACTGCTCCTTCAATTCCTTTAACTCAGCGGGGAACATACGGTACGGAGCATTCGAGACTGGTGACGCGCCAGGAACCAGATCAATGGAGAAAATTACCTCCCTCTTAGGGGGAAGTCCCAGCAAGACTGTAGGAAATACGTCTGGAAAGTTTCAGACTATATCGATGTCCTTCAATTCCACTTCCTTCTTATCTGTCAAAGAGACCAAGGCTAAGAATGCCTGACACCCTTTCCTTAACAACTTACCCGTTCGAAGTGCTGAAATAAGTGGCACGGACTTAGATTGCCTAGATCTAGAAAAGAAAAGCTTAGGGCACTCAGGGAAAGACACTACTCTTGATTTACAATGAACACTAGCTTCATGTCTAGCTAACCAATCTGCGCCTAAGATCACCTCACAATCTTTCATCTTCATGCATACCAGATCAGCCGATAAATTATAATCATTAATCAAAACTTCGCTAGAGGGGTAATAATATTTAATCTCTGACCCTGACCCAATAGGGGTTGATATCACAAGATGAGAATCCAATAATACCGGTTTCACAGGTATTGTCTTAGCAAATTTCTGAGATATAAATGAATGAGTAGCTCTAGTGTCGAAATGTACAAATGCTGTCTTGGAAAGAATAGTAAGGGTACCTTCGACATTACCTCCTTCCTCGGTAGCCTTGGTTTCGGT
This sequence comes from Amorphophallus konjac, assembly GCA_022559845.1. Taxonomy (NCBI): domain Eukaryota; kingdom Viridiplantae; phylum Streptophyta; class Magnoliopsida; order Alismatales; family Araceae; genus Amorphophallus; species Amorphophallus konjac. The sequence continues at coordinate 325,731,082 of CM040118.1, read as the reverse complement.
CTCTGCATCTTGGAGGGCTTGGAGCCTGCCGTGTCGCTTTTGACTCCCTTGCGGCTTGTCAGATGTTTCCTGATCATTAATAAGGGGACAATCAGGGATTCAGTGATCTCTACTACCACATCTTAAACAGGAACCCAGCTTGCGCCAACATTCCTCCATCTTGTGACCTGGGCGGTCACAGTGCTGGTAGATTGTCCTGGACGGAGCAGTCGATCCTGCCAACCTATCATTTTCCTTTGGCTTCTTGTCTTTCAAAAAGCTCGATCCGCCATTGGGTCTCTTCTTGCCATTGGTGGGCTTAAGATTTCGGAAGTTGATAGTCTGCTCCCTCTTCTTGTTTTGACCTCTTATCAAGTCTGTCATTTCCATAGTGTCTTCTAGAACTTGGGCCTTCCTTACAATCTCGGCATAAGTGTGGATCTCCAAAGGTGCCAGTTGGTTGATATATTGAAGCTTCAACCCCTTCAAAAACCGTTTGGCCTTCATCTTCTCAGTAGACACCAAATGTGACGCATATCGAGATAATCTGGCGAACTGCGCCTTATACTCAGCAACTGATAAATTCCTCTATTTCAAAGTAGCAAACTCTGCCGCTTTCTTCTCCTGCACATGATCTGAGAAATATTTGATGTTAAAATGTTCCTTAAATTCATCCCATGTCGCACGCCTATTATCGAGCGTGGCTTCCATGGCTTCCCACCAAGCACGTGCATCGCGTTCTAGCTGGAATGTCACCAATAGGACTCGATCTTGGTCACCACACTGCATAACTCTAAAGATTCGCTCCATTTCTTTCAGCCAATGCTCTGCTTCATCGAGATCTGCAGAACCACCAAAACGAGGGGGACTCAAGCCTCAGAAGTTTAGGTGGAGATCACCGGCTCCATGATGCGCGTCATCTCGAGCTACCTACTATAAGACCTGGGACAAGCCCATAACTGTGCATTGCATATCTCGCCACTGTGCGTGCTCAGCCACCATCGTGAGAAAATCCTACAACATAGGGGGATTAATTAGGAACGAAACAGTCCTCTAGTTAACTTAACCTGAGTCTCTACCCCATCTCGCTAGGTTGGGTCCTTAGACTCTTGCCAAGGTTATGGGTTATAACGACACTCTAGAAACCTAGGGACGTTATGAACCAAGGATCTGATACAATAAAACTGTCACGCCCCGATGCGAAAATTCGGAACGCACCAGTTATATCACTCACGACAATCAGAGCACGTAAATAATTAAATAGACACAAAATTAACAAAATGAGAATAATTTGCTCAAATAACTGCCAAATTTTATTTATCATTGAACAACCACTTACATGCGACTTAAATAAAACAAAATGATCAACTGGACACATTATAATTCTATTGACTAGCACAATTTCCTCATTGACCACTCCTAACTAAGATAGCAATCAAGCACGACTTCTATGGGCTTGCTCCACGGTCCCTTACGCACGCCCATCCCCATCTGTTTGAGTATCCTCCTCGGATCTACTTGAAAAAGGGGGAACAACTGGGTGAGCGAACGCTTAGTAGGTCTAACAGGCAATGTATAAGTGATTAACCAATTTAATTATGTTCTCGAGAACCATTAGTAAATAGAAATAACCAGGATAGCAATGAATGACAACAAAATATTGCAAGGACTAGTATGGAAAGAACCATAGCAGTATCTCATGAATTGGCCGAACAAGCACGCAAGTATAGCAAGTCATGTGAGATAATAATGTTCATGTGGAGATGAATGTCATAGACACACGCTAGCAAGTACTCGGTGCAATGCCGCACCTTGTCATTACAAACTCCCCAGGGCACAAGTACTTTCAGGCGCTCCTCCCAAGACCAGACTGGGCCCTTTAAGATGCGTTGGCATTGATTAGTGGATCCAAGATCCCAATTTATCTAGACATTCATTGGAATCAGCCGAGAATTTCAACGCTAAGTTTATGTACTTATGTCTAGGACCAAGTGAAATTCCAAGTAAGTTTGAGATGAGAAATCATAGGGGTATGACTTGGAGGTCAAAGTTCATGAAAAATGATCATGAATCAAGGCAAGATTCGCAGTCCAAGGCCATCCCTCGCACGGCTGCTACATCATACAAAAATCGTGAAAACCACATTTTGTCTCAAGGGTTGCGGTCATGGTCGGACCACTAGGGAGAGATTAACGGTCTAACCTGGACCGCTATCAGGTTGGTTTTAGCAAGATGGTTTAGTCGACTTAATCGGGTCCTCGATCGGTCTAAGGCAGGGTAGGACCAAACCAGGGTCCAGCCCACTCAACCTAGGTCGAGAGAGGGGACTTGGGTTGACTTGATCAAGGTTGGGTCGACTTGGAACAAGAATAAGTCGACCAACAAATCCGGCACTTAGCCAGGTCAGGGGGAACCAACCGGTCTAGCCAGGGCCACTAAAGGCGGTAGCGGTCCCAAGAGGGCCGCTAGCAGGTCAACTAGAGCAGAACAACCCCAACTCTGGGCTGCCCAAAACGTGAGTCAAGAAAGTCAGTGGGTCTTGGTGGTACAACCTGCCCTGCATCCTGGTGGGAATCCCAGGCTCGTGGGGACTGACAGACGTCTCATAATAGTGGCCCTAGTCCGACGGAAGGAGTATTCGGCAGAGAGTCCCAACTATTACAAGATTGAGGCGAGTAAAACACGAAAAACGTAGACGATGCAGTCAGTCAATACCACCGGAGTGGCATGACTGTCAACAATCTGAATATTTAGTAATTCATCAGCAATGGAGTAGCAACTTAATGAAATCATGAATAATTGAATTAACTACTCATTTGGCATTTGAAATAGTCTATTGATAAGTCATGATATGAAGGGAATAAGACAACTAATTTAACATCTATGATCAATATATGCAACTTAGCTTCAAACATTCCACATAATCCTAGTCATTAGGTGTGTTTTTACCCTAGTCATGCTGTCTAATCAGGAAAAATTATAAGCAAAAACATAGGGACATTTCTAAAATTCAAGCGCGTCTGGCGGTCAGGGGAAGGCTGCTACCCTTGGTTAGCTGTCAACCTATGACCTCTAGAGCAAAGTTCAAAACAGGGGTCCTTGCGGTCTATCGGGTGGCCGCTAGGCTCAACAGCGGTCCTTGGTGCGACCGCAACCGGGTCTCCGCGCTGGCTTTCGGCGAACCCGACGCACCTTACTTGCAACTCAAAAATTCATGCAGTATGATGAACCAAAATTAGGCAAACCGGTGTCAACAGAAAGATAACAAAATTACAAACATGGTAGCAATGATTAATTTGAATTTTTAGCCTGCCAATCCTAACACCAGATCGATACAAGAAAAACTAACATGAACGGTGCCCTAACTTGACGTGCCTTGACTAAAAACTGAAATACGATCGCTATACTAAACTAAAATTAGGGCTTTTGATATCCAAATGAAGAGGACTAGAAGGCGCATCATGTGACATAGTTTAATTAGAATTTGGTCTGCCGGAACCTACCTAATCAAAGGAAGAAGTGGGCCGCTGGTCGCCAGAACCGCACGATAATGCCTCGCTTTAACTTGACGCTGCACCCTCGAACGCTTCCGTCGCCGGCCTCCTCAGCAAACAAGGGTTCTAGGTCACGCTAGGGTTCATTTTATAGAGGGGAATTCAATCAAAGTGGTGTGATAAGGGCGAGGAGAGTCCTCAAAATCCATCCCGCGTGAATCTCGCGCTTGACCGGGTCGCGTCGCCTCTCGCTCGAAATGGAGGTGCTAGGGTTAGGGTTTATGAGGAGGGATAGAGGGGGAAAGTTCTCCTAACCATGGCCGTTAGATTGAATCTGGATGGAGCCTGATTGAGCTTGATTTGGGTTTGAATTAGAGGATTTAAGGTCGTTGATCAAAACTCCGATTTTTACCACTGAATCTCTAAATTCGGCTTGATTAAATTTTTATTTGGGGGTTGGACATGAAGACAAAGTTTCTAAGATTTTGATCCTCTACACGATTATGATTTCTTACATTTTTTATAAATTGGTTGAAATTTACCTTAAGGGAGATTTAATGTAATATTAAGAAAAATCACTTGATTGTTACATAATTTTGTTATTAATTAAACCCGGGGTGCTACACTCGTGGTCCGAAAAGATCACAAACTCCTTGGGTAGGATATAGTGCCTCCAATGCCAAAGTGATTGGACCATGGTGTATAGTTCCTTGTCATAGGTGGAGTACCTAGTCCTAGCCTCACAAAGCTTCTCACTGAAATAGGCTATGGGGTGGCCCTCTTGGCTAAGAATGCCTCCAATCCCTACCCCGGATGCATCACATGTGACCTCAAAGATATTAGAGAAGTCAGGTAGACAAAGGACCGGGGCTTGGGTCATCTTTTTCTTGAGTTCTAGGAATGCTTTGGAGGCCGCCCTAGTCCATACAAAGGTGCCCTTCTTAAGGCAATCATTGATAGGGGCCGTTATGGTGCTAAACCCACGAATGAATCTTCTGTAAAAGGTGGCTAGCCCATGAAAGCTCTGGGCATCATGGAGAGTCTTGGGTTCGGGCCACTAAAGAATGGCTTGGACCTTCTCGGAGTCCATGGATACACCTTGGGCTGAAACGATGAATCCTAGGAAGGCCAGTTGATTGGTCATGAAGTGACACTTCTCGGGGTTGGCAAATCGGCTCTCCCTCCTAAGAACAGTGCAAAGTTGTTTGAGGTGATCAATGTGGGCTTCCTTGGGCTGGCTATATATGAGGATGTTGTCAAAGTAGACAACAAGGAAGATGCCAATGAAAGGGCGGAGGACCTCGGTCATGAGACGCACGAAAGTGCTTGGTGCGTTGGAAAGACCAAAGGGCATGACAAGCCATTCGTAAAGACCATCCTTGGTTTTGAAAGTGGCCTTCCACTCATCCCCGGGCCTAATCTGAACTTGATGGTAGCCACATTTGAGATCAATTTTGGAGAAGATGGTGGCTCCAGCGAGCATGTCTACCATGTCATCTAGCCTAGGGATGGGAAACCTATACTTGACTATGATCTTGTTGATGGCCAGGCTATCTACGCACATGTGCCAAGTTCCATCCTTTTTGGGTGTGAGGAGGGTCGGGACGGCACATGGGCTTTTGCTAATGTAGAGCAAGCCCTTCTTGATGAGCTCCTCAATTTGTCTCCTAAGTTCAGCATGCTCGATGGGGTTGAGGCGATAGTGGGGAAGGTTGGGCAAGGTAGCTCCGGGTACATAGTCGATGGCATGTTGCACATCGCGCATGGGTGGTAGCCTATCCGGAAGCTCATCGGGGAACACATCATGAAAGTCATCAAGGAATTGTTGGATTTCTAATGGGTGTGGGTCGGTTGGGGTGGATTCCCTAAGACAAATGACAATGACACACACTTGTTCCCCATGGTTGACTTCCTCCTCAAGCTCTTGCTTAGTGATGAGGTGTATGCTCCTAGTAGTCCCAATGGTCACACTATCGCTAGGATTTGAGGGTGTGGGGTTTGGCGAAGGGACGGGTGGGGCTGGAGTGATGGACGAGGTAGGGGATCCTTCTAGGGAGGGAGGTATCTTCTTGGGGAGGGGATGGGGCGGCAAAGGGTTGAGTTGGATCCTCTTCCCTTCATGGGTGAAAATACAAGTGTTCGTCCTCCCAAGAAAAGTGGCATCTCCATCATAGATCCAGGGCCACCCTAGAAGTATGCTTCCTACTTCCGTAGGTAGAATGTCATACCATACTTGGCCATGGTAGGATTGGAAGGTGATGGGGACAAGGCATTAGGTGCTAACGGGCACGGATGTGGAATCAATCCAAGCTACCCGGTATGGGTTCGGGTGTGGGGAGATGGCAAGGCCTAGAAGCTTGACGGTGTCGGGGGACACCACGTTCACACTACTCCCATTATCTAAGTTGACCTTCCAGGCATAGTCCCGTATCCGGATGTAGGTGTGGAAGATGGTGGTTCTTCTCCAATGATGTTCTTGGTTTTGAGTGAGGGTGCATCTAACCACTCCAAGGGGAGGGTCGGTGGATGGGGGGCTTGCTCTTGGTTGGACTCGATGTAGTGGGCTTCATACTATTCCTCCCAATCAGGAGAAGCCTCATGAACCTCAACCCCTTCTTCAACCCCAGCTTGGGATAGGAGATTAGTCTCCTCAATTAGCAAATTGGATGCTCCCTTGGTGGGGCATTGGTTGGCGAAGTGCCCATACCCAAGGCCCCTAAAGCATTGCTGCCAGTTATGGTGGTTAGGGTAGCTCTAGTGGAAGGATGAGCGGGTTTGAGGTTGGGACGATTGGGAGTGGGGTTGGGAGGGCCATTTGTGGGCCGAGAGAGAAGGGTCCCACTAGGAGGGATAGCTCGAACGGGAGGAGTTCCCATGGGAATGGGAAGGATGCCCCATTGAGGGGGTGGTGTGTTGGTCCGTGGTACCATGGACTTGGGGTCCATCACACGAGGAGGAGCCATCCGAGGATATCGAGAGAATTTCTCGACGTCTCAAGCTATTTGATAGGCTTGTTCTAGGGTGGTCCCATGGTGCATGAAGAGCTCCTTTTTTATGTGGAATTGAAGCCCATTCTTAAATCGGGATAAGGTGGCCGCATGGTCCTCTTGGACTCCGCACTTGAGGAGGTAATCATCAAATTTCTCGTTATACTCCGTCACGGACTTCCCTTCTTGGGTTAGAGCCTGCCATTCATCTGGGAGAGTTTGGTGGTAGGAGGGGGGAACATATTTGAGCCTAAGTTGTTCTTTCATGCCCTCCCATGTGGTGATGGGAACTTGCCTTTTAAACATCCTTAATCCTTCAATGTTCAACCAATGGGTCTTGGCCAATTTGGTAAGTTGCATTTTGGCAAGCCGAACCTTCCTATCCTCGGACATAGGATACCAATCAAAGTATTGGTCCACTGAAGCCTCCCAATCTAATTAGACACTCGGTTTGTAGGACCCATCAAAGGTGGGGGCATCGACTTTCACTAACCTCAAGAGGTGATCGTCCGGGTTGTCCCGAGGGTACATATCATTTCTCCTCGGGGGTGGATCCCTTCCATGCTCGAGTGGATGGTCGGGGTTCAACTCTCCTATGACTAGTTGCTCAAGTGGGGGAGGTGCCCTTCTATCATCCGCTCTTGGGGCGGGCCTATTTTCCTCCATGTGGTCGAGTCGGACCATTATGTCATCAAGCCGCCCTAAGACATTGGTCATGGCCTCCAAGAGGAAGGTGACGTTGTCGGAGAGCTCATGCCCGTTGGCAGCGGGGTTCCCTTGGGGATTGGGATCCATAGGAGGGTTTGAAGAAGATGGGTTGAGTTGGTAATGGGTCCCTCTACGTGTGCTCATGAAAAAACTGGTTGGCTATGCACGGGTGTGAACCTATGTGCCACTTAGTGTGAAAGTGCCCAAGGACTAGACTTGTGAGAACAAGCCTATGACCGCACTGATACCACTTGATGTGGCACAACCAAGGATGATGGGGAATGACTTTAAACACCTTGGACTTAAACTCACAAGCATACAAAAGATCGAGTTTCGGAATCACGTACATGGCTCACTCGTGCGGCGCACACTATCTCTCGAAGGCAACCGGGGGATGGTGGTGAGGATCCGGGGTGGGACCCAATCTTTCCGGGGACTTGGCTTTGCTTGGGCTGTACCCCTAAGGGGCTGGGATTCCCAATTTTTGGGCGACTGGAACACCGTGGGCGTGGGTGTGGGGTGGCTCTCACTTCTCACTCCGCGGTGGGCACACAAAAAGTGGAATTTGGAGTGGACGCTCACCTCACCGTCCGACGGGCATTCAGAAGCAATATTAAGCAAGAAAAATTCAACTAGCAAGGGGAGAACCAGATGCTCACCTGATCGATGTGAAGACACCAATCCCGACCGAAGACGTGGGCCAACGGGGAAGAGTGGGTAGGTGCCCGCATGCTATGTCGATGTCGTTGGACCTGAAATGGAAAACTTACACCACTACACCTCTCACAGGGGGGTTGAACAAGGGGTAGGGGTTAACCAATTACAACCAAACACTACCTCCACGCAGGGAGGGGCTGTCAGCCGGCCAGGCGAGGTGTGGAAGTAAATGGAGACCGAATCTGTCCCGGTGCTGATCTTGCAGGGATATCAAGCCGAAGTCGGGAGCACCACGGATGCCTCAGGGTGCTGCAGAACGTGGCGTTGGTGCCGAATTGTTCGGGGATGAGGTAGGAGTCATCTGTAGGAGGGGCCGGTCGTCCGGAGTCCGATCGGGGTCACGGTGGGTCTGTGATCATAAATTGGTCTGGTTCTGTTCTGACTGGTTCTACAGGATAGTACGTCGATGTCGGGGTCTCCATCTAAACTCTTCTCGTGGCGGGGCAGGTACTGGGATGACCTGCGTTGGCCCAGGAGTGCACCGTAGAATTTTGGGGTTTAACAGGGAACGATGAAGGCTGCTACAGCTCAGGGAACATGGCCGGTCTGGACTACTCCTGTCTAGATCAGAATATCAGTGAACTATTGCAGAAGTTGCCACAGTCTCTATAAAACTCTGATGAAGATGATATTGGTGCCGACGCAACCGTTGGAGAGTTGGCGACGCACAAGAACCAACGGGGCCCCATTCTGAGGTTGGAGAAGAGCACAGTGAACAAAGAAGCAGTAAGGAGTCCAACCTAGCTCCGGTGGAGTAGATCTGCGCACTCTCACGAGAACGACTGGAACGGGGTGCTCCGGTGGGAGATTGGCCTCCTCCTTCTTGGGGCTGATAGAGGGATGGTAGGAGCTCGTCTCAGCCAATAGCCGCACCAAGAAACGTAATGGGCTGGTTGTGGAAGCCTCTGGACTCGGCCTCAGGTTGCCTGACGGCGACCGAATGCGCAGTTTGGCGAGATCAGCTCCTCCGGGCAGCTCCGATGTTGGATGATGGCGAGACCACCTCAACTGCGAAGTTGTCTGGATGTCGATTCCTCCGGTATATGATAGGTCACATGAAGCCTCCTGGGGATATCATGGCTTGCTCTGCAACCTGATGCCTCTATGCTGCTACGGATCTGGACTGGGTCTGGGAGGATGGTTGGAGTGTATAAGCAAGGGGGGGAGATGGGCTACAAGGGGAGGGTGGTTGTGGGAGTGGAGGGGAGAGGAAGGGAGGTTGCTGGAGGAGCTAAGGGGAGCAAGGGTGTGGGTGGAGCTTGAATAGAGCAGGGTGGAGAGGGGAGAGGGCTGAGGTGCGCACAAGAGAGGGCAAGGGAGAATGAGGGAGGTTGGCCAGCCAAGGGGGTGTAAGAAGGGAGAGGAGAGGTCGACCAGGTGAGGGAGAGAGAGAGAGGCTAGGGTGCAGCCTGCTAGGGGAGGGAAATTCAAATTTACCTAGGGTTATGCCCCTTCAGCCTTGGGAGAGGTGGGTGTGGGCTTGGGAAAGGGGAGTGGGTGGTTGGTGGTTGGAGGGTGGCTTGGAGAGTGGTGCATTCTATCTTGGGGCTAGGGGTGGAGTAATGTGGGGTGTGGGGAGTTGGGGAGACACTTAAATGGGGGAGGAAGAGAGAGAAGATGATGTGGAAGGCGCCCCCACTTGGAGAGAGAGAGAGAGAGAGAAATTCTCAATGGAAATTCTTCTATTCAAAATTCATCAAAGGTGATTACATGGGGGACAGAGGGGGCCTATTTATAGGCATCCACTCTTTTGATGACCAAAATGCCCTTGACAAACAGACAAAAGACCAAGACTGTCCTAAACTCAATCTATGGGCCCAAACTAGGGTACTAAGGCCCAATTAAGCACAAACAAGGGAATTGGACTATTACAACATGACTCAATAAAGGAAAATAGATGAAATAAGACTAAAAAAAAAGATAAAATGTGAGAATCATTGCCGGTCCTCCTCAAGGTGGTGCAGGCGACCCGAGCCGAAGGGAGTGACGTGAGATGTCCTCATCAGAGGCACCCCGGAAAATACGTAGTTGTATTATTATGTTTCCCCCCTTTTTAATATTATTAATATCTTTTTCATTGTTTATCGCTCTTTTCATTTTCTGGGAATTGGTGTCTGGACAGGTGGGCGCCAATTCTTTAACCCGAAAGAATTGGCATGTCCCCAATGGACGATGATTCCAATTTTTTGAATTTTCTTATTAAGTTTTATTTTGATGAAATGAAACCTATCCAGAGGGGCATTGATTAATGCATGTCTCCCTAAATAGACACTAATTCTAGGTCTATTTAGTTTTAAGTTGAGTTTCCTTTAATTCAAAGAATTGACGCCTCTCTGACAAGGCGTTAATTAATTCGCATCCATTTATGCGGTCGTTAATTCTTTAAATTTGCGACGTCCGCAATGGATGCCAATTCTTTTGGTTTCTTAAACTGCTTTAAGTTCTGTCTCGCCCAGGTGCATCGATGCACTGTTCACAGTGCGTCGACGCACCCCCTTAACAGGGAGCCGGGGGGGCTTGACATAAACTTCTTCATTCATTTCCATTTCCATTTTTTTTTGTTGATTGTCTTCTTCGGTTTATTCCCTTTGTACATGATGTAGATACGTGTGAAAAGGAGATAAGATGTGTTGGTCCAGATAACAATATACGCGGACAAGAAGGGGGCGTTGAATTGTCCCCCAATCAAAATTATAGATTTTAAAACTAACAAGCGGAATTAACGAGATTGACGAAAATAAACGATATAAGAATGAAATATATTCTCTCAATCTAGCCAAGCCCACACGATCAAGACAATAGATAAAAGCGAGCTAGCACACACCATAGTGCACATGGAATTTTAAGGTGGTTCGGAACCACGACGGGCTCCCTACATCCACCCCTCACCGAACCGGTGAGGCTTCACTCGCTTACAACGAAGCACACGGAGTAAAAAGTCCAACACACATGGAGACTTCGTCTCCACAACGATCCAACTGCGGGATCAATCACACACACACACACGCTGTGACAATCGCAGCAATAACCACACGACCGTATGCAAACGGTCCATCCACAATGTATTCTCAAGTTCAGAAAATGCAGAAATATGAACAATACAACTCAACCCAAAATATAAACAATGAAGAACATCGTAGATAAATGAGAGAAGGTTGTAGAATGTATCCCCTTGAGCTTCGCAAGATGATTAAGAAGTTCTTTGAAGCCTAGGTCGAAGGGAAGTCGGGCGGCGTCGATTTGAGCATCTCCTCGATCCTCTCTTCAAGCCGCTTCACTTTCTCTTCTACCTCGAGCTTCAAATCTGCATGGATGTAGATCAAAACCTTCCTTCAAGATCTCCTTCTTCTTTCCCCCCTTTTCTTTTCCTACAAGATAGAACAATATGAGCATTAGGGTTCTCACTCTCTAAAACTCGGAGTTCACATTTATATGTATAGAGGATTGACAACAAGACCCAAATACCCCTTCTAAAGTGTGTTAAAAACACCCTTACATGACTAATAAACATTAGAGGGTATTTTGGTAAAGTTTAGAAAGGTTTTCAACGGGTTTTTAAGTCTTCTGAAAATCTCGTTCCGGAAGGGTCGACCCTCGTGCACTAGAGGGCCAAACAAAACACAGACCACAGGGGTCGACCCTTGGCAGTGGGTCGACCCCAGGGGTCGACCCCTACACCTGACAGCCAGTTTGGGTTAAAAAACCTCTTTAAACCTAACTTTTTCCAATCAAAAAATCGTTTGATGTTACCATGATGCTCATAGGTTTTAGGGGGTTTATAGACCATCCTTGAAGCTGCAAAACCACAGAAGCATTAAATCAATATAAGATTGTACAATTAAAGGCTTCTTGCACATCACCTTCATTGCTCCTCATTAAACACCATGGCTTTCCATTTGTTTGCATGTCTTGTAGACATTCTTTGCCTTGACATTACACACATTTGGGACTTTTCAATTACAAAATTAAGCACACTCACTTTAGGAATAAGATGCTTCAAGAGAGTGATATGCTTTTACATATGAATGAGCTATTTCATTGAACGTTAGATGCCTTTACAAAAACATGATTGTTTCATTAAAAGCTCATTTGAATTAATCACTCACACAATCAAATAAGCATTAGTCCATCACAAGACAACCAAAAGCCATTATAACACATGCTCTTCCAAACACACAATGTTTTGAAATCATTTAACCACACACAATGATTTGCTTCCACAAACACACAATATTTGTTATCATCAAAACCAAGGTCAAAAATAATGTGGGAACATAACACCTAACAATCTCCCCTTTTTGATGATGACAAAATATTGTGGCAATCTTTACATCTTTCTCCCCCTTTGGCATGATCAAAAATGGGGAATACAAAAGCTAGATCAATATGCATGAAAACCAACCATATCAATGAAACTTGATGTATGCACGAAGACTTCTAAACTTCCAAACTGATATGAACATTTTGAGCACTTTTTCTCCCCCTTTGTCATCAACAACAACCGATTGACAATAGGGTTATTAAAAGTTGATATGAACATGTATGAAAGTATCTAAACTATTCATGCAAGCAAGCGGGTAAGTATGAAAGACAAGCAAGTATGTAAATATGTATATCTCCCCCTCAATGGGATAGAAGGATAGCAAATGAGCATTTGATTCAAGTCAAAGTGTGAAACATGATGCATAATCAAAAAAGGTGGTGCATGCATAAACTAGAGGCACTACATAAACCATGATAAGAATAAATTCAAGTTTCACATTCATCATAATAATACCCGAGAGTGAAATATGTTGCAATGAGCAATGAACTTTAAAATTATATGGATATTAGCAAAATTTTAAAAAAAAAACACTTGAGGGTTATTTCCTTTCCACACTTCCATTTAGATCCTCGACTTTTGGTAGCTTCACACAACTCCCTTTTTTTTGGTTTCTTTTGTTGGATTTCACTGTTTGGCGTGAGTCACCTCATGTGTCTCAATGGTGTTTCCCAGCTACTAGGATTCATCACAATTTTGATTCTTCTGGATTTTAGCTTCACTCTTCGACGGGAGTTTTCTCATTTATTTCAGTGGGGATTCCCGGCTACTCGGTTCCACATTCCACTTATTTGTCGTGGGGTAGGCAACTGTTTCCTCACGATTACTCTTCATTTCCATGTAGAAATTTTATTTCCCTTAAAGTGTTGAAAAGAAGTTCTGAAATCCTTATCAATAAAAGTCATATGGATCACTTTTGTGCAAAAAATGTGGGTAATAGCTATGTATGTAGAAAATAAATTTGCCATAACATAGTAATGACTCCCCCTAAATGTATGCATAGTTATAAATAATTCCTCCTCCTTTGTATATGTCACTTTTCATAAATGATCAAAATCACTACTTTTTATATAACAAGGAGGTGAGGTCTTAGAAGATTTTTAAGAAAAGGTTTTCTAGAAATATATATACATGCAAACAAGCAAGGATTTGAAAGTTAATTCATGTAATATGATTTTCGGTACTTGGCGGAGGTGTAGGTCCAAAGACCCGACTCACGCATGTTGAGTGTTTCCTGGTGGACGGAATCCACCATTCCACAACACGCCATTTTAAATACCGAAGAATCATGGCATTCAAGCACGCAAGTATGCACAAATATATGCAAGTGAATAAAAGATGATGGAAGATTATTTCTATTCACAAGTATGCAATGATATGTATGATATGTGCATCAAACTGAGTATGCTTTCTATGTATGCAAAATTAAATTATTATTTGTATTAAGATGAACAAAAGTGTGTATGCACTCTTTATCACTACCAAAATCACCAAAGGGTAATTCCAAAACTGAAGAAGGTTGAATTCACAAGATCCAAATTCCAAAATCAAGTGTATGACCGAATCATTTAACCAAAGATTTCAGAACATGAGCTCTCTTACCTTTGCCTTGAGAAACTATTATTTACCTCGGTCTCAAGGCTCCCCTGCAAAACATAATTCTCATTTCAAGGTTTTGGGTACCCAAGCCTTCTTGGGTCCCGAGGGGTTAGTTCCACCATGAGCAAAGTACATTTTGTTCTTTCTTTCAAACCATTCATCATTGGCCCTCATTAAGTCACACACATACATAGAGTGGCCGAACATACCACAGTAAAAGCATGTGACATTTGGCTTTCTAAAATGACTCATATGCATATATGATCTATCAAAATATGAGTTCATGCACGAGTTAACATGAGTATAGCCATAGCCATATGAATCACATGATTTTTGAAATTTATTTTTCACAAATGAATTTTTCTTTGTGGGTGAACGTCCCACATCAACCTTTTCATTCCTAGCCTTTCCATTGCTAGTCTCACCATGTTCAATCATTTTCCCTTTTCCTTTTAATTCTTTTTGGACAACTTCTTTCAATTTGTTTAATTCGTCATGCATGGTATTGAAGTTGGTTTCTAATTCTTTCTTAGATTTTTCACATTCATTCAGTCTTGAATTAAGTTCATCCAACTCCTTTACCAATTTTTTATTTTCAGTTTTTAGATTTTTCACATTCTCATAAGCATGTTGTTTTTCAATCTCTAAGCATGAAATATCATCCTCAAATAGAGAGACTTTGGACAATAACATTTCATTATCATTTTTGAATTTTTCAAGTTCTAACTAAAGCAAACCACATTTAGTGCATGAAGATGAACTAGAATGCAAAATATCATGAAACTTTGTTTTTAGATTGTTGTTTTCATGTTTCAACTTCTTACACTTTTCATACATTCCGACATAAACAATTTGCCATTCTTTGCAAGTGAGGTTTTCGTTATCAGAGTTTACCGCGGTGTCGTTTCCCTCATTTGCCATTAAACATAAATTTTGGACCGCCTCGTCCAGCTCATCATCCTTCTCAGATTTGGACTCGCTCTCATCCTCATCACTCCATGTTGCCTTCATGGTCTTGGGCTTCTTCACTTTTTCTTTCTTCAGTTTCTTCCGAAGACTTGGACATTTGCTTCTCATGTGGCCGACCATTCCACATTCATAGCATCTAATCTTCCCTTTCTTCCTCAATGCTTTCTTCAGATTTTTTCCAAAAGAAGTGCCATCTTGTCTAGCCTTTCTAAGTAACTTTCTAGCTTTGCTAGTGATGACATCTACAAGTTCTTCTTCACTACTATTTAGACTTGACCCTTCATCGCTCTCCTAAGAAGATTTAGAGTAAGCCTTAAATGCCATTGATTTCTTTTTTCCCTTCTCTTCCTCTGTCCCCTTAATGTTGATTTCATAGGTCATCAAGGACCCAATCAACTCATCCAGCGTGAGTGTAGTGAGATCTTTAGAGTCTTCTATCACGGTCACTTTCGGGTGCCATTGTGGTGACCAGGACCGTAGCACCATCCTTACAAGATCTTGATGTCAGTACTCCTTTCCCAGTGCTTTCAACCTCTTGGAGATCTCACGTAACCTTGCAAACATCTCCGAGATAGTCTCATGCAGCTTCAACATGAAGAGCTCGTATTCTCGAACTAATTGATTAGCTTTTGTTTCCATTACCTCTGACATTCCTTCGTATATGAGTCGAAGCTTCTCCCACATTTCCTGCGCAGAGGAACACATAGATATGCGTGAATATTCATTCGGATGAACAGCATATTGAACAATATTCATAGCCCTAAAATTTGCACAAGATTTTTTAATGTGTTCTTCAGTCCAACTGTACTCATCATTGGGTAATTTATAAGGACCTTTACTTATGACTTTCCAAGTATCATAATCTTGCGCTCGAAGGAACACAGTCATTCTATTTTTCCAATGTGGATAATTAGTCCCATTAAAGAAGGGGGGTCTATGTATAGAATGTCCCTCAGGAATCATTCCCCTACTTTCCATCGACAAAGATATTTCCTCTTCAACCGTGAGATTGAATAAACTCAGAGGCCTCGCTCTGATACCAATTGTTGGCCCAGATAACAATATACGCAGACAAGACGGGGGGGTTTAATTATCCCCCAATTGAAATTGCAGATTCTAAAACTAATAAGCAGAATTAACTAGATTTAGGAAAATAAACGATATAAGAATGAAATATATTCTCTCAATCTAGCCGATCCCACATGATCAAGACAATAGATAAAAGTGAGCTAGCACACACCACAATGCACATGGAATTTTAAGGTGGTTCGGGACAACGACGGGCTCCATACATCCACCCCTCACCGAACCGGTGAGGCTTCACTCGCTTACAACGAAGCGCACGGAGTAAAACTCCAACACACACAGAGACTTCATCTCAACAATGATCCAACTGTGGGATCAATCCACACACACACACGCTACGACAATCGCAGCAATAACCACATGACCGTATGCAAACAGTCCACCCACAATGTATTCTCAAGTTAAGAAAATGTAGAAATATGAACAATACAACTAAACCCAAAATATAAACAATGAAGAACATCCTAGATAAATGAGAGAAGGATGTAGAATGTATCCCCTTGAGCTTCGCAAGCCAATTTAAGAAGTTCTTTGAAGCCTAGGTCGAAGGGAAGTCGGACGGCGTTGATTTGAGCATCTCCTCGATCCTCTCTTCAAGCCGCTTCACATTCTCTTCTACCTCGAGCTTCAAATCTGCATGGATGTAGATCAAAATCTTCCTTCAAGATCTCCTCCTTCTTTTCCCCTTTTCTTTTCATACAAGATAGAACAATATGAGCATTAGGGTTCTCACTCTCTAAAACTCAGAGTTCACATTCATATATATAGAGGAGTGACCAAAAGACCCAAATACCCTTTCTAAAGTGTGTTAAAAACACCCTTACATGACTAATAAACATTAGGGGGTATTTTGGTAATGTTTAGAAAGGTTTTCAATGGGTTTTTAAGTCTTCCGAAAATCCCGTTCTGGAAGGGTCGACCTTTGGGGTCGACCCTCGTGCACCAGAGGGCCAAACAAAACACAAAAACAAATCCAGACCACAGGGGTCGACCCCTGGGGTCAACCCTTGGCAGTGGGTCGACCCTAGGGGTCGACCCCTGCACCTGCCTGCCAGATTGTGTCCCGAGAAGTAGCATACCCTTTAAGGGTCGACCCCAAGGGTCCACCCCAGCCAGTTTGGGTTAAAAAACCTCTTCAAACCTAACTTTTCCAATCAAAAAATGGTTAGATGTTACCATGATGCTCATAGGTTTGAGGGGGTTTATAGACCATCCTTGAAGCTGCAAAACCACAGAAGCATTAAATCAATATAAGATTGAACAATTAAAGGCTTCTTGCACATCACCTTCATTGCTCCTCATTAAACACCATGGCTTTCCATTTGTTTGCATGTCTTGTAGACATTCTTTGCCTTGACATTACACACATTTGGGACTTTTCAATTACAAAATTAAGCACACTCACTTTAGGAATAAATGCTTCAAGAGAGTGATATGCTTTTACATATGGATGAGCTATTTCATTGAACGTTAGATGCCTTTCCAAAAACATGATTGTTTCATTAAAGCTCATTTGAATTAATCACTCACACAATCAAATAAGCATTAGTCCATCACAAGACAACCAAAAGCCATTATAACACATGCTCTTCCAAACACACAGTGTTTTGAAATCATTTAACCACACAAAATGATTTGCTTCCACAAACACACAATATTTGTTATCATCAAAACCAAGGTCAAAAACAATGTGGGAACATAATACCTAAGAAGATGCATGAATATGTATATGGCATGCAAGAATTCAATTGTATTTCGTGGAGAGCGACCCCCGATACATGACGGAGTATCAAACTAGCGCATAGTGAGATTTTTCATTTGGACATATCCTGAACTTCCACCATTCACCATTTAATATACCGGACTAGTCATGGCATTGAAGCACTAAAAAAGGATGAAATAAGATGTTCATGAAGCCTTTTCATGCATTTATGCACATACGGGGATGCAAATACTTGTGCAAATATTTCTTGAGGTGGAGTTAATTATTTACATTGTTTCATTGGCACATATTTCTTTGTGTTCAATGATTTTTTTTTCTTGACGTTCTTGAGTTCGGTCCAATGATCAATGTTCTTTTGTGTTATCATCCCGATGAAAATTTGGCAGCATCTCCCCTAGACCAGGAGCGTCGGGGGGGGGGGGGGGTGTAAATGGGTATGCGCCCACTGAGGAACTCTGAGATCGCCCCGAAACAAGAGGGATGCGCACTGAAGTGACAACATCCCAGGATGCACACGGAAGCTGCAACACCCCATTACCTGGTTTGGGCTTGAAGATCCTGCGAGTTAGCCTACGAGGGACCCCAACGACCCACGGGTTGCCATGACCTCATTTTCGAAATGTGGACTTGACCTGTCACTGGGTTATATAGCTGTTATTATTCACTCTTCGAAGGGATCACCCGAGAACAATGCTATGAGGAAGCGGGTCCCCGGGGATCCAAGAGCGGTTAAGACTCGGGGCACTGAAGCTTGCGAGGAAAACAATCGATTTGGGATTAACTCCCATATTTCTCACCCCTTTCGCATCATAGCCATTGAATCGGTCCAAATCCTAAGGTGGGGCTTTGAGAAGAAAACATGATCGCTATAGAATGAAAGTGAAGTTTAGAAAGAGATTCCCGGTGGTTGGCAACCTCGGAGCCACACCCACGGAGGTGAGTGAGCCCCGGGCCGGTGGCCACCGAGCTAACGGTTGCATCATCACATGGATACTGTATTGGCGTTTGGAAGAAAAACCAAATTGTCTACGGGAAAGGGGGAAAACGGCGGAGCCCAGTGAGTATATCATATATACATATATGTGGACATACATATACATATGTTGATGGGGATACAGGGATTCAAGAAGAGGAAGAAGAAGAGATCATGGTTTTCATTTCTTCTCAAATAGAGAAATACATTTCGACTATATAGAGCTCTGTCAATCGCAGAGTAGGAAGGGGAAAAGAAGGCCCAAAAAGGGGACCTACTCTTCACACTCTCCCTCCCTCTCACTCTACTTCTCTTTCAGCTTCGGATGCTCGACGAAGACCTCTCGGAATGGCTCCTGCTATCAAGGCTTCCAAGAGGCTTTTCTCCTCCACTAGGGGGGCTTTTATAGGGGTTTTGGACCCCATCGTTCCGAAGGAAGGCCTCTTGTAGCTTGATTCTCTTTCCCCTTTTTTTTATCACCTGCTACTGCTCCATATGCTGTTGACGCTGCCTGCTACCGTTGACGCTGCTACCGTCGACGTCGCCACTGCTATGGCGTGACAGGGGAGAGGGCACCGGCATGGTAGCTGCTCCGGAGGCACCCCCTCCACCAGTCATGCAGGAGGGTGACTGCTTGACGGTCTGGGACCGCCACCGGGCTTCGCGGAAAAATAGGGGAGCCATGAATGCTACATTGAAAAATCATGAAATTGGCATAGAGAAGGAAGGCCACGGATTCTTCGATCACAAAAATGGCATCCAGAGGGTTGGTCGCTAATTCTTAAGACCCAAGAAAAATAGCTTCATGATCCTGACGGTAATTCAAAATGGCGTCCATTCTAAGGGGCGCCAATTCATCGGATTAAAATCTAATAAATTTCTAGAAAATCCCACAATATCAGAAATTAGCATCACTTTGCGAAGGCTCCCATTAAAGAATTGGCGTCCACGCAAAGGGGTGCTCATTCCCATGAGTCAACCCCAAAGAGGCTACGTCGACCTACAAAAGTGGCGTCACTTCACGAGTCGCCAATTAAATAATTGGCATCTTCATGAGGGGACACTGATTCTCTCTTTCTTTCTTTTTTTTACTGCCAATAGACGTCAACGCAAAGGATAAAGTTTAAGCATCAATCTGGATGTAAGGTCCAAACTGGTGATGGTGTATGAATCGGCTAGGGCACGAAGCCTTTTGCCAGTAGGAGTGTATTCGTTGACACGAGGATAACGTCAACGCAAAGGAGAAAGTTTAAGCATCAATATGGACGTAAGGTCCAAACTGGTGATGACGTGGCAGTCCAGTGGGACAATGCTGGAGCTCCTGAATCCCTTATAACTTTGTGCACTGGGGGGAGTCATTTGTCGTTCGGGTCGACATGCTCAGATTGGCTTGGGCAGAGTGTCCCAGGGGTGCTGGGCTAAGTATGGAATTTGAGAGCTCGGTCGAGGTGGAATGCCATCAGCAAATTTGGGTGAGTGGTTGACCAAGCCAGGGGCACAGGCCAGGGAGAAATAATTCGATGCTTGTCTCCCTTCCCTTCCTTTCTTCCTCTTCTCTTCTTTTCTTTTCTTTTCTTTCTTCTTTTTTTTATAATGTATCAACTAACCCCTCGAGGGCGGGCAAAGTCGGGTAGTATAGCTTTAGGTGCTTCTTATTGAGAGGAGAGAATTGGAGTACTCCCCTGTAGTCCACAAGGACATATGTGCCACCTTCATATACTCGGTGGGCGGTGTAGGGACCCACCCAATTTTCTACCAATTTCCCTTTGGGATTGGCTTCCATTACTTCTTTCCTTTTCACCATGACCAGGTCGCCTTTCTTGAATTCCTATTCTTTGACCAATTTCTCAAAAGCACGAGCCATGCGAGCCTGGTACAGCTATATATTTTATTGGGCCCGAAGTCGTCTTCCTTCAAGTTCAGAGAGCTCCTCGAGCCTTCTTTCCATGTTTGTTTGATTCTTCCTGGCCAGGCCTTGCTGAATGGCGACCCGCAGAGATGGCACCTCCAGCTCTATCAGCACTACTGCCTCTAATCCATACACCAGGGAAAATGGTGAACATCTAGTTGGGGTTTTATAAACTGTATGGTTGGCCCATAGTGCCTCGTACATCCTTTCTTCCCAGTCCTTCTTGTTGGCATTGACAATCTTCGCTAGCAAGGTGCACAGGGTCTTATTGAAAGATTCAGCAAGCCCATTAGCTTGGGGATTGTAGGGAGTTGAAGTCCTCTAATCACTTTTATATTTATCGACTAGCCTGTAAACTTTATGGTTCCTGAAGTGGCTGCCATTATCATAGAAAATTCGATTGGGGACACCAAATCGAAATATTATATTCTGACGGATGAATCTGGCAACCAGCTCTCCCGTCACTTCTCTTAATGCTACAACTTTTGCCCATCTGGAGAAGTAATATGTAGCTGCCAAGATATATTTGCACCCTGACAAGGATGTTGGCAGAGGACCCACCACGTCCGTGCCCACACTAGGTGAATGGCCAGCTAGGGATGGTGGGATGTAATGGCACCGGTGGCCTCCTTGCCATGATGGCGTGTTCTTGGCACTTCTGGCATGACTTGGCAAACTTGCAACAGTCATCAAATATGGTTAAGCAGTAGTAGCCCAACTTCTTTATTTCAATCTTCATCTTTGGACCTGCCTGGTGTGCTCCAACTGTCCCGGCATGGACCTCTTTCATTATCTACCAAGCTTCTTCTATTGACAGGCAACACAGTATAATTTTTTTCCTGGCATCCGCCATTATTCAGAAGAAGGTTCCATTCCTCATCTAATAGGAATCTTTGATTCTGATTTATTTCATTCTCTGCTCCTTTTCTTTTGGTAGCTGCTGGTGTTGGAACCATTGCAGGAGTTGTTCTCGCCAATTAGGCTGACGAGATTCTTCAATTGTCATTGCTTCATGTTCCTCTTCATTTGTCGATTCATCTATCATGCTAGGGACTTGGCATCTGTTGATGACCACTATATTCAATGTTTCGTCTGGTGGGACTACTGGTATGGAGCTAGCCAATTTTGCAAGGGCATCGGCCTGAGCATTTTGCCCTCGATTGATATGTTTCACTTCAAGAAGATAGAATTTTGCCATAAGGTGCAGCACCTTCTGGTGGTATGGGAGGAGTTCTGGCTTCCGGACGTCGAACTGCCCTTCCACCTATTTCACAACTAGCATTGGGTCACCGAATGCTTCCAGCATCTGGTTCTCGATGGATAGAGCAATTTGAAGACTGATTATTAGGGCTTCATATTCAGCTTCATTATTTGTGCATGGCTTGTTTATTAAGCAGGAGGTATATATAATCTCCCCTTCGGGAGATTTCAGGACAATGCATGCTCCGGCTCAGACTCTGGCTGGCCTGGTCATTGGAACTTCAGTTCAAGATGCCCCGTCAAAATATAGCTGCCACACAGTAGGCTAAATCTGGTCTGCCTCCAGTGTTTCATCTTCAGGGAGCTCAGTTGCCAACGGAGAGTCTTCGGGCATAGGGTGTGCAGCGAAGAAGTCCGCGATGGCTTGGCCCTTAATAGCTTTTTGCGAAACATAAGTGATGTCAAATTCCATCAGCAGCACCGCCCATTTACCTAGATGACTCCTAAGAGCTTGCTGAGAGAGGATGTACTTTATTGGGTCTACCCTGGAGATCAACTAGAGCTCATGTGACAACATATAATGTCTTAGCTTCTTTGTGGCAAATACCAACGCTAAGCATGTCCTTTCAATGGGAGAGTACTTTTCTTCAGTCCTCACTAATCTTCTACTAAGATAATAGAGGGCTTGTTCTCTTCATTCATCATTATTCTGGGCTAGCAATGCCCCGAGTGAATATTCAGTAGCTGCTACGTATAGGATGATAGGTCATCCTTTCACTGGTGTTGCCAGGACCGACAGAGTTTTCAAGTAATCTTTCAGCTTTTCAAAAGCTTCTAGACACTCTTCGCTCCACTGGAACGGCGCATTCTTTGTCATCAATTTATGAAATGGATGGCAGCGACCCGATAAGTTGGAGATGAACCGTCGGATGTATGCCAGATGGCCTTGCAGAAAGCGGAGTGTTGTGTCCCTGTGGTTTTGATGATGTCAAAACTATAAGTCATTCATGAGTCTTTAAGGTTTTGATGATGTCGTGACTTTGATGTTATCATGTACATATGTATGGATGTAATGCTGTGAAGAACATGTTGAGGTTAGCTGCTGTGAAGAACAGGTTGAGATTAGCTGAGTTGATGGAGGTTCTTCAAGGCATGCCAGGAAGCTAACGGAAGCATAATAGTTAAGGGTCAAGCCCGCAAAGTCAAGTGTATTCTGCAAGATTTTGGCCAAAACACAATGACAAAGTCGACGCCGTGTTACAATGGAGCTGATGCTATGAGGTGCAGCAGCAATAGTGAAGAATACTAGATCAAGGGTGGAAAATAAGTTCACATGGCAAACAAATAACGAACAACGGTGACAAATGCCTGATAAGGTTGACAAATGGATAACAAAGCTAAGAAGATTGGAAATGAAGAATTGGAGTCGAGGTCAAATGGAAATGGAGTCGACGCCAGTTAAGCACAAGCTCAGCAGAATCCTTTTGCCAACTGAAGACGAATAAGAGTGACAAATAGGCAACAAGGGTGAAAAATGGCTACTATCGATGAAATATATATCACAAGGGTGAAAAATAGATGACAAGGATGCAAAACAGAGAGCAATGGTGAAAATTAGATCTGAAAGCAGACAAATGATGAACAAAGGTACGACAAATGAAGAATAAGGCAGACAAATGAGTGCTAACGGTGACAAATAGATAACAACGGTAACAAATAGGCTGCAAGGCAAGCAAAGGCGAGGGCTCATAGGCATGACAAATGAAGATAAGGGTGACAAATGGATACGTAAGGCAGACAAATGGACGATAAGGGTGAAAAATAGAAAGTAAGGCTGAGAAATAGCTGGGAAGGCTAAATAACAGAAGTCTTGTGTCTGCCACATGAGTTTCACACCCAAGTTCGAAGGCCAATCATTTGGCACGTAATCCAAGGAAACTTGGCAACTCCCAAGAAGATTCTTGGAGAAGAATATTCTCTAGGACATGTGGATAAATGACAGAATTTCTTAAAGGATAAGATTATTTAAGAAAATATTTTTTCTGCTCTATAATAGAGTCTTCTTCATAAGAAGAGATGCTACTACAAGCAAGGGCTGAGAGGGCTATAGAAGAACATTCGTTCAGAGAAGAATTGAGAAGAGTGTTAGCTGAAGATCAGAAAGAGAGATCGTGAGAAGAAGAAGAAGAAAAGAAAGAGAGAGATAGCGAGCTCGGATTCAGAAGTTCATGAGAAAGAGGTCGAGTGCAACCAGAGCAATCCTGAAGATCTGTTGAAGTCCTTGACTCGTGGATCAAATCCAAAGTCATTCTACTCCACTACAGCTACATTGTTCTTTGTTTATTTTTCTTTATTTTGTTTTGTTCTTTTTCATTTATCTTTGTATTTCTGATAACCTCCTTTGGGATCGGGGGAAGCTGTGTGTCAGTAGAGGCTTAGTCCTCATGGGGATTGGTTCCTCGGTTAAGCTGTGTATCAGCGGTTTGAGGATTGGTTCCTCATCACGCTGTGAATCAGCGGGTTGTGGGATTTGTTCCCTGAAGCTATGAATCAGCGATCTGTAAGGGATTGGTTCTCTCAAAGCTATGGACCAGCGGTTCAAACTATGTGTCAGGGGAATTCTCACTCGGGTTGAGTGGGGGGTGGATGTAGGCCTTCTTGGTGCGGACTAAACCACCTAAAAAATCCTTGTGCATCGTGGTTTGCTTTGTGCGCTTGATCCTTCTCCTCTATCTCCGATTCGCAGGTTGATGTGTGTGAGCTTATTTCAATTTTAGTGTTCTAAACTAGCTTAGTAGCTAAGTGCTCGATGTTGTTTCTGGTTGAAGCATCAACTGTTGAATTTATTTCTGATTTATTGTTTATGATTGATACACGTTGATAAGTTATGTATTGACATTCTATTAGAAAAGTGATACTTGCATTTATTTTCAGTTCAGTTCAGCAAGAGAGCTTCACAATTTCATGATCTGTTGTTTCTTTCTAAACGATTGATTGTTTCGTTGGATTCTGCTTGACAGAACTGCTACGAGTATTAGTGTGAGTATTGTGGGTTTTTATTTGAGCATAATTTTTTCTAAGGGGATCTATTCACCCCCCTCTAGATCCCACCTTCCACCTAACACGGAGCTCCGTTAAATTCCTGGGTAGAGGTAGCTCTTGTATTGCTTTGATCTTGCCAGGGTCTATCTCGATTCTCTGATATCTGATGACGAAGCCTAAGAATTTGCCACTGGATACTCCGAAGGCGCACTTCATAGGGTTCATCTCTAGTTCATACTACCTCAGCGTCTAGAATATGACTCGGAGGTCTTGCAGATGATCTTCTTTCTTCCTGGTCTTGACCACCAGGTCATCTATATAGCATTCAACCTTACCATACAAGAGCTTGATAAGTGTCCATTTTCTATGGTAATTCATCACATATACACCATTTTATGTGCATATAATCAGGTAATTATGCATATTTCATAGTTAACCTCAACTCCGCGTTTAAATTGGAGCTTTTACGTAAATTGATTAATTTGATGATATTATTTAATAAATTGAAGTTGAGGGCCATGAGCATTAATTCTCCGTTGCATAACCATGAGCATTTGAGATTTATGTGCACATTATGATAATTTTTATGGACTAAATTTTAATTATGTGTGTGCAGGACACTGAAGGTAATTGCAAGAAACTCGGGGGCAAAACTGTCATCACCACTTTGAGTAAGTCAAACACAGAAGCACATATTTTGGTTGGAGGGAAATTAAAATTCAAAGTTTATATTTTGGTTGGAGGGAAAGAAATTTTAAAAGTTTAAAATTGAGGAGAAGAAGCACATATTTTGGTTGGAGGGAAAAGAAAATTTAAATTTTGAAATAAAGGGGAGAAATGACGAGTCTTGGGAAAGGGGGTGCCCAAAGTCCAAGGAGGGGGTGCCCACCTCCTTTTTCTTTCCCCCATACATCATCTTCTACCTAAATCTCATCCATCCATCTCCTTTTGATACAATCTCCACCCTCCATTGACCCAATTTTCCCTATAAATGGCCCATGACAAGGAGGAGAAAGAGTGTGCTTCCTTTGGCATTTTTTTCTCTCCCTCTCCCTTTCACATCTTACGTCGCCGACTTCTCCCCCTTCTTTTCATTTTCTTCTCTTCCGTTCTTCATAAAAGTTCTTCAGTTTTAAATTCTCTCCAACTGTGTCTTCTTCGTCATTTTCTAATTCTTCTTATTTTTCACGCTATCATCCACTTTTCAAGGTTCTATCCTGTATTCTTACTGCTCATTTTTAGCTCTGCACTTTGTTCTTCTTAAGATTTTTTCCCCTTTTGCTCTTCTTTTTATCTGAGTCTCTTCATCAAACTTCTTCATTTTTCAAAGATCTAAATTTTCTTCTTCTTAATCTTCTTTTAATTCCATCCCGTTTTTAAGTTATAATCTCTTTTTCAAGGTGCTATCTTCCCATTGTACTATTCATCCGAGATGCTAGCCTCTGTTCTTCCTCCGTTGTGAAGCTCTTCCACTCTTCTTTTCTCTCTGAGTTCTTCATAAAAATTCTTTCTCTCTTGTAGATCTAGATTTTCTTCTTCTACCACTTCCTCTAATTCTTCGTCATTTGCATGTTGTATTTATTTTCCCACAGTTCAATTTTTTTGCACAGTTACTATTCTCCCGCGTAGACCACTTCTCTTCTTCCTCCGATTTCACCCTCTTCATCATATTGTCTCTCTCTGCGCCCTTCACCAAAGTTCTTCCTCTCTTCCCTCTCTTCAACTTCTTCTTCTTCGTTATCCTCTAATTCGTCTTGGTTTCAAAGTTATTTTAATTTCATTCTTACTCTATTTTTAGTATTTCTGTTTTACTTTCTCATCTTCTTCTTTCTTTATCTCCACACAAAACCTTTCACATTACTCTCTATATTTCTCTCCAAAGTTTGTCCTCCACAACTCTCCTTTTACGGCGGTGTGCACATCAAGGCGGGCGACGTTCCAAGGCTCGTGACGGGGACGACGATTGCTTCTTCATTCACCACTTTCCACGGCGATCTCATTCGAGGCAGAGCGATCCTCTCCAAGGCTCGGCGAGGAGGAGACGGCGGCGCCATCATCACCATCGCTACGACCATCTTCACACCTCAGGCTCCTCTTATTGTTATTGCTTTAGTTTCATTTTACTTCATTGTAATCTCGTCACATCTTTACTGTAAGCTTGTCTTGCATTTCATATACTCGTTTCTTTATGTTAATGAAAGAAGTGTTCGTTTGATCTAGATCTTGTTCATCTTCCTTCTCTTCCTCCTTCTTCTACCTCTTCTTCTCCACTTTATGCAATTATTTTCTATGACATAGGCTCATAGTCATAGGCGTCTTTAATTAAGTGTTTGGTCCGTTCATCATTTCACTATTTTCTTTAAGCAAAGCAAAATCACAAGTGTTTTTCAAAGGACTCCGAGATTTTTAACTATAAAAATCTCTTCTTCCCTGTGGATTCGACCCTTATCGCCACTTTATTACGTCTTTCTTTCATCTAGTGTGAGTTGGAATTTTTAAGATTGATACACGTATTTTAAACGATGAACTTTCGCGGTATCAGAGCTCATCAAATATCTTGGTCATTACTCTTTGGTAAGTTGCACCAGCATTCTTTAAGCCGAACGACATCTGTTTGTAATGGAAGATGCCCTTAGGGTTCGGAAAGCAGTGTGGACCCGGTCCTGCTCTGTGATCCATATTTGATTGTAGCCAGAAGACCCGTCCATGAATGATAAAGCTTCATGGCCGGTGGTAGCATCAATCATGACCTCCGTTATTGACACCGAAAAGTCATCCTTCGCGCATGCTTTATTCAGGTCCCAAAAATCCACACAAATTTTGATTTTTCGATTTTTCTTCTTGACGAACACAATGTTGGCCTACCAGGTGTTATATTGATTTTCTTCGGCAAAGCCCACATCAATGAGCTTGCCAACTTCTTTGCAAATTTGTGTAATCAGCTCCGATCTCATGCGCCGGGGTGGCTACTTCACTGGTTCGACCTTCGGGTCTATGGACAGGACATGCTGAGAAACTCTAAGGCTGAGCCCTGGCATTTCTTTGTTGGTCCAGGTGAAGCAGTCCCAGAATTCTTGGAGTAGCTGTATATATAGATTTTGTTCTTCTGGAGAGAGCTGGGCGCTGAGGAATGTTGGCCTAGGGTCATCCTCACTTCCCAAATTTATTTCTAATAATTCGTCAACCACGGCCTGGCCACCGTCTTCAATTTTTGGAGGCACTAGCTGTAATTTGATGAAGTCTTCATTATCATCTTCAGCTTCCAATACTTCTGACCCTTTTTTGTGTTGCCCCCATCCTTCTAGGAGAGCCTCTGACTCAGCTTGTTGTAGGGGTGCAGGTTGCTCGACTGACGAGCAATCCGAGCTTCTGACTTCGGCTAATGTGTTCAATGCGGACTCGAGGGTAGGATGACTCGGCTCCGAATCTTCGGCAGAAGTGACCTGCTCCTTTTTAGACATAGCTTCAATAACAAATATAATTTGATCGCATTCACCGGGCATTTCCACGATCAGTTCCGGTTGCATCAGTGGTATAACCGGGGATGAGCAATGACTCGGACAGCTCCCCCTTGCTCAGAATTTTTGGCCCCGTTGTCGCTGGCTGTATCAAATTTGGCTTAAAATGCCATTTCTTCCTGGAAGACCTCTTTAAAGCATCTACATGTGGTCGAGGCTTCTAACTCATGAGATTCGGACTGACATGGCAGCAATAATTCTGATGGTTGTCGAGGTGACTCCGCACACTCATATTCTACCGGGTAATCATCATAGGTTGCCCCCGGTAGGTCTTCAGCTGGTGGGACAAAGGTAGAGATTACGTCCACCTCATAGCACCCCAAATAATAATATTTTTCAAGGGTGAACCCTAGCCTGGGGTTCTGGGAGATGCGCTTCAACTGCTTGTCCAGGTTGGCAAGATACCAAAGCTTCTTGAAGGACTCCCTTTCTTCACGGGATTGAAAAGAGAGAATATGTATTTTCTTGGATAGCTCGGCTATCCTACCTACTGTGAATACCAGGCCTTGAATTGGGACCATTGGATTGTCTTGGTCCTTGGGAATATGGCAATCAGTATCTTGCCATGTAGCATGCTCCTCTACTGCATAGAATAGGCTGGTGGGGCCTGCTGGATGAACAACCTCCATTGTTTTACGGGGCTCGACTATCGAGCTATCAAGGCTTGCTATTGGTTTGATGAGCCCGTCAGGGACACTGGTATGTCCGTAGAATCACTTAACCCTCTCTTCATTCACCTCGGGATAGATAACAGGAGGTGTAGCTCTGCTAATATCACCTATGCTGGCAACATGCGATAATGCCCCAGAGCTTACATAATCAGGCGTTGGTTGTGGAAACCAGCTGCTACCTGAGGCTTCTTTTGTTGTTTTAGCAGGAGCCTTTGGCTTTGTAGCTTCTCGGGACTGCTTCATATAGAGAGAGGCAGCTAGCAGATGACATTCAAATACTTCGAATGGGTGGAGGTCAGCAAATATTCTCTCATCCTTCCCATCCAGGCTGTACTTGATGCAATGATGTAAAGTAGAAGACACCACTAGGTTTTCATGCAACCATGGGCGGATGAGCAATGCATTGTATGAGGTGCTAGAGTTGATGACATGAAACTACACTTTTGTAGTAAAGTCAGCCATAGCGAGTGTAAATTCCACAACTCCTAGCGGGACTTCAAATTTCTTATTGAAGTCGGCGATCCGCATATGCCCAACTTTGGTGAGGGGAACATCAAAATAATATTTTTGGTAGATACGGTAGGGGAGTATATTCGCTGCTGCACCCGGGTCTACCAAAATTATGTTTATTGACTGGCCATTCAACTGCCCCCTCATGTACATCGGTCTGTTATGGTTGATAGTGGGAAGCAACATATCCTCCTCAGTAAACGTCACATTTGTCCCTGATAGTGCCTCAGCCAAGCAACTTTCATATTGTGTGGGAGTTTACAGAGTCGTAAAGAGGGCCCGTCGGGTCTCCTCGCTTAGAGAGAGAATCTCCCAGATGTTGAATCTTGCCGGGAGATTTTTCAATAATTTCATTATTCGAGTCCCAGCCAGGACATTGGATAGCTTCATCTCCTTTGCCCATCTCGGCTTAGGAGGGTCTTGGGCTGTAGTCTCCGATGGTCCTGCCTCATCAGACTTACGCTCTTCATCATCCTATTGTGCTGCACTTTCATTCAATTGACTTCTGATGCATAGAGCAGGGCTGGTCTCAGTTTCATCTTGCTGGTCAGAAGGCTGGGGTTGCTGTGGGTAAGTGCCCCTAGTTATAGAGCTAGCTGTTTGGTAAGGGTGCTTCCCCTTGGTTATCCTAAGAAATTCAGCAAGAGAAGGAATGTCATCACCCTCTTTGCTTGGTGCATATAGCCCTGGCGGAGGAGGGATTTGATTTCCTCTGACCTCCGGAGGAGGTATTTGGTAGGGTTGCTATCCCCTGAAGATGATGTTGTGATTAGCCAGTGACGAGCGCCCCCATTTTCGGCCTGACCGGGTTGCATGAGGAGCAGTTGTAGCCTCAGCATGGCTTGCTTCAACTGTTGGTGCAAAACATATGTCTTCGTCATCCTCTTCGCCAGGCAGGTTGAACAAAGTGGATAAAGTGTTGCAGGAAAGGGTTGTCACCCCCTTGACGCTTCAAGCTTTCCTTTTCTTCTTCTTCTCCTTCTTGGGTGGTGCCTACCCCCAGAACAAGCTGCCATCTTCTTTTAATTCTCCTGTTTCTTCTTCATGATCTAGGGTAAGCTGCTCAAATTGTTCCCACAGCACATGATCTTTTACTAGTAGAGGCTACAATTTGGGCTATTCATACTCCTCTAGCCCGTTTATGTAAGCCTGTAGTCTTCAGACTCTTGGGCTCAGTTCTTTATTTGCTGGCAACGAAGTTTGCCTCCTCCGATTATGAGTGGGTATTTTGATTGAGGTATGTTGATTAACCCAAACCGATGCCGGAGTAGGTGGAGCTGGCCGTGCCATCACACCATGGATATGTGTCCCCACTATTGGGCGGGGTGTAGGCTTCCTTTTGTTCTTTATGGGGACTTCTTGCCATCCCTATTGTTCTCTTAAGGGCGTCAGGAAGCATGCCTCATAAGTATGATGAGTGCTGGCCTCTAAGACCTCTTCTGGTAGTGCCTGGTATAGGGATATCATATTGACAGCTGCCTTGTTCATTGGGGCTTCATGGGGTCTCGGAGAGTCTACTTTGTATTCCCCCATCTGGAGCTCGCCCTTCTTTATCAATCCTTCTATCACATCCTTGAATACATAGTAGTCCTCGATTAGATGCCCAAGCATCTGATGATAAGGGAAAAATCTCATACTATCTTTCCTTTTTAGGTCCTCTGGACTCCTCGGCTAAGGTAGGGTGATCTTATTGTACTGGTAGGCCCAATCAAAGAGGACCCCAGTTTTATCCTTGGGGAAGGAATATGCCTTTTTCATCTTGTCCCTGAGTGAAGGACCTTCTTTATTTTCTTCTACTTTGGCAAGTGGGGGAGTGGTTGCCTTCTTGCCCTTGTCTCTCTGTTGCTCGAATGCCTTCAAGTCAACAGTGTTTGCTTCCTTCGGCACCAGCTGCCGATCTGCCACCTTTGCCCTTTGAGTAATGGCATTGGTTGCTAACGAGGCATGCATTGCCAAGAAGGCTTCAATTTCAGCCACTACATTATTCAGGCTGTCAAAAGACCTTATTTCCATTCTAATCATCTGTAGCACCCTGAGAATTTATTTAAATAAAAATTCTAATTATTTCAAAAAATTTTGATTTATTAAATTGGAAACCCCTTTTGGTTAAAATTCAACTAATTCATAAAAATCTGAAAAAATTATAATCAATTAGAGGATGAAACGTTTAGACTATTGTCCTTCTGGGTCAAACCCTAATTAAAATCCTATCCAAGTCAAATTATGGAATTTAGGCAGAAATCAGACCTTTAAGTAACAGGAACTTAGATTGCTTAATTAGAGCCCAAATCGTGATCATTTGAGCCCAAATCAAGCCCATTAGATTGGTCTCGATCGGAAGCCCTTTAGCCCTCTCGTTTCTCGCCAAAACCCTAGCCCTAAAGTTTGAATTTGGGCGATTTGCGGCAGCGGGACTTGGTCAAGCACGAATCGCGCGTAACCCGCGTGCGTGGGAGTCTATCCTCTTCAATCGACCCTTCCAGAATCAATTGACCCTATAAAACTAATGCTAGCCCGACCTAGTATCGACGTTTGCTGCGGCTGTCGGCGAGGAGCGAGGACGTGGGAGTATTCGGTGACGAGAGCAAGGTGTTCTTCGTACGGTTCGTGTTACTTGCGTTCATCTTCTTCCTTCGATTAAAGTAGGCAATCGTAGCCCAAATCCATCATAAAATATACCCTTTGAAGTGTCCTGAAGTCCTCCTTTTACTGGCATGAAAAGCCTTAATTATTGTATCATGTAGCATGCGTATTACCCTTTTAGTCAGAACATTTCCAGTTAGGGCACCGTCCATGTTAGCATCTTTTGGTCAAGTTAATGCTCGGTGGAGGCAGGCTAAAATCCAAATTAATCCTGACATGTTATGCGTTTTTATGTCCTCTTTTCGTTAGATTTATTTTGCCCAATTTCTATGCTATAGACTGTTCGAATTTAGTGATGGAATTAGAGTCTATCAAAGATCGCCGGAGACCGGGCGTGTCGACCTGTTTGCGGTCGTAACAGGAATCGCCCCAGGACCCTAGTGGTCGGTCGATAGACCATTTCAATTTAACCAGCGGTCGCTCGATAGACCATTTTTGCCTATCTTACAGTTTTGTTGATTGTCACCCAAAGCGGTCATTCGATAGACTGCTAGCCTCTGTTAGCAGTCCTATATAGATCGTCTCGTATCGTGATTTCTTTTTGGGTATGTTTTGATTATATTGATTACCTCCGCTAGACTGCATGTGTAGGACAAAAACCCACACAAGGAAATTGTTAAATTTATGGAATATGATTCAAGGAACTGATTACCTCGGTTAGACTGCATGTTCATGATTAAACTCACTTTTCCATTCCATCACATTACGTTCTCCAACATGATCTTGGTTATAAAATTTGAAATTTGTCCGCATGTCACAATGGTTATGGTGAAATAAATATGGAAAATTTATCTAGGGTTGTTCTGAAAGTCACTCCACTCCGGTGGTACTGACTGACCGATTATGTATCGTTTTTCGATACTTTATTAACCATTCAATCTTGTAATGGTTGGGACTCTCCGCCGGATATTCCTTCCGTCGGATTAGGACCTCCATTATGAGACCTCCGTAAGACCCCGCGAGCTTGGGATTCCAACTAGAACGCCGGGCGGGTTGTACCCCCAAAACCTGCACCCAAATTACTCGATCGAGTCGTGTGATTTTAACGCCCGAATAGGGGCTGTATTGTTAATTGCGGCTCATCTGGGACCGCTGTGGATCGGTTGTGGCCCAGGGATGACCGCTTGCTCCCTTGAAGAGGCCTTGTTGTGACCATTTTCTTGCTGGCCCATGAGACAAGTTCTGCTGGTCGATTTTTTTGTATTCCCATCGACCTAGCCATGTCTCAGTTGACCAAATCACCCTTGGTTTGACCTGGGTGGTGGACTGGACATTAGTTCAGTTTCACCACTTCTCTGGTGGGCTGGGAACTTGTTAAGTCAACTGCTTAAAATTTTAAGCTGGGCCCAATGAGTTGCGGCCATCACTGGACCGTTTTCACCCTCTAAGTGGACCTTCGAGGACCGTCTTATGAGTTGTGGTGGCCCAGTAGAGACCGTTTCTTTGGTTTGGTGGCCCATGATCAATTCGTCTCTAAAACGGCCTAATGTGGACCGTTATCCTTGCTAAATCAGCCCACTCAGGACCGTCTTTTATTGCTTGCGGCCCATTCTGGACCATTTTTCATCAGTTAACCCTGGGCTTGGTCCTCTTGGCCCAGCATCAACCTTAGCAGTCCATTCCGGACCGTTTGACCCTGGTTGCGGCCCTTGTGCAACCGCAACCCCTCTAGAAGCTTGTTTTCCGTGTTTCTTGGGTGTTCTTTTGCCAGGCCATGGTTGGCTTGTGCTGCATTCAACTCTAAGTATATTCTTGTTCTGGGTAAGCAACTGTCTTAGGGCTTCCCAGTTAATTATTGAAGTTCACTAAATCCTAGAAGATAAGTTACATAGTTTGACCTTGGAATTCTAGCCGATTCCAATGAATGTCTAGATATTACTTGGGATCTTGGATCCACCAAATCAATGCCAACGCATCATAAGGGCCCAGTCTGGTCCTGGGAGGAGCGCCTAAAAAGTACTAGTGCCCCGGGGAGTTGTAATGACATGGTGAGGCATTGCACCGAGTGCATGACTAGCTTGTTATTTATGACATTCATTATTCCTTTCTTAGTGAATATTGATAATTGATTCCTTCATGGAATTACCTCGACATGACTTGTTACATCGCGTGTTTGATCGGCCAATCCATAGTGCATCACTATTCTATTGTTCAACTGCACCCCTGGTCATCAATGTTCTTGATTATTTGCAGTTTTGTTTTATTTATTCGCATGCCATTCAAATTAATTGGTTAATTACTTAAACTTACTTGTTATTGCCTACTGAGCGTTCGCTCACTTAGTTTTCCCCCCCTTTCAGGTATCTCTGATGAAGGAACTCACACGGACGGGGATTGGCAAGAGTAAAGACCTGGAGTGGACCCCGATAGGCGTGAACCTTGCTGATGTCATAGATAGTCATTGGAGTAGTCTTAAAGTTGTTTTAAAGAGTCGATGTATGTGGTTAGTCCAGTTGTTCAATTCGAGTTGTAATCTTATCTTCGCCTGTTAATTGAGTCGTTATGTAAGAAGGATATGGAGGTTGGAACTTCTTATTTTCTCTCCTTGTGAAAAAGTTGGTGCTTTTCTTTGAAGCTATTCTTTCCTTACTGCATTTGTGCCCTTTTAAATCTCGTTATTGCTCTGTCTATCGTGAATGGTTATAATGTTGTTTACTTTATTTCCTGTGCATGTGGTTATAATGCTGTTTCCTCAACATGGTTGGAGTGGATTTTAAAAATTTGTTTAGTCAGTTTAGTCAAAAAAGAGTTCGCTTCTACAGCACGTTAGGCTGGTGATAGCTCCGTGCTGGGAGTCTAGTTTCTTTCCCTGATCGTTCAGGGTGACCTTTGAGTATGGATTTTCACACACTCCACGACGAGCCAAGCCGATCTCTCTAAGGCACACCGTTGCTGCTTTGGCCATACCATGGGTATGCACAAAAGTCTTTTCTTTTCTCTGTTCGGCCAAATGCAGGGGTAGGAGATTGATGGATGAGATGGCCAACCTAGATGCTCCCCAATACGAGAGAGGTTTCAAATAGGGGCAGTCTTGACCCTTGGAAAGTGAGCTTTCATGTTATATCTAGCCAATAAGGGCTGTCAAAAAATAAATCAATGATCTGATCAATGCAAAATTATGAAACCAAAGGCATGGCAAGAGTGGAAGTACAGTTTCCCGCGGGACGTCATGAGCCCGGTCGCATGCCTGCCTGATAAATATGGGACTCAAAATAAAAGACACAAAGCCCCGGCGCAACAGACTGTATCTTTGAGGGGTAGTGCCTGTTGACGTGTTTTTTCTTCCTTTCTCTACCGACCGGCTTAAAAGAGTCTCTTCCTATCCCTTTCTACTAAATTAACATGAGAAATAAATGAAAGGTAGAAGGAGATAGAAGCATGTAAACATGTGTGATCGCCACCAAGGCACCGAACGTGATGGACACGCCGTACCTTGGAAAAGAATAGGCGACACTCACCTTATGAGCAGCGCTGGGAGGATGTACGGTCTATAAAGAACTGTCTTCTATGATGAGCGGCCACACAACAGGCCGTCTAAAGGCGCTGTAGAGGACGTGGGATGAAGAACTATTGGCAGACGAATGGCTCCAATCCAACCGTAGTATGAAGAAGAACGGTCCACATTACACTGTACGTATCCCTGAACGGACCTATTGGAACTGCGCAAGACCACCATGCCAGCATTTATAAGAGTCCAACCTCCACCCTTTCCGGCCGGCCAGAAAGGATGGGCCTCGTGCTAGTGCGTCGCTGACCTACAAAACGAAGCGTAGAACACAGAAATGAACCCCAGATTAGAACTATAAAGTGTAGTAAACGTAAGAACAAATAGAGATAAACATAATCAAATGGAATGGAGGGTACCTAGAGGTTTTTA
Source organism: Amorphophallus konjac (assembly GCA_022559845.1). Lineage (NCBI taxonomy): Eukaryota > Viridiplantae > Streptophyta > Magnoliopsida > Alismatales > Araceae > Amorphophallus > Amorphophallus konjac. The sequence goes on along the minus strand of CM040118.1, from coordinate 325,695,156 downwards.
AACCCCTAAGGGTGTCAAAAATATAGGTGTGTGTGTGTAAATGATGCATGAGAGTAAGAAAATGTGGAAGAAATATAAAAGAAGCAATGCATGCAGATAAAAGAGAACGATGGGACTAAAAGAAATGATGACTCAAAATATGACTACTCCCTGAACCGTAGGCCTGTATGGACGTAGAAGGCCTCCCTCCCTGGTGGTAGGTCGCTCAAAGATTCGGCAGGGCTGCGCCGTCGACCAAAAATCTCCCCCCCCCCCCCTTCGAAACTTGGCTTTAGGGTCTATTTATAGGGCACCTAAAGTCCTAGCTCGAAATTAGGGTTTCTAGCCATTTTCAGGTCGAGATTACCAAAGATAATCTGTAGATAATCAAATTATCTCTCAACCAGAAGAAACGGAGCCAAATTTGGTTCTGTATCTGTGGAGAAAATGACGGGAGAAGTTAGGGATAAAACCACAGATAGAGAGAGAAAACTCTTGAAATTATCAGGAAACGAGATGATGAACAGTCTCACGATAGACCACCCAACGGGATGAGCGGCCATCACCTAGGCCGTTCAACCCTGTCGGTGGAAATTTGAGTAAATCTTGAGAGAATTAGTTTATCACTAATCTGACAGATAAACTCGCCGTTGGACTCTCTCATAGATGAACGGCTGCTAGGAAACCGCCCAAGCCTGTCGGTGATAAATAAGAAGACTCTTTAGAGATAAACGGATCAGTAGGTACCGCACAATTGTGTTATGCGGCTAAACCTAGGCCGTACAAATGCTTGTCGGTGATAATTTAGAGAATTAACCAATATACCCTCTAAAATGTTTGGACGGCCCACTATCAACCGCACAAATGGTTGAATGGCTGGAGGTTGACCGCACATGTACCTGGGCGCTTGAAATTCATAGAAAAGCTCAATCAACAAAAACCAAGGCCCATTAAGCCCTGAATCAACTCGGACCTAGCCAGGGAGGGAGGCTACCCATAAAGTAAACCCAAAGATGTTGCCTGGAAAATAACGTAATGAGTAATGGATAACTCGAGGCATCAATAAATAGGAGTAAGAGAAATGACTCAACTTATCGGCAAAAAATGGGTGTCAACAGATGCCCCTCCTTAACGTCCGCTTTGCAGGGGAGCGAGCGGAGGTGAAGCGAAAGCTAAATGGAACATGGAGATGAAGCGGAAATGAAGCGAAGCGGACTGAAAAGTGGGCGTTAAGGTAAAAGACACCCCTTTTCACCAAGAAGCGATAAGAATCTTTCAGAAAACCCTGAACCATTCACACAGAACGATTAGACTAAAAGTGACGCCAATCTGGAGGAACTAAACTAAATAAAAAGAAACACACGATCAACCTCATGGGGGACACAATCCCTCGGACCAATGAGGAGACCGGAATAAGCAGTGAAAAAATGAAGAAACAGACTAAAACTCCAGACGGGGATCTCTTAACCAACCAAACTAAGCGAATTGACCAAAGTGAACTTTCCAACTCAGAGTGAAATTGTTCCCCTTACTCAAACATTGAACGCATAGCTAACCATCACTGGTGGGATATTTTGCAGGAAAATCATGGGTCATGAATGCTCAAAAGATGCGCATGATGCATGCTGGGCTAAAATAAAAGAAATCGTTAAAATGAATGCGAAGAAAGATTAAAATATAAAATACTCGAGAATAATATTGCTAAGCTGGGAGATTCAGAGTCAAGACACTATCCGCAACCACGGCGTGTGGGATAGAACCATCCTCCCCATAACATCCCAACCTAACGGCCTATCCGGAGATTAAACACGTGAACCTGGATCATCATCATTTTTGTTAAAGGGGAACATCAGATCCTGGAACACGTAGATAATCAACTGGTTCTCGAGATAATATAGCATAGTACCATATAGTAATGCAATAAGGGATGTAAGGGCAGAAGGCCATACCTGACTTACCTGCGCAGGCGAAACGGCATTTTTCTTGGATTTTCATTTTCAGATTTTTATGGCTTTTCATGTATAAGACAAACATGATAAACAAGCAAGTATAAACATAGCGAAAATGAAATGGGAGACAACGCAACATAACATAACCACGGCGAACGAGCACATATGCAAGGGCATGAACAGAAACAACATGCATGCATGAACACGGTGGGACAACACAACAACGCGGTGAGACAACACACGGTTGGGACAAGAACATGACGGATGACAGCACGGTTGGGACAAGAACACAAGACACAAAGGGACGACTAGATGACTAACAACATGCAGTGAGGGACAAAACAACATGTGTGGGACAACACGGTGGGACATGAACACGTGACAAGGACACGGCGGGACAAAAGATAAAACAAATATCCACTTCAATCGAAACCCAAGATTAGAATGAAGCAGAACTGCTAGGTTCATAATCGTGAGGTAAAGCCCTCTCATAAAGATATGATTATTACAAACAAAAGTTGAGAAGGACATGAGCGTCAGAACAGATCAAGAGATATGATTGAAGAAGGAAAGAACAGATGAAAGATGTGAACAGGAGACAGAGCACAAAGATATAGCAAGGAATGCCTGAGTATTTACAACCTGCACACTTAGCAAACGGGTTACGTATCTGTTCTCAAAATAAAATGTAAAAGATAAATATTTTTAGAATTTTCAATTTTCTTGATATTTTTTAGATTTAGAAAATATTTGATTTTTGGGTTTTTGAAATATTTGATTTTTTTGTTTTTTTGTTTTTTTGAACAATATTTCATTTTTTTAGATTTTTTACAATATTTGATTTTTTTAGATTTTGACAATATCTCATTTTTTAGATTTTGAAATAGCAATCCGCAGCACCTAAAGACGGGCTCAAACGATTGGCCAGGGATCGTCATTTCTGCCCCTTTCATTAAAGACTTCCCTTGAGCGGGGCGTGCATGTGAGGGTGGCTTACCACAACCAACCGCTTCTAAAGAACGGTGCCCCTACTAAGGCCATATCCGGGATACAACCCAGCCTAAGAGGGAGAAGCAGAAGAAAAAATAGAGACAAGCTTCGTGCAGGATGGGAGATATCAAGACTCGAATCCTTCCGGGGCACTACCCCTCAAAGAGATAGTCTATTACGTCGGGGCTTTGTGTCTTTGATTTTTAGACCCATATTTATCAGGCACGCATGCGACCGGGCTCATGACGTCCCGCGGGGAACTGTACTGCCACTCTTGCCATGCCTTTGATTCATAATTTTGCATTGATTCATTTTCTCATTTTGGTAGCCCTTATTGGCCAGATTGCTAATGAAAGCTCACTTTTTAAGGGTCAAGACTGCCCCTATTTGAGACCTCTCTCGTATTAGGGAAGTGCCTAGGTTAGTCATCTCATCCATCAATCTCTTACCCTTGCACTTGGCCAAGTAGAGAAGAGAAAAGGCCTTTGTGTAAACACAAAGTATGGCCAAAGTAGTAACGGTGTTGCTTTAGAGAAATAGGCTATGACTTGCCGTGTAGTGTGTGAAAAACCCATATTCAAAAGGTCATCCTTAACAATCGGGGAAAGGAACTAGACTCCCAGCACGGAGTTATCACCAACCTAAGGTGTGCTGCAGAAGCTGCTCTTCTTGACTAATTAAGTAAATTCAACTAAAGCCACTCAACCATGTTGAGGAACCAACGTTATAAGCATGTGTAGGAGTAATAAGAGTAATAGCAATGATAACATATTCTTGCACAAAGTAAAAATACCTTGCAAATCCATGGAACGGAAACTTGCGTCCTAAAGCGATCTTGACCATCGAGCTTTTGAGCAGCACAAGCTTTGTATTCCTTGCTTGACAGGACAAAAGGGAGAGGATAGCAAAGGGATTGAAAGATTCCTTAACATGGAGGAGCGACAGACACCTAACTGGACGAAGGAGGATAAAAAGGAAGAGAGATGAGGGCTAGAACTCCCTCATTAAGGCGCAGAGACCCTGATAACAAGGAACCAAAATACAGAAGAAATCAGATTAGCTGACATCAAGGCGGGCTAAAGCCTCTAAAATAGCAAGAAAAAGGGTAATGACCCCGAAAGGGTGAGACAGAAAGAATAGACGAACTGTAAAAAGATTGTGGCAAAGATAAAGGGGAAGAGGAGTGATCATCCAACGTGGTCGGAGAAAAGGAATTAGAATCACCCGACAGGGTCGGGGAAGGAGAGTGAGAATCACCTGACAAGGTCGGGGAAAGAAAATTATAGACACCCGACAAGGTCGTGGAAGGAGAATGAGAACCACCCGACAAGGTCAGGGAAAGAAAAGGGTAATCACCCGACATGGTCGGGGAACGAGCATGAGGAATCCCCAACAGGGTCGGGGGAAAAGGATGAGGAGTGAAATCCGGACGTATCGGGGAGAAAAACTATAAGAGGCCCCTGGATCAGGGGAAGAGGAGGACATAGGCCGAGACCTAGAATGGTGAGGATAGGAGAAGATGGTAGAAATATGGTCAGGTGGCAGAAGGTACACCACCCAAGGATAAGAACTGAGCAGAAGAAAATATGAATGGGCGGAAGATGAAGAGACAGAAGAAGGAGGTGGAGTGAGCCCCCGAATGCACAATTGTTGGCCCTTGAACTTATGTCGCCGCCTCTTCTTGGCAGAAATGTACTTGCAATAATTCCACCTAGCGCGGACTCGGGCCTTCGGGCTTCTTGTCTTGTAATGTTTTCTCAAATAACGGGCCCACCTAGCAGACGGCCTAGCCCGGTCATGAATATGCAACTTCATCGGGACGGTCGCCCTTAGCTGGGCGGTGCTAACCATAGAAGGACATTCTAGAACAGTCAAGTCCTTGGGATGAACATCAAGAAGCAATGGAGTTTTGTCATTCGGCACTAGAACATGCAGCTTTGGCATCTTCACTCGACAGTTGGGCATGAAGCATAACTCCCTTGCTAGAAGCGCAGGACGGAAGTGAGGGAGGGTGATGCGCGGCGTTGACGTGGCCGCCTCGCCAATAAGCCGAGGGAGATGAGACAGAAAATGCAGAATGCCCTTGGCCAATCTCGAAGACACGGCCAATTGCCCCTTGAATGCTGAATTCATTAAACTTTTGGCGGCCATGTGGGTTAGCACCATCCGGGTGGAAAACTCTTCTGGGCCAGTGAACTGAATATCAATCAAGCGAGAGGTGATAACAACATTAATAGTGAATTCTCCGGCGAGCAAAGAGATTGTCACCAGCCTCACTTTTGAAGAAACTGGCACCAGTGCTAAGGAACTTGCTTTAACAGCCGTCTTCAGAGATGAACGCTCCTGATCCCGATGCAGCAAGGAATTCGGATCCTGATCGGCATGCGACAAATGAACTATTGAACTTTAGCATGCATGATCAAAGCCCGGCTTAACTTATCACCTCCCCTGGTTCCGAGGGGCACCAAGGGTAACATGTGCCTGCTCCGTGAGGTGGGAAGTGGCAGAGGAAGGATAAGAGGAAGAGGTCTAAAGGGCGTGGATGGAGGTAATGCGAGTGACGGGGGAATAGTGATAATGATGGGCATGGGTGTAGGTAAAGGTGGGGGTGTGGGTTCAGGTTCGGCATGCACAGGCTCGGATGATGATGGCAAAAGGGGTAGTAAAGGGGGTGGAGATGGTAAACGGGATGGTGAGGGCGAAAATGGAGAGGGTGGAGTCAATGGAGACGGTAAAGGGGGTGAGGTGGCCGAGAGTGGTGGTAAAGGTGAAGGAGGAGGAGAAGGTAGAGGTGCAGTAGGAGAAGTGGCAAGTGGCGGCGCTCTTCGGAGTATCTTTATGACACGTCGAGGGGTGTTGGGGATAGGTGTGGTAGTGGAAATGGAGGGTGAAAGAGGGGTTGCCCGAGCAGAGGCTGGGGTAGGTAAAGGTTGTGGAGGAGATGGGACGGAGGGGGAAGTGGGTAACAGAGCAGGTATCTTAGTAACGGAAGAACTACCAGGGTGCCCTTGGTCTCGAAGTGGGGAAGGTGGCCTGGGCGGCACTGCTTGCTGCTGCTGTTGCTTGCTACTGAAATCTGAAATAACTTTGTGCATAATTGCCCAGTCAATCCTCTTGTCTTCTTCCAAACCATAGACAAATTCTTGGAATTTAGGGCAATCCTCAACCAAATGCCCCTGTTGACGATGAAACTCACAGAACTGGCACAAATTTCTGACCGCGGGTTGGCGAGGCATAACCGGAGGGAGTTGCAACGCATGGGTGACCATCAAGGCCCTGAAAACGTCCGTAAAAGATTCCGGCAATAGAGAGTGAGGAGCCTACTTCGGGCAAGGTGGACGCCGAGGGGTATGAGAAGGTAGTGGGGATGGTAGTGGAGGTTGCGTAGGCAAGGGGAATTGCGTAGGTGAAGGCAGAGGGCTAGTAAGTGAATGATGTGGAGGCGTGGAGGGAGTGGGAATATAATGGACGGCGTCCACCCGCTCAGGGTGTGACGTTTCCTTAAACGGAAGCGGAGAGGTGTGGGGAAATAAAATAGCGGAGGACTGACTCGTGTTGGAAGATGTGGTGGGTGACATGGGAAGGCATATGGATAAGTGGGAGCGGACTGCCGACTCATGGAGGGATATGAGGTGGAGGGCTGACTTGTGGGGGACGGTGAGGAGAAGGGGTATGTGGAAGGCGAAGGTGAAGGAGACTCATGGTCAAGGGAAACTAGGAGTTGTTGGCTAATGAAGCGGGCTCGGCTATAGAGTTGTTGTCAGGAAGTGATATCATTCAGGGCTAAGATGCATCTAAGCTCGGGCATTGCATTAGAAATAACCATCTTGATTTGTTCGCCCTTCAGAATATGCCCTGGAACTTGCGCGGCCAGGCGACGCCAGCCGTCGGTGAATGTGGAGAATTCCTCGTCGGGCTTCATCTTCTCATGGGCCAAATCAACCAGAGTACTTGGGCCCCACCTGGTCTCGGTACTGCTGAACGAATTTTTCTTATACAACTTGAAAATTCATCATCTGCTCTTGCGGTAACGTGAAGAACCAATCCTTGGCCGAGCCATCTAAAGATAGGCCAAACAAATAGCCCATCAAGCGTAGATCATGTCAAAATTGGGTCGACTCAGAAAGGAACTCCTTCAAATGCACGTAGGGGTCACCGACTCCACCATAGCGACGATAAGCCGGAATTTGTGAACGTGGTGGGAGCTGAAAACCTTGAAAGGAAAATGGGACATCCAAAGAAGTTTGGGGATTAATTCGACATTGCAATTCATCAAGCTGACGTTGGGCTTGAGCGATCATCTCCTTGGTAGGAAGAGTCCGAGAAGGATATGGGCCAGCCTGAGCAAGAGAGGATGAATTTAAACCAGGATAATGTTGATGGCCGAATAGAGGGACCCAGCCTGAGAAGAAGGAAAGCCCATTCCAGGAGTAGAGGGATACATGGGCCTGGAAGGATTATGTATGTGGGGACGAGAATTGATTGGGCTAGCAGCAGCATGGGCGGGACAAGAAGGCCCGTTAAACGGAGTAGGCCCGATGAGAGGAGAGGGCCTTTGAAGAGAATAAGGCCCATTAGATGAGTGAGGCGACGGACTCTCATGGGAAGAGGACTCCACGTGGGGATAAGAGGAAGAAGAAGGGTAGGACAGGGGGGAGAAATGCTCCATGGGAGAAATGGAGACATTATACAGTCAAGAATGGGAGGGGATACAAAATGAGAAGCAACCTAGGACAAATGTGACAAAATGAAGACACACAAAGATGAACTAGTCTAAATGAGCCTAATCTGATAAAAAGATGCAAATGATGGCACTGCAACAAACAATGGAGGGAAGAGATGAGAAAAGAATCAACAAATTCACCACCCAAGTTATAAACGATGCACGAACAATCTTATAAGTTCCTCTTTAGGACCTTAGTGGATTAATTAATATCTGAATTCACTCAACCACAAGGTACCAAACCAGGGTAAGAATGGGAAACTGGGTGACTGTAAGGGACTCTCCCTCATGCAGATGCAAACTCTAGACTGGGGGATGATGTGGTACAACCTGCCCCGGCGTCCGTGTGGGAATCCACGGCTCGCGGGGGCTTACGGAGGCCCTCAGCAAGGTCACCTAGTAAGCTCCAAGGAGTATGGAGACGAGAGAAAACCTTACCTCGGTAGGAATGCAACTACTAATGAAGAGTATGTATGCCCCTATGCGCACCGGAGTGCATGCAAAATCTAGCCTAGAAACTAGCAAGCAATGAACAAGCAAATGTAAGAAAATGAGATGAACGTAACCATGGAATGATATAACAACAGCAGGGGGAGATCAAACAGCACCAACATATATGCATATAATGATATAACTCAATGATCAAACTGTAGCATGGGGTGCACTGTAGCAGAAAAAGGACGGTCTGATGGAGACCGCTCAGGGAGCAAGGATGGCCTGTGAACGACCGTGCAGACCAGGGAGTAACGACAAAGCAATCATGAAAATCAAAAAATGATAGAATGAAAGAATACATAAATCAAAAGCGTACCAGGATAGGCGGTGTATTGGCGGCCGCGTGAGTACTGGAACGGACCTGCAGCAACCGTGTAACAGTAATCCAGCCAACAATATGAAGGCAGAGGCGTACCTGAGCCAGCAAGATGGACGGCCAAGTACAGGCCGTACGGATGTTGAACGGGTGGTGAGAGACCACTCACGACAGCAGGCTTGCAGGATAATCAGCACTGTAAGCAGAGAAGAGCGGCTGTCTGTCCAAACCGCACAACCGCCAGAAACCTTGAAACCAGGAAACTAGCCAACAACCTGAAATGACTCAAGAAATGGGGAACTAACCATACAAACTGACGGGTCAGCAAACCACTAACACGACGGGCACTTGGTGTCCCACCGTGATACGCAAAAAATGGGGTGTTGACGTGTTTTTTCTTCCTTTCTCTACTAGCCGACTTAAAAGAGTCTCTTCCTATCCCTTTCTACTAAATTAACATGAGAAATAAATGAAAGGTAGAAGGAGACAAGAGCATGTAAACATGTGTGATCGCCACCAAGGCGCCGAACGTGATGGACACACCGTACCTTGGAAAAGAACAGGGGACACTCGCCTTATGAGCAGCGCTGGGAGGATGTACGGTCTATAAAGAACCGTCTTCTATGATGAGCGGCCGCACAACAGGCCGTCTAAAGGTGCTACAGAGGACGCGGGATGAAGAACTACTGGCAGACGAATGGCTCCAATCTGATGTGATACCCCCTAGGACTTAGACAAGCAAGCACATTCACAATCAAAAGGGCCAATTTGGGCCACCGCTCTCCCGTCGCTCACCCAAGTCTCGGGGTAACTTGGCAATGCCAAGGTGAGGTTGAGGGGTTGGACCCTTGCTGGTAGAGGGCCAGCAAGGCCAAGATTTGATTCCCAATGGATGTGGATGCCCAATTTAATGGGGCAGACAAAGTGCCAATGGCACCGGTTACTCTCTTCCCACGGTGATCACTCAAGACAACGGGGCTTGAGGATCAAGCTCTCACTCTCACGGTCAGCGGAACTAAGAACTAATATTGAAAGACAAGTACTAAAGGGAGTGAGGTTTGAGCACTTACTCGACCGGTTTAAAGAAACCGGTCCTGCTCGGAGACGAGGGCGAGCGGGGAGGCGAGTGGATCCCCACACGCCGCGGCGGTGTAACTTGACCTGCTTAATCCAATTACAACACTACTCCTCTCGTAGGAGGGGGACCTTGGGGTGGGGGTTAATGGATATTACATCCAAAACTACCTCCACGCAGGGAGAGGCCTTCAGCCGGCCAAGCGGGGAGGGGAATTGGAGAAAGGAACACCGAAGACGGGAGGTTGCCGATTCTGCACGGTTCTGTGGGTGCTGACAGGTGACTGAAGAGTTGACTGCTGCAGTTGCTATCGAATTTTGTTGGGGGCGAAACCACCTGGGAAATCTTCAGAGGAGGCAGGGGAAGTCATCCAAATTTTGTTAATTTCTTCTGTCGTCGATGCCGGTCTGGGTGGAGGCCCGAACTGGGAGGCAGACTCTCGGACTAGCAGCTCCTGATTTCCAACAGCAGGTTGCAGAGGATGTCCCGACAGCTCCCGAACTCGGAATAAAACACCGTCAGAGTCGTTGGAACCGTGGACGAGCCCTCTTCGCCAAAAAACTGACGGGGAAGCCAAACAATGCCGGAGAAAGCCAGGGGATTGTGAAAACTGCTGACAGGTCGGTGTAGATTGTGGGTAGCAGAACTACGTAGCTGAGGGAGAAAATGGAGAACTCCTGCTACAGGATGCCGAACGGAGTTTCGCTCTTGTATTCTAAAAGTAGACAGGGAGAGGAAGAACTTTGCAGAAGATCTCTTGAGCTGATTCTTCCGAGGTTTGTCGTGGTGAAGCTTCTACTCCGGTTCTGGTACTCAGCAGGGGCAGCTCTGCGCAGTTGTGGGAGAACGGAGCTCCCGGGCAGCACAGAGCTCGGATGAAGATGAAACCACGGCCGTTGCGAAGAAGACCGGTAGACGATTCCGTGGATACCTCTTGGGCCTTCAGATTCGCTGAGATGTGGTCGGGGTCGCCTCTGCAATCTGCTACACTTCTGCTGCCTGCGAACTGAAAACTGGAGGTTGAAGATGATGGGGGGAAATGGGGTATATGGGAGGGGAAATGGTGGTGGATGAGTGTGGGGAGAACCCTGGCTGTGAGGGGGTCTAGGAGGGGGTGTTCCAAGGTGTGGGGGGGGAAGAATAGGGTCTGGAAGGGGGTCTAACAGGTGGTGGGAGGAGGAGCTATGAATTTGGGCTTGGAGGGAGAAGGGGGAAGGTGAGGGGGGCACAAGTGGGTGGAGGGAATGTGAGTTTGAATTTCCTTTAATGTGGGGTGATCAATGGTGGTCTTGGGGATGGGAAGAGGTACCTTGGGAAGGTGGAGGGCTGCTTGGGGAAGAGGATGGGTAGTTGGGGGTTGGAGGGTGGGGTGTGGATTGGTGGAGGGTCTATTGGGACTAGGGGGAAGTAATGATGGCTTGTGGGAAGTTGTAGAGGAGTTAATGGAGGTAGGTGGGAGGGTGGAGGTGGTTGGAGGGGAGGAGAGAGAAAATTTTTGAAATTGGGTGTGGAGGAGAGAGAAAGGAGAGAGAAAGAGAGAAATTAAGAGAGGGATGGGTGGGGAATCTCTCCCCTAGGGTCTCTCACCCAAATAATGGAATCTCTCCACTAGATAAGAAGTTTGAACTCTCAAAATGGCAAGTTTTTCATTCATTGATTCATTAGTTCCAAATGAAGGGAATGGGGCCCTATATATAGGCAACCCACATTTTACAATAAGACCCTGACAAAAGACTCAATGACAAATAACCGAGGGGGTAGGGGGGCTCTTGGGCCAAGCCCAATGAAATGGGCCCAATAGCTAACTAAACAACATAATGACACTCAAACTTAGGAAAATAAACACAAGACCTAGGGACATGACTCAAGAAAATGAAAATTACATCAAATGACTCAAATAGAAAGCACAAAAAGGATAATTGGGCCTTTATGGAGAGAGGCCCGAACTCAAATGGTGCCGGAGTGTGAGGAAGACCCGAGCCAAAGGGAGTCACGGGTGATGCCTCCATCAAATCCCCTGGGCTGCGAATAGCTCGACTCCGTCGAGTAGGGGTCCATCCGGCTGTGGTACTGCTCGAGAAGGTCAGGATCCAACTGCTGGAGATCCTCCCGACTCACCCATGAATCCTCCGAAGGAGGCCGATCCTTCCACCTGATGAGATAGCGCTCGTATACCTTGCTCCGAGTGGTAGTGACTTGTTCATCCAATATTTGTTCTATGCGTTCACGCTGGGCTCTCTTGGCTGGTGGTCTCTCCTCACATGTGGGTGCTCTCTCAAGGGAAGGAATAGGCTCAATCTCCTCATTGGGTACCACCGTGGGTCCCTTATATGGCACTAAGTCGGCGACATTGAATGTGGGACTTACCCCATATTCCTCGGGGAGATCTAACTCATAGGCATTTACACCAATGCGCCTCAGGACCTGGAAGGGACCAGCCCCACGTGGCCTCAATTTGGAGCTGGCTCCCAGGGAGAGCCTCTCCATCCTTACCATCACAAAGTCACCCTCATGGAATTATTGGTGATGCCGATGAGAGTCGGCCCGCCTCTTATAAGCCTCATTCTTTTTGCTTATGTGCTTGCAAAGGCTTTCATGTAATTTTGTGAATGTTGACATTCTAGGGGTGATGGGTGGACCTGGGCAACCAAAAGTAGACAAATCATCCTTTGATGCCAAGAAGACTTTGATAGAATGGGGAGGACCGGGGCATCCATAGGTGATCCGGTCATGCACGGGGGTGACAAATGCTGGGGGACCCGGACATCCATGAATACTCCTATCATGCCTACGACTCTTGATGAGTGAAGGTGGATCACTACATCCGAATTTGGACCACTCATGCTTTCTATTTGACATGTGGGTGATATGAATGAATGGACCCAACATAGTGTTCATGCCAAGGGTGTGGAAAGCCTAGACACATGCATACTTTTCCCAAAAGTGACTTCCATGTGTATAGGTGTGGGACAACATTTGAACTCCCATTGGAAAGGATCGAATGGATCTAAGAAGGTGGTCATCATGGGGTGGGGCACAACCTTATTACCAAGGGATATGTTGTCTAAGGTCATGGCTCCCAAGGTGTAACCCGGGTCTAGGATGGGGTGGATTGGGTCAAACATGGTGGGTTGGGATAGGGAAAGGTGGGTGGTGGATAAGGTGGTTGGGTCCCATGGTTTCTTTGACCTCCATTGGAAGGGATCAAAGGGATCATAAAAAGGGTTATCGAGAGGGAGGGGCCCTATGTCCTCAAGATCCTCAAGTGGTGATGGGTCATCCTCCTCTAATGAGATAATTGGGCCGAAGTTCTTTGTGAGTGGGTCGGCCATGAGGGGAGGGCTTGACTTTCCACCCGATATAAGAAGCTCCAAATTGAGGAGAAGGTCGGGCTCATCGAATGTGGGGAGGAATAGAAGGAGGTCGCTAGTGTAGCAACCAATGGTGCAAACCGAGGTGATAGACCCGACACAAAGGTGTAGGAGGTCAAGCCTCCTAGATTGGTGAGCCATGGGGGTCAACAAGCTGGTCAACTCATATTGCCAAGCTAAGACCTTGAGAAGGTCCTTTAAGGTTTCCACTTGGTAGGATGTTTGGATTATGGTGTGATAGGAGGAGATGTGCATTATGGGAAGGTTTTCCTTTATGGGAAGGCAATCGTGGGCCGTGATCTCTCTTATTGGGCTCTTATTTAGCCAACTAAAAAGGGACTTTTCCAAGATGAATTCGGCCTTATCTAGAGGGGGTGGTGGAGGGTGAAGATCCTCATGCGAGGCTTCCTCTTCAATTGGGGCATGGGTGCTCTCCATGGACGGGATAGGTTCCCGAGAGGTATTTATCTTCATGTGGTAAAGTGGGTGGACTACTTCTTCCAAAGCTAATGGAGTGGGAAGGTTCTTTGATGGTGGGGTGATGATGGCCGGAGTATGGTGCACCCGGGGTGGTGAACAAGGGCGGGATTCCCGCGGGTGGGAGAATACAAGGTTGTTGAATTTAAAGGTTCCCGAAAGGTGTGGCGGATGCACTAGGCAATTCCGACGTGTTGGGTCGATGTCGGCATTCCTTTCATCTAACCATTTCTTACCTAGAATTATACATGGACCCGCCAATGTTCCCTTTTGACACCAAGCCCCATCCAAATACTTAGTTTTCCCGAACCATTTATGGAATTCAATAAAGACTTGGTCTCCATTGTGCACAATTTGTCCGGTCCTACAAAGAGAGGTAATGATATCGGGGGACACCCAATTTTCAGATTCTAGGTCAATGAAATCAATTTCTACGGGCTCTCCATTAGGTAAGCATGCATGGGATATGATTGGGAGAGGGGCCATGTGACCCAAGACTCAATGTTAACAATGATGGGTTTGACAATGCACGGTTCGGACAAGAATGCAAGCATGCCCTAGGACTTGACTTGTAGAGACAAGTCAATGACTTGCTCTGATACCAATTGATGTGATACCCCCTAGGACTTAGACAAGCAAGCACATTCACAATCAAAAGGGCCAATTTGGGCCACCGCTCTCCTGTCGCTCACCCAAGTCCCTGGGTAACTTGGCAATGCCAAGGTGAGGTTGAGGGGTTGGACCCTTGCTGGTAGAGGGCCAGCAAGGCCAAGATTTGATTCCCAATGGATGTGGATGCCCAATTCAACGGGGCCGACAAAGTGCCAATGGCACCAGTTACTCTCTTCCCACGGTGATCACTCAAGACAACGGGGCTTGAGGATCAAGCTCTCACTCTCACGGCCAGCGGAACTAAGAACTAATATTGAAAGACAAGCACTAAAGGGAGTGAGGTTTGAGCACTTACTCTACCGGTTTGAAGAAACCAGTCCCGCTCGGAGACGAGGGCGAGCGGGGAGGCGAGTGGATCCCCATACGCCGCGGCGGTGTAGCTTGACCTGCTTAATCCAATTACAACACTACTCCTCTCGCAGGAGGGGGACCTTGGGGTGGGGGTTAATGGATATTACAGCCAAAACTACCTCCACGCAGGGAGGGGCCTTCAGCCGGCCAAGCGGGGAGGGGAATTGGAGAAAGGAACACCGAAGACGGGAGGTTGCCGATTCTGCCCGGTTCTGTGGGTGCTGACAGGTGACTAAAGAGTTGACTGTTGCAGCTGCTACCGAATTTTGTTGTGGGCGAAACAACCTGGGAAATCTTCATAGGAGGCAGGGGAAGTCATCCAAATTTTGTTAATTTCTTCTGCCGTCGATGCCGGTCTGGGTGGAGGCCCGAATAGGGAGGCAGACTCTCGGACTGGCAGCTCCTGATTTCCAACAGCAGGTTGCAGATGATGTCCCGACAGCTCCCGAACTTGGAATCAAGCACCGTTAGAGTCGTTGGAACTGTGGACGAGCCGTCTTCGCCAAAAAATTGACAGGGAAGCCAAACAATGCCGGAGAAGGCCAAGGGACTCTAAAAACTGCTGACAGGTCGGTGCAGACTGTGGGTAGCAGAACTACGTAGCTGAGGGAGAAAATGGATAACTCCTGATACAGGATGCCGAACGGAGTTCTGCTTCTTGATTCTGAAAGTAGACAGAGAGAGGAAGAACTTTTCAGAAGAGCTCTTGTGCTGATTCTTCCGAGGTTCGTCGTGGTGAAGCTTCTACTCCGATTCTGGTACTCAGCATGGGCAACTCTGCGCAGTTATGGGAGAACGGAGCTCCCGGGCATCACACAGCTCGGAAGTAGATGAAACCACCGCCGTTGCGAAAAAGACCGGTAGACGATTCCGTGGATACCTCTTGGGCCTTCAGATTCGCTGAGATGTGGTCGGGGTCACCTCTGTAATCTGCTACACTTCTGCTGCCTGCGAACTGAAAACTGGAGGTTGAAGATGATGGGGGGAAATGGGGTATATGGGAGGGGAAATGGAGGTGGATGAGTGTGGGGAGAACCCTGGCTGTGAGGAGGTCTAGGAGGGGGTGTTCCAAGGTGTGTGGGGGGGAGAATAGGGTCTAGAAGGGGGTCTAACAGGTGGTGGGAGGAGGAGCTACGAATTTGGGCTTGGAGGGAGAAGGGGGAAGGTGAGGGGGGCACAAGTGGGTGGAGGGAATGTGAGTTTGAATTTCCTTTAATGTGGGGTGATCAATGGTGGTCTTGGGGATGGGAAGAGGTGCCTTGGGAAGGTGGAGGGCTGCTTGGGGAAGGGGATGGGTAGTTGGGGGTTGGAGGGTGGGGTGTGGATTGGTGGAGGGTCTATTGGGACTAGGGGGAAGTAATGATGGCTTGTGGGAAGTTGTAGAGGAGTTAATGGAGGTAGGTGGGAGGGTGGAGGTGGTTGGGAGGGGAGGAGAGAGAAATTTTTTGAAATTGGGTGTGGAGGAGAGAGAAAGGAGAGTGAAAGAGATAAATTAAGAGAGGGATGCGTGGGGAATCTCTCCCCTAGGGTCTCTCACCCAAATAATGGAATCTCTCCACTAGATAAGAAGTTTGAACTCTCAAAATGGCAAGTTTTTCATTCATTGATTCATTAGTTCCAAATGAAGGGAATGAGGCCCTATATATAGGCAACCCACATTTTACAATAAGACCTTGACAAAAGAATCAATGACAAATAACCGAGGGGGTAGGGGGGGCTCTTGGGCCAAGCCCAATGAAATGGGCACAATAGCTAACTAAACAACATAATGACACTCAAACTTAGGAAAATAAACACAAGACCTAGGGACATGACTCAAGAAAATGAAAATTACATCAAATGACTCAAATAGAAAGCACAAAAAGGATAATTGGGCCTTTATGGAGAGAGGCCCGAACTCAAATGGTGCCGGAGTGTGAGGAAGACCCGAGCCAAAGGGAGTCACGGGTGATGCCTCCATCACAATCCAACCGTAGTATGAAGAAGAATGGTCCACATTACACCATACGTATCCTTGAACGGACCTATTGGAACCGCGCAAGACCACCACGCCAGTAGTTATAAGAGTCCAACCTCCACCTTTCTGACCAGCCAGAAAGGATGGGCCTCGTGCTAGTGCGACACTAACCTGCAAAATGAAGCGTAGAACATAGAAACGAACCCCAGATTAGAACTATAAAGTGTAGTCAACGTAAGAACGAATAGAGATAAACATAATCAAATGGAATGGAGGGTACGTGGAGGTTTTTAAACCCCTAAGGGCGTCAAAAACATAGGTGGGTGTGTGTAAATGATGCATGAGAGTAAGAAAATGTGGAAGAAATATAAAAGAAGCAATGCATGCAGATAAAAGAGAACGATGGGACTAAATGAAATGATGACTCAAAATACGACTACTCCCAGAACCGGAGGCCTGTATGGACGTAGAAGGCCTCCCTCCCCGGTGGTTGGTCGCTCAAAGATTCGATAGGGCTGCGCCGTTGACCAAAAATCTCCCCCCCCCCTTCGAAACTTAGCTTTAGGGTCTATTTATAGAGCACCTAAAGTCCTAGCGCGAAATTAGGGTTTCTAGCCATTTTCAGGTCGAGATTATCAAAGATAATCTATAGATAATCGAATTATCTCTCAACCTGAAGAAACGGCGCCAAATTTGGTTCAGTATCCGCCAAGAAAATGACGGGAGAAGTTAGGGATAAAACCACGGATAGAGAGAGAAAACTCTTGAAATTCTCAGGAAACGAGATGATGAACGGTCTCACGATAGACCACCCAACGGGATGAGCGGCCATCACCTAGGCCATTCAACCCTGTCGGTGGAAATTCGAGTAAATCTTGAGAGAATTAGTTTATCACTGATGTGACCGATAAACTCGTCGTTGGACTCTCTCATAGATGAACGGCTGCTGGGAAACCGCCCAAGCATGTCGGTGATAAATAAGAAGATAAATAGGTAATTATCTGAACAGTCAACCGACGTTAGGACTCTTGAGAGATAAACGGCTCAGTAGGTACCGCACAATTGTCTTATGCGGCTAAACCTAGGCCGTACAAATGCTTGTCGGTGACAATTCAGAGAATTAACCAATATACCCACTAAAATGTTTGCACGGCCCACTATCAACCGCACAAATGGTTGAACGGCTGGAGGTTGACTGCACATGTACATGGGCGCTTGAAATTCATAGAAAAGCTCAATCAACAAAAACCAAGGCCCATTAAGCCGTGAATCAACTCGGACCCAGCTAAGGAGGGAGGCTACCCATAAAGTAAGCCCAAAGATGTTGCCCGAAAAATAACGCAACGAGTAACGGATAACTCGAGGCATCAATAAATGGGAGTAAGAGAAATGACTCAACTTGTCGGCAAAAAACGGGCGTAAACAGTGCCCTGGAAGGAATTCGAGTATTGATGTCTCCCATCCTGCATAAAACTTGTCTCCAATCTTTCTTCTATTTCTCCCTCTTAGACTGGATTGTATCTCGGGTATGACCTTAGTAGGGGCACCGTTCTTTAGAAACGGTTGGTTGTGGTAAGCCACCCTCATATACACGCCCTGCTTAAGGAAAGCCTTTAATGAGAGGGGGCGGAATGACGATCCCTGGCCAGTAGTTTGAGCCCGTCCTTGGGTGCTGCGATTGCTATGCCAAAAATCTAAACAAAATCAAATATTGCCAAAAATCGTAAAAAATTAAATATTGCCAAAAATAAAAAAAATCAAATATGTCAAAAATCTAAAAAAAATCAAAAATTGTTAAAAGAAATCAAATATTTCAAAAGAAATCCCCAAAAATCAAATATTTTCAAAAATCCCCCAAAAAAATCAAAAATTGCAAAAAGCAAAAATATTTGTCTTCCATTCCCTTCTTCATGTGTTTTCTATCTATTTATTTTGAGGATAGGTATGATCTGTTTGTTAAGTGTGCAGGTTGCAGGTATTCAAGCTTACTGGCTCCTTATCATTTGCGATATCTCCTGTCCATATCTTTGATCTGTTCTCTCTTCTTCAATCTTATCTCTCGATATGTTCTGAAGCTTTTGTCCTTCTCAGCTTTTGTTTGCAATGATCATATCTCCATGAGAAGATATTACCTCACGATTATGAACCTGGCGGTTCTACTTCATCTGATCTTGGGCTTTGATTGAACGGCGTATTTGTCATGTCTTTTATCCCGTCGTGTCCTTGTCACGTGTTTATGTCCCACCGTGTTGTCCCGCGCATGTTGTTTTGTCCCTCGCAGCGTGCTGTTAGTTGTCTTACATATGTTGTTAGTCGTCCCTCTATATCCCGTGTGTTGTCCCAACCGTGTGGTCATCCCCATATTCTTGTCCCAACTGTGTGTTCTGCCACCGCGTTGTTATCTTGTCCCATCATGTTCATCGTGCATACATGTGGTTTGTTCATGCCATTGCATATGTGCTTGTTTGTCTTGTTGTAATATTTTCCATTCATCTGATCGTTATGTTATGTTGTGTTGTCTGTCGTTCATTTGTTCGTTACGTTATGTTCATGCTTGTTTGTTATGTTGTTGGTAGTCTTATTAAAAATCCACAAAAATCAGAAATCAAAAAAAAAATTGCCGCTTCACTTGGCAGGTAAGTCAGGTATGGCTCTCTATCCCTGTTCATTGTTGCATTACTATATGGTATCTACCTTATTATATTCTCTCAAGGACCGACTGGTTGGCCGTGTGTTCTAGGATCTGATGTTCCCCTTCAACAAAAGCGATGATGATCTAAGAGCATACGGTTAATCGTTGGATAGGCTATTAGTTTGAGTCAGGTGGGGGACGATGGACTCTGTCTCGCACGCCGTGGTTGTAGAAGACTCTTGACCCCGTCTTGGCTTGGTCTAGTAATAATATCCTTGAGTACTTTCTATTTTATGCTTTCTTTGCATTCGTTTTGATGATTTCTTTATTTTAGCCCAGCATGTATCTTGTCATTTTGAGCATTCACGTCTCATGATCCTCTCAAGATTTCTCCTCAGCAATGGTTAGTTGCGCTTCAGCTCCCTTGGATAAGAGATTCTCATTTCACTCTAAATTTCATCGATTTCTCTGATCTGCCCGCTTGGTCTGGTTGGCCAGCGTGATTCCTGCCTGGATTTTATCTTAGTTTTTCCGTTTCCATCTCTTACGCTGTGTTCTTTTCGATCCCCTCATTGTTCGTGGATTGTGTCCCCGATGAGGTTGGTCGTGTTTTCTTTCATCTTCCTTAGTTAGTTCTCCAAGCATGTCTCATCCGCGTCAATCGTTCCTCGTGGTTAGTCCGGCGTTTTCGGGAGAATTCCTGTCGCTTGTTGGTCATGACGGGTGTCTTTTGCCTTGATGCCCGCTTTTCAGTTCTCTCCGCTTCATCTCCATTCCTCGTCGCTATCGCTTTCACTCCATATCATTTCCATTTCACCTCCGCATCGCTTTCGCTCGTTCCCTTGCAAAGTGGATATCAAGGAGGGGCATCTGTTGACACCCGTTTTTGGCCCACAAGTTCCGTTATTTATCTTATTCATCAATTTGATGTCCCAAATTACCGATTATTTTGGGACCCTTCTTTGGATGGATTTCGAGCCCATTTTATTGTTCCCTAGCCTTTAGACTTTAGAAATCCTTATTTCTTAGAGCCCTGGAGCTTATCTTATCAGCTTCCGGCCTTCCAAGTTGACTTACGGCCCATTTAGGTCAACTTTCCAACAAGTATTCGGCTACTTTCATTGTGCGATCATGAAAATAGCCATTTTTCATCCCTTTATGGTCCTCTATTCAAAATGTGTCCTTTATCAAAGTTGTTCGTATTTATAAGATCTACAATTTCCTCTTCTACGCCATTAGCCAGTTCTCCACCGATTTCATGTTACTTGCATTTTTTTGGCAAGCTGTGTTGTTCACCTGAGTCTCAGAATTTCTTCTCTCTATTCTCGCCCTATGTTCTCATTCTTCCACTCATTTACTCATCTTGCTCTCTTCATGAAAGTTTTTCATCTTTTTGTTATCTAAAAATTCTTCTTCTACTGCTTTCACTAGTTCTGCACCGTGTTCGAGATACAATCCGATTTCCAAAGTCACGCAAAGTCTGCCCAGAAATTTTCCTCCAGCAGCCTAGCGGTCATTTGCTAGACCGCCAGGACAGAAAAAATGGTCATTCACTAGGCCATTTTCTAGAAACTTGTCCGAAATCACCCCGTTTCACCCCTGGAACCTTGCGGTCACCCCCTATACCGTTTGCCATCCCCTTGCGGTCCTTCCTAGACCGTTTTCATCAAGAAACGGCCGTGCGGTAGACCGTTTGCCAGACAGAGAGTCCTAAACTTCCTAAACTCGAATTTCTTCACTGTGGGACTCTTTGGAACCCTTGTTGACATCACTTTCGAGGGAGATAAGCCTCCACCTCGGTTTCCATTGATCTGGGACTCTTCCCAACACTATTATCTTGAGGTTTATGCATCTATATCTCTAAAATTGGGTGTTTATCTCGGATCTATCTCCAGAAGTTTATTGCTCCTATTTAAAGCACCCAGTTTGTAGTGGCAATGGGGGGCTCTTTCTTGGTTCAGGGCAAAGCCATGCTGTAATGTCATCCCGTCAGTTCGACCCTGGCTTGAAGAAGGAAGTATTGGCTTTCTATTCCATGCTCAAGGGTTTAATTTGGTTGTCTATACTCTTAGTTCTCTCCTCCTACTTTTTGCAAATCATCACAGTTTTTTGCACTTTCTGCTACACCTACAATTTTGCACGTTTTGCATCATCATGTTCTCTCTGTCTTCTTCATCATATCTCGTGATTTCAACTCTCATGCATTCACAATACACACACCTATCTTTTCCACCCTTCCACAGGAGTTAAAAACCTCCCCCCGGTGAGTTTGCCCTCAATTTCTATCCCTATTTTACCCCTGCGGGATAAATATTACACTTCATGATCTAATGAATTTTTCTCTTGTGTTTTGGCTTTATTTTGTAGGAGAGCATGATATGAACGTGAGGCCCTCTTCCTCTAGCCGACTGGAAGGAGAGGAGTTTTTAATCCACGACGTTCCCCGCATCCCCATATCAAGCGCGATCAAGTCTTCATCTTTCCAAGGTACACGACGCCGTTTCTTTCATATCTTCATCCTTTTGGCATTGCTGCAACCTTGGTTGCGATCATGGTTACTTCTATATCTCCATTCCCCTTTTCTTTGTTCATATTGTTGTATGTTCATGCATACATATTAGTTTAAGGGGGTGGGGTAGAACTATTAAACAATCTACAATTTTTTGGCGATCATAGTGGGACAAGATATGTCCATCACGTTTTTCATGCTCTTTTGTAAGTTGGGTGTGTGCATGTGCATGTTTAGATAGCTTTCCCTTCATTTTCCCATTGTTCTGGGTGTTTTAGGGTCTGTCCGCGCCTTGCGGTCGCCTCCAAGATTGCTAGGCGCGCCAAGCGGTCATCACAGGACCGCCAGGGCCTTTTTGGATGCCAAACGGTCATTTGGTAGACCGCAAGGGGCACAAAAATGGTCATTTGGTAGACCACAAACGGATTCTGGAAGTTCTGCACTCGTGCTCACATGGCCCTGTTCATTGAGGCATAATTTTTGATCCCGGAGTTTGATTGCACTGATTTATATTCCATTCGATAGTCCTTTGCACTGATTTTTGTTCCATTCGATAGTCCTTTATGTTGTCTTTCCAGCCATATATTATTTGCATTATTTGGGTCACATTTGCATAGTCTAATCTTGTCATCATTTTTTAGTTTTCTGCATAAAGTCTGCAGGCAGGCACAGGGATAGGTTCACAGGTACGTCTTTGCTTAACGATTTAATTGACCTCCCAAGGTCGGATCGCCCCGTTCTTGGGCTCATTGTGTAGATCTTTGTATTGTCTTTCCATCCATATCTCATTTGCATCATTTGGGTCACGTTTGCATAGTCAAATCTTGTCTCCATTTTTACATTTTGTGCATAAAATCTGCATGCAAGTTCAGGGGCAGATTCACAGGTATGTTTTGCATTGATGATTTCTTTGCCTTTCGAGTTACGATTGTGTTATTTCCTGGTCTTGCCTCGTTGTCCTTTGTATTATCTTCATTTTCATATATTATTTGCACTCATATCATTGTGTTTGCATAATTAAATATTGTCTTCATTTTTCACTTTTATGCTAGATTTTTGCATGCACTCCGGTGCACATAGGGTCATGCATTGTATATCATAGTTGCATTCCTACCTTGGTAAGTGATCCTCACGCCTCTATATTCCTTGGGGTCGACTAGGTGATCTTATCCAAGACCTCCATAAGTCCCCGTGAGCCGTGGATTCCCACACGGATGCCGGGCCGATTGTACCTTTCCACCCCTTAGGCTTGCATTTGCATACGTGTGAGAGAATTAACCTTAGTCAACCCAAAGTCCAGACCTTATTCCCATAGGATTCCTATCTTGAGGGAATTATGTTTAACTCAAATCATTAAAAGGTCTATTAAAACTTTTAAAATATTTCACATCATATCAACTTGTTTGACTTGGGTGAAAACTCTCACGTTGCATTGTTTGTGTTGTTTGGGCTTGTCCAAGCCCATTAGTGGTGTTTTGTGTTGCATTCACATATTCTTTATTGTTAGGACCATTTAGGTTAGTCCATTTTGTGTGTCGATTGTCTAGTCCATTGTCATAGGTCTATTTTCTCTTTGTCCTTCCATTAGTGGGTCAACCCCCTCTTGTCCTCAAGCCCATTAAGCCCTTGCTTCCCCACTTGCATTCTCCTTGATATCCTTGTATTAAGTCTCCATTTGCCCTCATGGAGCATCATTCCAACCCCTTGTATCATTATTCTTCCCAATATTCGTCCTATCCCTACGTGGAATCCTCTTCTTACGCAGGCCCATCTTCCCGTGGCCCCTCTGATCCATCCGAGGAACAAGCTAATCTCATGGCCCACTTATCAAGTCTTGTTCGCCAAATGAACCCAGCGCAGGCCCAACGTCTCATTGCATCTCATCTTAATGGGCCTTCTTCCATTATTAATGGGCCTCATCATGTTAACGGGCCTCATTCTTCTAATGGGCCTTATTTGTCTAATGGGCCTCATTTTCCTCCTTCTCCTTATGCTGTCGGCCCAATGGGTCCTTATGCTCATGCTTCTTCCAGGCCCGCATACCCTTCCACTCCTAGAGTGGGCCCTTTTCCTTCTCCGTCTGGATCCTCTCATCCGGCCCATTATCATGTTCCTGGTCCGAATTTACAATCTCTTGCTCAAGCTGGCCCATATTCTTCTCCATCTCTCCCTGCTCAGGAGATGATCGCTCAAACTCTACACCAACTTGATGAATTCCAATACCGAATTGATCCCAAAACCTCCTTAAGTGTCTCTTTTGCATTTCAAAATCTTCGGCTCCCACCATCTTCTCAAATTCCCGCATATCATCGCTATGGTGGAGCCGGTGACCCCTACGTTCACTTGAAGGAGTTCGTTTATGAGTCAGCCCCATTTCGACACGGCCAATGCTTGATGGCTTATCTATTCGGTCTGTCATTGGAAGGCCTGGGTTAGGATTGGTTCTTCTCATTATCGTAAGAGCAGGTTATGAATTTTTGTGTGGTCCAAGACAAGTTCATTCAGCAGTTTCAAGACCAGGTTGGGCCCAAGTTTTCGGTTGTTGATCTGGCCCGTGAGAAGATGAAGCTCGAAGAGGAGTTCTGCACCTTTGCCGACCGCTGGCGTCACCTTGCCGGGCAAGTCTCGGGGCACATTCCGGAGCCAGAGCAAATCAAGATGTTGATTTCTAATGCAACGCCCGAGTACCGCTTCATCTTAGCCCTCAACGACATCACCTCCTGGCAACAACTTTATAGCCAAGCCCGCTTCATCTGCCAACAACTCCAAGATTCCCTTGATCCCGAGTCTTCTCCACCTTCTATATCTCCATACACCTCACCATCTACATCCACCTCCACATCCACATAATAACCTTCACCCTACTCTCCCACGTATCAAACCTCCACGAGTCATCCTTCCATGAGTCAGCCTTACACCGCATCCGCGTCCATAAGTCAACCCCCCCACGAGTCAGCCCTCCACCTCCGCATATCCACATTCATCTCCTCCTATCAAGGTAACATCATACTCCGAGCAGTTGGATGCCGTCCACTACATACCTACCCACTCCGCTCCACATATGCCTCCATCGAGTCCCTCCACTAGTAGCCATGCGTCCTTGCCTATGTAACCCCCACAACCATATTCATTACCTTCCCATATCCCTCGACATCCACCTGGCCCAAAGCGGGCTCCTCACTATCCTCCGTTGCCAGAGTGTTTCACCGAGATCTTTCAGGCTTTGATGGCTACTCACACATTGCAGCTCCCTCCAGTTGTGCCTTGCTGACCCGCGGTCGGGGATATGCTCCAGTTCTGTGATTTCCACCGCCAGTAGGGGCATCTGGTCAAGGATTGCCTCGAGTTCCGAGAGTTTGTTTATAACTTGGAAGACATGAAGAGGATCGATTGGTCTGCCATTCGCAAGATTATTTCACATCTCCGCAAGTAGCAGTAGCAACAAGCAGTGCCGCCCAGGCAGCCGTCTCCAATTCAAGACTAGGGGCACCCCTGTGATTCTTCATCTAGCGTTGCGCCCGCTCCATCACCTGCCCCATTACCTATCCCTGCTCCACCCTCATCACATGTTCCATTACTCACACCGTCTCCTACCCCGTCTCCACAACCTCCACAAACCCAAGCCTCCGCTCAGGCTAGTGATACCTCCGCTTCTGCCGCCACTTCCACTACTTCCACTCCCAATGTCACGCAACATATTGTATCAATATGCCGACGATCGGCGCCATGATCTTCCCCTTTACCTTCAACTTTGCCTCTGTCACCACCACTATCTCCTCCCTCGCCTCCATCTCTACCTCCTTTGCCGTCGCCCGAACCTGAGCAAGCTACTCCTACACCCACACCTTTACCCCCTCCTACACCTCCACCTTTGCCTTTACCTCCCCCCAAGACTATCATCACCACATCACCTACGCCTTCACTTCACATCGCCATCCCCATTGAAACCTCCACACCTTCTAAACCTTCACCCACGCCTTCCAAGCCTTCTACACCCCTTTCTCCACCTGCTCCCACCCCACATAGCGGGTGTGCGTTACCTATGGTGCCCCTTGGGTCTGGTCCCCTGGGAGACAATAAGCCAAGTCAGGATGATTCAGTGACGGCCATGCATTTCAAGATTCATGATTTTATCTATTGGATGCCGATCCGCGTCCTGGTCCCTAGCTATTTTGGGGATGATGCTCCTCCACTTTTAAAGATGACAGTTGGTAAGAAGTGTTCCCTTGCGTTGATGCCAGTTTCTTCCTGAGCGAGGCCGGTGGCAATCTCTTTGCTCGCTGGAGAGTGCATCGTTGATGCCGTTATTTCTCCATGCTCTGTTGCCATTCAGATGACAGGCCAAAAGGGTTCTCTACCCGTATTGTGCAAACTCATATGGCCACCAAGCAGATTATGCACTCTATGTTCAAGGGGCAATTGGCCGTATCTTCTACACTTTCCAAGGACACTCTGCACATTCTATGCAATCTCCCTCGGTTTATTAACAAGCCGGCCGTGTCAACGCCGTGTATTACTCTCCCTCAGCTTCACCCGTCTCTTCTATCAAGGGAGTTGTGCTTCAAGGCTGAATTCCGAGTGGAGTTGCCAAATCTCATGCTTCTAGTGCCGAGAGACAAAACCCCGTGGGTTTGTGATATTCATCACTCTGAAGGGTTACTTATCCAAGAATGTCCATCTACTATTGTTAGCCCCGGGTGTCTAGGGGCATCCGCCCCGATAAGGCTGCATGTTCATAGCCGGGCCATGCTGTCTGCTAGATGGGCTCGCTATTTGAGAAGATATTATAAATCAGGAAACCTGATGGTCCGAGCCGGCGCCAGATAGGTCTATTACAAGCCAGTTTCTGTTAAAAAGAGACGGTGGCGGAACTTCAAGGGCTGTCAATTATGCATTCAGGGGTCCACCTCTTCCTCCCCTTCTTTTCATTCATTCGTTCTCTTGCTCAGCTCCCACCCTTGGGTGGTGTATCTTCACACTTCAAATCCTGTTTCAATCATCTTCTCCTCTCTTCCCCAGTCCGCAGACCCCCATTCCTCTTCTCCCCGTCCAGAGTCTCCGGATTTTCCCTCCTCTCATAATTCTAAGCCTCGGCCTATGTCCTCTCATCATCTCGATCCTGGGACATCTTCTGATTCTTCTCCTCCAGTATCGTTGGGTCCTTATTCTCCTTCCCCAACCCTGTCGGGTGTCTATGACTCTCCTTCCCTGACCCTGTCGGGTGTCTATGATTCCTCTTCCCCGACCCTGTCGGGTGATTCTAGTTCTCTTTTCCCGACCCTGTCGGCTTTCTATGATTCCTTTTCTCTGACCATGTCGGATGATTTTTATTCCCCTCTTTCTACTCACTCCTCCTCACCCCTTTCGAGGTCATTGCCCATTTTCATGCTATTTTCGAGGCTTTAGCCCGCCTTGATCTCAATTGATCTGGTTTGTTCTATATTTTGGTTCTTTGTTATCATGGCCTCTATGCTATAACAAGGGAGTTATAGCCCTCCTCTCTCTTCCTTTTTAATCCTTCTTCATCCAGTTTGGTGTCTGCCACTCCTCCGTGCTGAAGAATCTTGATCCTTGTTATCCTTTCCTTTTCTTATAGAGCAAGGCATACAAAAGCTCGTGCTATGCGAAGCTCGCTGATAAAGATTGCTTTAGGATGTTACCTTCACGTTATGGATTAGCAAGGTATCCTTTATTTTATGCAAGAACATGATATTGCTGCTATTTATTTTATTCCCTACGCATATGGTTATAATGTTGTTTCCTCAACATAGTTTGAGTGGCTTTAAAAATTTGCTTAGTTAGTTTAGTCAAAAAAGAGTTCATTTCTACAGCACCTTAGGCTGGTGATAGCTCCACGCTGGGAGTCTAGTTTCTTTCCCCGATCGTTGAGGGTGACCTTTGAGTATGGGTTTTTCACACACTCTACGGCGAGCCATAGCCGATCTCTCTGAGGCACACCGTTGCTGCTTTGGCCATACCATGGGTATGCACAAAAGTCTTTTCTTTTCTTTGTTCGGCCAAATGTAGGGGCAAGAGATTGATGGATGAGATGACCAACCTAGACGCTCCTCAATACGGGAGAGGTTTCAAATAGGGGCAGTCTTGACCCTTGGAAAGTGAGCTTTCATGTTATATCTAGCCAATAAGGGCTGTCAAAAAATAAATCAATGATCTGATCAATGCAAAACTATGAAACCAAAGGCATGGCAAGAGTGGAAGTATAGTTCCCCGCGGGAGGTCATGAGCCCGGTCGCATGCATGCCTGATAAATATGGGTCTCAAAATTAAAGACACAAAGCCCTGTCGCAACAGAATGTATCTTTGAGGGGTAATGCCTTGGAAAGAATTCGAGTCTTGATGTCTCCCATCCTGCATAAAGCTTGTCTTCAATCTTTCTTCTATTTCTCCCTCTTAGGCTGGGTTGTATCCCGGGTATGGCCTTAGTAGGGGCACCATTCTTTAGAGGTGTTGGTTGTGGTAAGCCACCCTCATATGCACGCCCCGCTTAAGAGAAGCCTTTAATGAGAGGGGGCGGGATGACGATCCCTGGCTAGTAGTTTGAGCCCGTCCTTAGGTGTTGCGGATTGCTATGCCAAAAATCCAAACAAAGTCAAATATTATCAAATATCTAAAAATTTTAAATATTGCCAAAAATCTAAAAAAAAATCAAATATGTCAAAAATCATTAAAAATAAGATATTGCCAAAAAAATAAAAAAATCAAATATTTCAAAAGAAATCAAAAAATCAAATATTTTCAAAAATCCCCAAAAAATCAAAAATATTTGTCTTCCGTTCCCTTCTTCATGTGTTTTCTGTCCATTTATTTTGAGTACAGGTATGATCTGTTTGTTAAGTGTGCACGTTGCAGGCATTCAAGCTTACTGGATCCTTATCACTTGCAATGTCTCCTGTCCATAGCTTTGATCTGTTCTCTCTTCTTCAATCTTATCTCTCGATCTGTTCTGAAGCTTTAGTCCTTCTCAGCTTTTGTTTGCAATGATCATATCTCCATGAGAAGGCATTGCCTCACGATTATGAACCTGACGGTTCTGCTTCATCTGATCTTGGGCTTTGATTGAACGGCGTATTTGTCATGTCTTTGGTCCCGCCGTGTCCTTGTCACGTGTTTATGTCCCACCGTGTTGTCCCACGCATGTTGTTTTATCCCTCACCGCGTGTTGTTAGTTGTCTTGCATATGTTGTTAGTCGTCCCTCTATATCCCGTGTGTTGTCCCAACCGTGTGGTCATCCCTTATATTCTTGTTCTAACCGTGTGTTGTCCCACCGCGTTGTTATCTTGTCCCATCATGTTTATTGTGCATACATATGGTTTGTTCATGCCATTGTATATGTGCTTGTTTGTCTTGTTGTATTATTTTCCATTTGTCTGATTGTTATGTTATGTTGTGTTATCTGTCATTCATTTGTTCATTACGTTATGTTCATGCTTGTTTGTTATATTGTTGGTTGTTTTATTAAAAATCCACAAAAATCAGAAATCCAAAAAAAAAATGCCACTTCACTTGGCAGGTAAGTCAGGTATGGCTCTCTATCCCTGCTCATTGTTGCATTACTATATGGTATCTACCTTATTATAGCCTCTCAAGGACCGGCGGGTTGGCCGTGTGTTCTAGGATCTGATGTTCCCCTTTTACAAAAGCGATGATGATCTAAGAGCATACGGTTAATCGTTGGATAGGCCGTTAGTTTGAGTCGGGTGGGGGACGATGGACTCTGTCTCGCATGCCGTGGTTGTAGAAGACTCTTGACCCCGTCTTGGCTTGGTCTAGCAATAATATCCTTTAGTACTTTCTATTTTATGCTTTCTTTGCATTCGTTTTGATTATTTCTTTATTTTAGCCCAACATGCATAATGTCATTTTGAGCATTCACGTCTCGTGATCCTCTCAAGATTTCTCCTCAGCAATGGTTAGTTGTGCTTCAGCTCCCTTGGATAAGAGATTCTCATTCCACTCTGAATTTGATCGATTTCTCTGATCTGCCCGCTTGGTCTGGTTGGCCAGCGTGATTCCTGTCTGGATTTTATCTCAGTTTTTCTGTTTCCAGCTCTTACGCTGTGTTCTTTCTGATCCCCTCATTGTCCATGGATTGTGTCCCCGATGAGGTTGGACGTATTTTCTTTCCTCTTCCTTAGTTAGTTCTCCAGGCATGTCTCATCCGCATCAATCGTTCCTCATGGTTAGTCCGACGTTTTCGGGAGAATTCCTGTCGCTTGTTGGTCATGATGGGTGTCTGTTGCCTTGATGCCCACTTTTTAGTTCTCTCTGCTTCATCTCCCTTCCTCGTTGCTGTCGCTTTCGCTCCATCTCCTTTCCATTTCACCTCCACATTGCTTTCGCTCGTTCCCCTGCAAAGCGGACATCAAGGAGGGACATCTGTTGACACCCATTTTAGGCTCACAAGTTGCGTTATTTCTCTTATTCATCATCTTGACATCCCGAATTACCCATTATTTTGGCAGCCTTCTTTGGATGGATTTCGAGCCCATTTTATTGTTCCCTAGCCTTTGGACTTTGAAAATCATTATTTTTTAGAACCCTGGAGCTTATCTTATCAGCTTCCGGCCCTCCAAGTCGGCTTACGGCCCATTTAGGTCGACTTTCCATGAAGCATTAGACTACTTTCACTGCGCAGTCTTGAAAATGGCCTTGTTTCGTCCCCTTCTGGTCCTCTATTCAAAATGTGTCCTTCGTCAAAGTTGTTCATCTTTAAAAGATCTACAATTTTCTTTTCTAATCCATTAGCCAGGTCTCCACCGATTTTAACTTATTTATATTTTTCTTGCAGGCTGTGCTGTTCACCTGCGTCTCAGAATTTCTTCTCTCTATTCTCGCCCTATTTTCTCCCTCTTCCTCTCGTTTTCGCATCTTGCACCCTTCATAAAAGTTGTTCATCTTTTTGTTATCTATAATTTTTTCTTTTATCGCTTTCACTAGTTCAGCACCATTTTCGAGATACGATCCGATTTCTAAAGTTACACAAAGTCTACCCAGAAATTTTCCTCCAGCAGCCTAGCGGTCATTTGCTAGACCGCCAGGACACAAAAAATGGTCATTCACTAGACCATTTTCCAGAAACTTGTCTGAAATCGCCTCGCTTCACCCTTGGAGCCTTGCGGTCACCCCCTAGACTGTTTGTCATCCCCTTACAGTCCTTCCTAGATCATTTTCATCAAGAAACGGCCGTGCGATAGACCGTTTGCCAGACAGAGAGTCTTAAACTTCTTGAACTCCGATTTCTTCACCGTGGGACTCTTTGGAACCCTTGTTGACATCACTTTCGAGGGAGATAGGCCTCCACCTTGGTTTCCATTGATCTGGGACTCTTCCCACCACTATTATCTTTAGGTTTATGCATCTATATCCCCGAAATTGGGTGTTTATCTCGGATCTATCTCTAGAAGTTTCCTTGATGCGGGACGGACAACGAACCTGGGACTCTAGCTCACGGGCGTCCCTAAGCGAGGGAAATGTGGGATCGTGAGCGGTTGGGAACCCGGCAATGAGCCTCGGGTATTGGCTTTTCCACGTGTACTCGGATTGAGTCACGGGACATGTCACGCTCACTCTCTTGCAGCGGTGATTGATATAATATAGCGAGCTACGTTCCTATCACTCTAGCAGCGGCATTCAAAAAATATACGAATTGAGCAAATACGATAAAGAGGGAGGCGAGTTTACCTCCACGCTCCGGAGGTGGGAAGGCGATATCGGCCAAGACTCGTACTCCCGGTACACAGTAATTAAATTATTACAGTAATAATTTTATGTCCCACTCAACGCAGGGAGGTAAAGGGCGATAAAAATAACCCGGGAATACCAAGCTTGGTTTGACAGGCAGCAATTTGGAACGCTCCCGGGACGGAGAGGAACTGCGGGTTCGGCTCGGTTCTGCGGGTCCCGCGGGACAGCAGGCGGGTCCGGCTGCTGGGACGACGGTGCCTGGGTGTCTCCTTGCTGCGGCGGCTTGCTGGGACGCTGCTGATGGGTTGCTGAGCGATCTCTGAGAGCGGCGGGACAAAATCAGACGTTGGGGTTAGCAGACAACACACGGTGCTCTGATACCAATTTGATACGGAACGGGATGCGAACCTGGGACTCTAGCTCGTGGACGTCCCTAAGCGAGGGAAATGCGGGATCGTGCGCGATTGGGAAACCGACAATGAGCCTCGGGTATCGGCTTTTCCGCGTGTACTCGGATTAAGTCACGGGACGGGTCACGCTCACTCTCTCGTAGTGATGATTGAAATAATATAGCAAGCTACATTCCTATCACTCTAGCAGCGGCATTCAAAAAATATACGAATTGAGAAAATGCGATAAAGAGGGAGGCGAGTTTATCTCCACGCTCCGGGTGTGGGGAAGGCGATCCCGCCAAGACTCATACTCCCGGTACACATTAATTAAAATATTACAGTAGTAATTTTATGGCCCACTCCACGCAGGGAGGTAAAGGGCGACAAAAATAACTCGGGAATACCAAGCTTGGGTTGACGAGCAGCAATTTGGAACGCTCTCGGGCCGGAGACGAATTGCTGGTTCGGCTCGGTTCTGCAGATCCTGCGGGAAAGCCGGCGGGTCCGGCTGTTGGGACGGCAGTGCCCGGGCGTCTCCTTCCTACGGAGGCTTTCTGGGACGCTGCTGATGGGTTGCCGAGCGATCTCCGGGAGTGGTGGTGACCGAGTGTGCGCCGGCGTATTTTCTGAGTAATTAATTCTCGGACTGATTGTGTTGGCTGGGCTCAGATATGCTCTACGCGCCTTCACAAAAAGATTTATTGCGGCCAGATCCGGTGTCGGATCGACGCAAACTTGCTACCGATGAATAGATGACTCAGAGGGCTACAACATATAATTTTTTCAGATCCATCAAGTGAATGGATTGAAAATGATAACGACTGTACCTCAAAGGTTTCTGCTGGCTCGGACTGACAGACACAGAGGACAGACTAAGTTTTTCCTTAAAATGAATTTTGACCGATAGGAGGACCATAAATCTAGACTCCTGAAAAATTATGGGTGGAAGGGGTGTAATTGAGGAACACGTATGATTTTGTTGGAGATTTATGGAGATGCATAAGGGGGTTGGAAAAATAGAAGAACATACTCCTATCCTGGAGATCTGCAAACTGGCAGATTGTCAGGGGTGGAACTAAAATTACAGGGAAAAATAGCAAATGACCTTAGATTGGCACGAAATCTAAAATAGAGAGTGGGGATAACGAGAAGAATAAACACTCAAAATTGCAGCTCAATCAGATCTCCTGATGTGGAGATAAAAACTAGGCCTTAACCTCCTATCCTGATGTGGACAGAATTCTGACGCAGCGGCGGTGGCAGTGCGACGGCGGCTCGATGGCGGCGGCGGCGGCGGTGCTGAGCTTCACACTCAGAGAGGGGGAGGGGAGGAGGCTTTAGACCTCAAATTCGTAGAACTCCATCTGCAAGGGGGTGGGAGAGAGAAAGGGGCGCCCTTGGGCTCTTGGAACAATTTTCTAAAATTCTTCTTCATTAATTCTATCAAAATGGAAAATACATGGGTTATAGAAATATACAAATGGCAAAAACTAGCCCTAGATCTAGGGTGTGGGAGGGGTAAACTAGGGATAGGACATTTAATCCCCATGTGGTCAAATGACCAAAATATAAAAAAATTATAACAAGAATAAACTAATATATAAGGGGGGCGCCCCCTTGACTTAAGGGGTATCAAATTTGAATTTTCTTTATTCTTGTCCCCCCTTGGTCAAATTCCAATCTTGGACTTTCAACCAGCCCCACATGGGCCCTAGAACCTAGGTGGACCAATGGGAAAGAGGGTGAGGGACCCTGCTGGACTCACTGGTATTTTACATAGAAACCCAAAGACTTTAAAGACTAACCCTTTGGCTTATAATGCCTTACAATTGCAAACCCAATTAGTCAAGGGTATAAATACAAACAAAAAGACACAAATGCAAAAATAAAATATTAATGCTCGGTGTTGATTCCCATCAATTCTCCCGGGGTGGGACGAACTCGGCCATGTTGAGTAAAGGGGACGGCTGCTCGTGTGGCTCCTACGGATCTGTCACCATACCAGGTAGCGCGGAGTACGTTCCACTCCAAGTAATCGTCACCTGCTCATCCCATATATATTCGATATGCACATGCTGCTGTGGGAATGAGGCTAGTGGTGGACACTCCAGGGTGGGGTCACTCTCAAAGGAAGGACACGGCTCAATGACTCACTAGGAATCACCGCTGGGTCCCTTTATGTGACTAGATCGGATATGTTGAGGTAGAGCCGATCCCGAATTCCAGCAAGTCTACAACGTACGCATTAGACCTGACTTGCCTCACACTCGAAAGGGACTGACACCGTGAGCGGACATGAGACAGACTCGACTAGATGTATGCAGACTCACTATGCATTTGACAGACAAACGGTACGAAATAAAGACTCACAAATGACCCTAAACAAACCTACTGTTAGTTCGACCCATTCACATGCAGTGGTGGACCAGGACATCGGAATGTGTGCCATGCATACACTAGATGCAATCGATGGTTGACGGAATGGGGGACTCCTAGACATCCTAGTATGCCCCTAGCATGCGGCTTCCTGTTGGATTTGGGAGACTTGGGAGGGCTAGGAGAGCCGGATGCTCTTTCTTCGTCACCCCTATATGATGACCGTGGAATGGTCCCCTGGCTGAGTGTAAGTGGACTGGCCCGTGGGGAAGGGGTGTGGTAGTGGCCTACCGGGAAGAAGGGGAGTAGATATGGTGAGTCATAAGGTTCCCTAGGGAAGGGGTCGAAGGGATCAAAGAAAGCAGGACCCCTCGAACTGGGCTCCCATATGACACGGTCCCACATTTGGAATTCTTGAAGGTGTAGGTGGTCACCTTCTTGCACTAGGGTATAAGGGACGGTGATCTAATATAGGAGGTATGGTTCCTCCCTCGTGATAAATGGAATGAAGTTTGGCTCGACCGGCATGGAAAGGAATAAGAGAATCTCCGTGGTGACACGACCCATGGTGTACACGGAGGTAATGGACCCTAAGGCTGGGTCGGTGAAGCTACCACTTGTGGGTTGGTCGAAGCCTCGGGCCAACATATAACTCAACTTCATTTGCGAGTCTAATCCCATAAAAAGGTCATCTAATGTATCAACATGGTGACTAGACCGGAATGTGGTATGGAATGAGTTAACAGACACTAATTGTAGTGTACGGTCCATGGATGGATAGGAAGGTGGGCTAGGGACCAAGCCGATCTTGAGCCAACTAAGTAGTGGCTCAGCGATGAATAGCTTTCCCATTAGAAACACGGGTGGCTCGGGCTAAGGTGGCTCCAAACGAGGTGACTCCGAATAAAGATCAGACGTAGATGGCAATAGAGCTCTAAGGGAGGGGTTCCCTGACTGGGGTGGGGGAGGCCGTGGAGTAGGCTGTCCGACCGGCTCGGGACTCGGCTGAGAGGTAGATGCTTGCCGAAGGGCGGCATCAAACCTTGCCTCGAAAGGCTCAACCTCTAGACCGACTAGATAAGACTATGCCAGAGTGAATGCATCGCGGTAAAGACATTCAAACTGGAAGTGAAGCCGTAAACCTCTCCGGAACTGAAATGCGGTCGTGGTGCTCTCCTCTCCAACTCTATATTCCAACCGGTACTTATCATACTCCCGAATGTACTTAAACACGGACTTGTTGCCTTGGATGGGTCTGATCGGGATACATGGGTTGGCCATAGTTGCACATAAGATGGGAATTGGTTCCACTAGGAGTGGGCATGCATTGGAACACCTTTTTTATTTTTTTAATTTTTTATGCAAGAATAATACAATCACCTAGACACATGCGGACTCGAATACAAACCTAGACTCAACTGATATCCTGTACTTGGCGGAGTTACGGGATCCGAAGATCCTCTCTAGCAAATGTGCGACCTTCCCGATAGGTGTAACCTAACGTTCGGGCAACACCTTTTAATATACCTAATAAAAGAATGCAAATGCAACCTTGGACCGACTTAGACTCTCCCTAGACTTAAATGACTCTTTTTTATTATTTTTAAACAAATATTACCCTAGACTCAACCTTCCTCTCTGATACCAATTTGATGCGGGATCGACAGTGAACCTGGGACTCTAGCTCATGGGCGTCCCTAAGCGAGGGAAACGCGGGATCGTGCGCGGTTGGGAAACCGATAATGAGCCACGGGTATCGGCTTTTCCGCGTGTACTCGGATTGAGTCATGGGACGGGTCACGCTCACTCTCTCGCATCGGTGATTGAAATAATATAGCGAGCTACGTTCCTATCACTCTAGCAGCGGCATTCAAAAAATATATGAATTGAGCAAATGCGATAAAGAGGGAGGCGAGTTTACCTCCACGCTCCGGGCGTGGGGAAGGCGATCCTGGCCAAGACTCATACTCCCGGTACACAGTAATTAAATTATTATAGCAGTAATTTTACGGCCCACTCCACGCAGGGAGGTAAAGGGAGATAAAAATAACCCTGGAATACCAAGCTTGGGTTAACGAGCAGCAATTTGGAACGCTCCCGGGCCAGAGACGAACTACGGGTTCGGCTTGGTTCTACGGGTCCCGCGGGACAGCAGGCGGGTCCGACTGTTGGGACGGCGGTGCTCGGGCGTCTCCTGCTGCGGCGGCTTGCTGGGACGCTGCTGATGGGTTGCCGAGCGATCTTCGAGAGTGGCGGTGACCGAGTGTGCGCCGGCGTATTTTCTGAGGAATTAATTCCCAGACTGATTGTGCTGGCTGGGCTCATATCTTCTCTGCGCACCTTCAGGAAAAGATTTCTTGTGGCCAGATCCGGTGTCGGATGGATGCAAACTTCGTATCGATGGATAGAGGACTCAGAGGGCTACAACATACAATTTTTGCAGATCCATCAAGTTAATGGATTGAAAATGAAAATGACTATCCTTCAAAGGTTTCTGCTGGCTCAGACTGACAAACACACAGGACAGACTGAGTTTTCCGTGAAAATGAATTTTGACCGACAGGAAGACGATAGATCTGGACTCCTGAAAAATTATGGGCGGAAGGGGGGTAAGTGAGGAACACGTATGATTTGTTTGGGGATTTATGGAGATGTATAAGGGGGTGGGAAAAATAGAAGAACAGACTCCTATCCTGTAGATCTGCAAACTGGTAGACTGTCAGGGGTGAAACTAAAAGTACGGGAAAAATAGCAAATGACCTCTGATTGGCACGAAATTTAAAATGGAGAGTGGGGGTAACAAGAAGAACAAACACTCAAAATTGCAGCTCGATCAGATCTCCTATTATGAAGATAAAAATCAGGCTTCAAGCTCCTGTCCTGATGTGGACAGAATTCCGACGCGGCGGCGATGGCGGCTCGATGGCGGCGGCGGTGGCGGTGCTGAGCTTCACACTCAGAGAGGGGGAGGGGAGGAGGCTTCACACCTCATGAAATTCACAGAACTCCATCTGCAAGGGGGTGGGAGAGAGAAAGGGGCACCCTTGGGCTCTTGGAACAATTTTCTAAAATTCTTCTTCATTAATTCTATCAAAATGGAAAATACATGGGTTATATAGAAATATACAAATGGACAAAACTAGCCCTAGATCTAGGGTTTGGGAGGGGTAAACTAGGGATAGGACATTTAATCCCCATGTGGTCAAATGACCAAAATATAAAAAATTACAACAAGAATAAACTAATATATAAGGGAGGGCGCCCCCTTGACTTAAGGGGTATCAAATTTGAATTTTCTTTATTCTTGTCCCCCCTTGGTCCAAGTCCAATCTTGCAATTTCAACCAGCCCCACATGGGCCCTAGAACCTAGGTGGACCAATGGGAAAGAGGGTGGGGGACCCTGCTGGACCCACTGGCAATTTACATAGAAACCCAAAGAGTTTAAAGACTAACTATTTGGCTTATAAAGCCTTACAATTGCAAACCCAATTAGCCAAGGGTATAAATATAAACAAAAGGACACAAATATAAAAATAAAATGTTAATACTTGGTGTTGATTCCCATCATTCCTGCTCCTATTTAAAGCACCCAGTTCGCAATGGCGACGGGGTGCTCTTTCTTGGTTCAGGGCGAAGCCATGCTGCAACGTCATCCCGCCTCTTCGACCCTGGCTTGAAGAGGGAAGTATTGGCTTTCTACTCCATGCTCTGTTGTGACCCCTCTATGATTGATGATGTTGACACTTGCTTTATTTCATTGGCAACACCATTGTTTTGATTGATTGGCAACTATTTTTGATTTGATGAAACTGCGCTGTCTGCAATTTCTTACTCTCTTGAGTCTATACATTCTTCACTTACATTTCGCTCAAGATGAAGTCCACACACTGCATCTCAATTGAATTGGTTAAGTGTGTACAGCGTTAACGTTTGAAGTCTGGACATCAGTCTTAATATTCTAAGTCTGTACAGCCGTTGGCCTTGAACCTCAGAGTCTGTACTTTGGTCTGTTACAGCAAGTCTGTACTTTGTCCGTCTTCCTTAGCGTCTTGATGTTTCAAGTCTACACACTGACGGGTGAACTGAGAACTCTATACATCGTCTGTCTTCGAGTCTTATTTCCGTGTCATTTACTGTAGTTACTCGAGTCATTTTCCTGCTTTCACTGTTTTATCACGTGTCGTTGTAGCCGTTCCTGTCTTCTGTCTTCATGTTGTTTTTCTTAGACCCCGTGTCCTTTTTGCTTTGTGACCACACTTCGTGTAGGGTTCTATTTTTCATCTTCGAGTTGGTTTCAGTCCGTGTTGTCCTCGTCTTCGTGTCGTTAGTTGTTCCATCGCGTGCTGAACACTGCAGCACCTCGTGCTGCTTTCTGTGCCACCTCGTGTCGCTCCATCTGTGTCACCCCTATGTCTTCGAGTCTTCCGTATTCGTGTCATTTTTGTTTATGTCTTCGTGTTGCTTCTTTTCTATCTTCGTCAAGGTTTCCTCTGATCGTGTGTTTTACCACCGTTTTTACTCCGTGTTATTTCCTTCTCACCTCGTGCTATTTTCATCGTACCTCGTGTCGTTCTCTCTTTATTTCGTGCTGTAGTCACCTTGTGTATCTCGTGTCGTTCTCAGTATAGTGCATCTCGTATTGCTATCACATACCTCATGCAGTTTTAGTTTTTGTGGGCCTGAGTTTAATGGTTTTAATCTCTTTGTAGGAGAAGAAGAAAAACAGAAAGAAGAAGGTGGTCCGAGGAAGAATATTCCCCAGTGTCTGGGCTGCACGTGATTCAATACTAAAGGAACCAATGTTATAAGGGCACGTGGCAAGAAGATTTTGGATTGAGTGTGGGAGGCACACACATTCTGTACCTTATCCACCTGCTGCTGCTATATATTGAAGCCTTCGTCCACAGATGAAGATTGATCGAGAAAAAAAAAGAAGAGAAAGTCTATACAGCAGTGAGCCTTCGATCCACAGAGAGAAAAGAGCGAAGAAGAAGAAGAAGAGAAGAAGGAGAAAAAGAGAGAGGAAGAGATTGAGAGAGATTGAGTTGAGAGAGAGCTGATCGAGAGTGAGAGTGAGAGTGGTTGTATCTCAGTCTCGTGGTTCAAAACCAGAGCTGAGCTTTGCTCTTAGAGCTACATTGTTTGTTTTTGAGCTTTTCTATTTTTGTTTTGATTCTGTCTTTCATTTCCGAATGCTGTTTCTTCAAGCTGTGTGTCAGCGGTCTTGCAGTGGTGGTCTCCACTGGACGGGTTAAGCTGTATTTCCCCAGCGGTTGCAGAGGATTAGATCCTCTGGTCCGCAAGCTGTAGTGCCCAGCAAAGCTGTGTATCAGCGGGTTGTTTGGCCAAGCTGTAAAGCCCAGCGGACGCAAGCTGTGCTGCGCAGCAGGAAGCCATACTCGGTTGAGTGTGGGCTGGACGTAGGTCGTTGACCGAACCACCTAAAAATTGTGTGTGCAGTGTGTTTGTGTTTTTATGTGATCTGTGTGCGATGGGAAATTCTTGCTTAGCTTATTTGATTGCATCGCTTATGCTCATGTCTAGCTTTCGACCTTTTGTTTAGCATCCTTTGTTTAGCTTAACTGACGTTTGCCTAAATTCCGCTTTAGAACTTACAATAGTTTTAAATTAGGCAAGCTGATCTATTCACCCCCCTCTAGATCCACAATCTGTGGAGATAGACTGCGTCCATCTAACCCAACACTTGGTATCAGAGCCTAACTCTTCTGCAGGGACTCATCACCCGAAGAGAATAGGCAGAGATGGATGTTCGAGGGATGACTGCCGAAGGTCACTCAACAACGAAGCCCCCATTCTTTGACGGATCAAACTACGCATACTGGAAGAACCGTATGCAAGTGTTCCTCAGGGCTAAGGATTATGAGATTTGGAAAATTGTCAGCAGGGGACCTTATGAGCTGTCCCCGAATGAAGATGTATGGACCAAGGAGGATATCAGAAGGTCCAGGCTAAATTGGAGTGCTATTAATGCTATCCAGTGCGCTCTGCATCCTACAGAATTCTCCCGTGTATCTGCTTGCAAATCAACTAAGGAGATGTGGGATGCGCTGGAAGTAATTCATGAAGGCACATCTCAAGTAAGAGAGCAGAAGGCCAATCTTCTTGTATCTGAGTATGAAGCCTTCAAGATGAAGCAGAACAAGTCCATCAGCGAAATGTACGCTCGGCTGACTGTCATAACCAATGGCCTCAGAGGTTTTGGGAAACCTCAGGCAGAGTATGATGTAGTAAGGAAAATTCTACGCTCCCTAACTCCCAATTGGCACACCAAAGCAACTGTGATGGAGGAGTCAAGGGACCTGCGTAATACAAAATCTGATGAGCTGATTGGCTCACTTATGGCATATGAGATAAACATGCCAAGGACAGATGAAGCCGAGAGGAAGAAGAAGCCGATAGCGCTTAAGGCTAGTTCCAGTAAAACAACAAAATCCAGCTCCAGCAGCTCTTCATCATCAGAGGAGAGCCTAAACGAAGAAGAAGATGTGACTCGATCTGAAATAGCCATGATGACTAGAGAGTTCAGGCGATTTCTCAGAAAGGGAGCAGGACGGTTCGGTCAGAAGAAATACAGTGATGTCCGAAAGGATAAAAGGTATAAATCTACACCTGTAAAGAAAAATGAAGCTAATGTCTGTTATCAATGCAGGAAACCAGGGCATCTGAAAATTGACTGTCCAGATAATCAGAAACATAAGGACAAGTCAAAGAAGAAAACCAAGAAGGGAAGAGCTATGATCACCACATGGAGTGATGAAGATGAAGGCTCTTTCAGCAGTAGCTCAGATAGTGAAGCCGAATCTGAACAGCCCATTTGTCTTATGGCAACAAGCTCCGAAGATAGAGAGGAGGATACAGATGAGGTAATCACTAGATTTGAAAATTTCACAATTGCTGATTGGGTAGATGCTTATCATGAAATAGCTGATAGAGCTGATGATATTAGAAAAGAGAATAGGCATCTTAGAAGAAAAATCAATTTCATGCAAAATGATAAAACACTAACTGATAAAATTGCATGTTTGGAATCTGAGATTGATGAATTGAAACTCACATGTTCTGAAGAAGATAAAATCAAAAATGAGTTAAAAGCTTCTAAGGAAGAGAATCTAAGGCTTGAAGATGAAATTGATGAATGGAAGCTGAAGATTCAAAAATGTGAAAGTGAAGTCAAAATTATCTCTGAAAAATATGAAGCTGTCCTCAATGTCAACAACGAGCTGAAAAAGGCTATTGATGAACTTCAGAAAGATAATGAGGATAAAATGAAGACCATTGAGAAAATGACCCAAGGAATAGATAACTTAAATACTCTGTTAGGGTCAAAGGTTAATTTCAGAAAAGAGGGCCTAGGTTTTAATTCTAGTGCAACAAAAACATTCGGAATGAAAACAATTTCATTTGTTGCTCAAAAGGAAAAGGGACCTCTAATTAGCATGAACTCAACAAATTTGATGAACAAAACTGCTAATCTGAAAAAGCCCAGTGCTGATGAGAAGGGCAAACGAAAGGTTAATGAGCCTAGTAGAGC
The DNA here is from genome assembly GCA_022559845.1 of Amorphophallus konjac. Lineage (NCBI taxonomy): Eukaryota > Viridiplantae > Streptophyta > Magnoliopsida > Alismatales > Araceae > Amorphophallus > Amorphophallus konjac. Next base: position 325,653,633 of record CM040118.1, on the reverse strand, counting down.
TAGCACATCTAAGCAGAATCCTAGGGCTCAGACTCAGGTTAGGAGTCAACCTACACAGTCTGGTAAACCCCAGGTCAAGGTAACCCAGTCTCCACCAACACCTCCACCTCTTAAGAAGACCCAATACAAACCTGTGTATAGGTCAGCAGGGTCCAAAGTACAGGGGAGACAAAGTGCTGCTAGGAGTCAACCCAATTATTTTTATCAATCCAGAGCTCAGACCCACTACAATGCACAGCCAACCTACTTCTATAGGTCAAATTGGTCTAGAACTTATGGTAAGTTTACAGGTCTTGCACACCAGGGTGCTCAATATCAAAGACCTTACAGTAGAAATTGGGTAAATGGGTATGGTTACTGGACATCAAGAAATCAATATTTTCATAGCCAGCCCAGGAAGAATGACCAAAACTTTGTGAACACACCCTGGCCAAGGCAATGGCACAGAAATAACAACACTGTCAATAATCATGCTGCTGCCAACAAGAAAGAGAACAATAAAAAGAAAAGGGACAACAACAGAAGAAAATCTCTAGGATCCACTGAACAAAATTCATTTAAACAAATGTGGATTCCGAAATAATTGCTCTCCTGCTTTACTGCTAGTTCAGTTACATTGGAGCCCAATCAGTCTTGGGTTCCAAACTTCTCTACCTAATTGTGTATGCAGGTATGTCTGGCAGCCAAAAACAACTTGTGGTACATGGATAGCGGCTGCTCCAGGCATATGACAGGAGATAAGGCCAAATTTTGCATACTGACTGAGAAAGTAGAAGGCCTTGTCACCTTTGGAAGCAACACAAAGGGTAGGATTATCGGATCAGGTAAGGTAGGTAAGTGTTCTACCTGCTGCATTGATGATGTTATGCTGGTTGAAGGGTTAGCCTATAATCTACTTAGCATCAGCCAGTTATGTGATAAAGGTTACAATGTTCTATTTAATTCTCAATGCTGCAAGGTTTTTGAACCTGATTCTGATATTGTCAAATTTACTGGAAAAAGAATAAATAATACTTACATGATAAATTTAGATGACATCCAACATACTAACCTTTGCCTTACTGCCAGTAGAGAAGACATAGCATTTTTATGGCATCGTAGGTTAGGTCATGCTAGCTACACTGTTTTGCACAAATTAAATAAGCATGACATGGTTAGAGGACTTCTTGAAGTCTCATTCAAGAAAGAAAACAAAATCTATGATGCATGCACCCAATCAAAGATAACTAGAAAATCATTTAAGTCTATAACTGAAAATCTGTCTTCCAAACCCTATGAGCTGATACATATGGACCTTTTTGGGCCAACTAGAGCTGTCAGCCTATCAGGGAGGAGGTATGGGTTTGTCATGGTAGATGACTTTTCTAGGTATACTTGGGTTTATTTCTTATCTAATAAGAGTGATGCTTTCTCAGAATTTCAGGAGTTCTATGTTAAAACAACTAAGAAAATTGAAAACATATTATTTGATCATGGAGGTGAGTTTGAAAACTCACAATTTGGTGAATTCTGCAGGTCGAATGGAATCAACCACAGGTACTCCTCACCAAGGACACCTGAGCAGAATGGAGTTGTGGAGAGAAGGAATAGTACTCTAGTGGAAATGGGTCGTACACTTCTTGTTGAAAGTGGTCTACCAAGGAAATTTTGGGCTGAAGCAGTGAACACTGCCTGTTATGTAATTAACAGAGCCATGGTAAGACCTTCTACCCAGCAAACACCATATGAGATATTAAAAGGTAAGAAACCTTCTATTGCTCACTTCAAGGTTTTTGGTTGTAAATGTTTCATTCACATAAATGATAAAAAGGACCTTGATAAATTTGAACCTAAAGGAGAACCAGGAATTTTTCTTGGCTATTCTGAAAACACCCGAGCATGCAGAGTGTATAATCTGAACTCTAAAACTGTTGAAGAATCTCCAAACATAGTTTTTGATGAATCCGTGGCAAATTCTAATGTTAGTCAATGCAGGAATGAAAACAATGGAGAAATTCTGAAGGAAGGAGATCCTGCAGACAAATCCGAGGATGAAGAAGAACATAAAGAGCTTAATGAAGAGGAACCTACAGTTCAGGGGGAGGTAAATCAAGTTCATGATAGTCCAATTGTAAATATTAGATATCTCAAGGATCATCCTGTAGATAATGTCATTGGAAATCTGAATGATCCCCCTAGGACTAGAGGCCACTTAAGAATTCAACATGAACTGAATGCTTATGCTTTTGTTTCAAACATAGAACCCAAGTCCATTGACTGTGCTCTCCAAGATGTGCATTGGATTAATGCCATGCATGAGGAGCTCAATCAGTTTGACAGGAATAAGGTGTGGAATTTGGTTCCACCTCCTGATCATGAAACAGTCATAGGGACTAAATGGGTATTTAGAAACAAAACTGATGAAGCGGGGAATATTGTTAAAAATAAAGCCAGACTTGTAGCTCAGGGGTACAATCAAGAATTTGGTATAGACTTTGAAGAGTCTTTTGCCCCTGTAGCTAGGTTAGAAGCAATAAGAATTTTATTGGGTTATGCATGTTCCCTAGGAATAAACCTTCAACAGATGGATGTGAAATCTACTTTTCTAAATGGAGAAATTAATGAGGATGTATATGTGAGACAGCCTCCTGGGTTTGAATGTTTAGATTTCCCTAATCATATTTACAAGCTCAATAAAGCTCTCTATGGTTTAAATCAAGCTCCTAGAGCTTGGTATGACAGGTTGAGCAAATTCCTCACCAACAAGAACTTCACAAGAGGTATAGTTGATCAAACATTGTTTACCAAGGTAAGCCATCCAGATATTCTTATCATTCAGATTTATGTGGATGACATTATGTTTGGGTCAACTAACCCCAAATTGTGTGAGGAATTCTCTCAAATTATGACTGATGAATTTGAAATGAGCTCAATGGGTGAGCTCAAACTATTTCTTGGACTGCAGGTTACACAAACAGAAGATGGCATCTTCATCTCTCAGTCCAAGTATGTAAAGAACTTATTGAAGAAGTACAAAATGGACAACCTCAAGGAAATAGCCACTCCAATGGGTACATCAACCAGTTTGGATGAAGATTCTAAAGGTAAACCTATGGATCAAAGGCTATACAGAGGTATGATCGGATCTCTTCTCTATCTTACAGCCTTTAGGCCTGATATACAATTTGCTGTGTGTTTATGCTCTAGATTTCAGGCCAGTCCTAAAGAAACTCACTTTAAAGCTGTGAAATGGATTTTTAGATATTTACTAGGCACCCAAGAACTAGGTCTCTGGTATCCTGCTAAGTGTGAGTTAGAGCTTCTAGCCTACACTGATGCAGACTATACTGGGTGTCGAGTAGATAAAAAGCACTAGTGGCTACTGTCAATTCCTTGGTGGCTGTCTAGTGTCTTGGGCATCTAAGAAGCAACACACTGTAGCATTATCCACAGCTGAAGCTGAGTATGTTGCAGCATGTAATTGTGCAGCCCAAGTACTTTGGATTAAGCACCAACTGGCGGATTATCAGATAAATCTGGGATGCATTCCACTTTTATGTGATAATACTAGTGCTATATGCCTTGCTAAAAATCCTGTTCACCATTCTAGGACTAAGCATATAGAGATAAAACATCATTTTTTTAGAGATGCTGTAAATAAAAAGGAGATTGAAATGAACTTCATAGAAACTGAAAAACAAATTGCTGATATTTTTACTAAGCCTCTTGCGAATGAAAAATTTAAGTTTCTTAGAAGAGAACTTGGCTTATGTAAATTTCAGCATGATGAATGATTGTTTAATTGCTGTGAATAAAATCTCTGATGTGGACTTATTTTTTGATTGCTTGGATAAATCATGTGGATGTAAATATGGATGTAGAACTGTCCTGTATTGCATATATTCAGGGGGAGCTTGTCGAGTCTTTGCATGTCTTTGCAAATCATTCATTCATGACCTATGCATAAGCTCTCTCTCAATTAATTCTTGCCATGTTGCATGCATACAGATAGGGGGAGTATTGCTAGAAATTCAGAGTGGTTTCAACCTTCTTGAAGTCATTCAACCTTTAATTCTGAATACTTGTCTCTGACATTATGGCAATCTGTTGGTCAGTTCTGATTTCTAAGCAGTAGAAAATGGACTTCTTCATTTATAAGAATTTGAATTGTTCAAAGACTGATGTAATGGTTTAAATCTTATAATGGTTGGAGTTTAAAGATTACAATCAGTATATAAGAAAGTTGAAAATTGATAAAACTCTCAACCTCTTTCTTATTTCATGTTAGATAAAGCTAATCATATCTGAAATCTGAAAACTCATCTGAAATCATGTTAGAAAGGTTAAGTACATGTATTGTTCTTGAACAAGTCATTCTGAAACATAAAAAGGACAGTTAAGAAAGCTATTGAAAACATTGAAAATCATTGAAAATCAATATTGGCAGAGCAATGACTGATAAATCACTGAGAAACTGAGTGTTCCATCAAAGAAGTGGACAACACTCATGTCATGAAGTGTATCAGCTATCTCTGTTTAAAATGTTCAAAACAGCACGCTGGTTTCACTAAGTACCTGGGGGTAACTGGCGTCTGATAAACGTGTACCCTCACACAAAAAGGTGTAACTCAGTTCTGTTGAATTTGATCATATGCAGAATGGTCCATCTTGTTGAGTATCTAGGGGTATTGGCGTCTTATAAACGTATACCCTTACGCAGAAAGACTTGTGGTACCTGAATGCTCAATATAATCTAATATTGATAATGCTGCTCCGTCAAAAGAAAAGTTCATGAGTGTAAATTTGTTTAGCTTCAATACATGACTTGATTTCTCTTAATATTTTTATGAGACTATGAAAGTAAGATATTATGAAACTGAATCTTTCATGCAAATATGATTCTGGTTTATGTTTTATCATGCACAGTGACCTTATCTATTGCTTGTAGTGCATGAACTCCAAATTTTATCATCTTTAAACCAGAACTCTTTCTGACAGCAGTTTCTAATTTCATATGACTGAAGACTCTATGCTTTAGAATGCTTATTCATGAACTACCTGTTCAAATGCCAGTCAGCTCTTCTCTTGATTCCTCCATTGTATTTAACTTTTCCCTCCTCTTTGTTGATGGCAAAGGGGGAGAATATTGTCTAGGGGATGTCTAGGGGGAGAATACATATCTGTGTCAATTCTGAATTCATTCCAAGGGAGAGTTTGAGGCAGTTAGTTGTATGCCTTCATAACATCTGCATGTCAATCTGCATAACACATCATGTCTTTCATCAAACATATATCTATATGACAGGATGTTGCTCTTCTACTTCATATGGGGTTGCCATCATCAAAAAGGGGGAGATTGTTGTGACCCCTCTATGATTGATGATGTTGACACTTATTTTATTTCATTGGCAACATCATTGTTTTGATTGATTGGCAACTATTTTTGATTTGATGAAACTGCGCTGTCTGCAATTTCTTACTCTCTTGAGTCTATACATTCTTCACTTACATTTCGCTCAAGATGAAGTCCACACACTGAATCTCGATTGAATTGGTTAAGTGTGTACAGCGTTAACGTTTGAAGTCTGGACATCAGTTTTAATATTCTAAGTTTGTACAGCCGTTGGCCTTGAACCTCAGAGTCTGTACTTTGGTCTGTTACAGCAAGTCTGTACTTTGTCCATCTTCCTTAGCGTCTTGATGTTTCAAGTCTACACACTGACGGGTGAACTGAGAACTCTATACATCGTCTGTCTTCGAGTCTTATTTTCATGTCATTTACTGTAGTTACTCGAGTCGTTTTCCTGCTTTCACTGTTTTATCACGTGTCGTTGTAGCCGTTCCTGTCTTCTATCTTCATGTTGTTTTTCTTAGACCCCGTGTCCTTTTTGCTTTGTGACCACACTTCGTGTAGGGTTCTGTTTTTCGTCTTCGAGTTGGTTTCAGTCCATGTTGTCCTCGTCTTTGTGTCGTTAGTTGTTCCATCGCGTGCTGAACACTGCAGCACCTCGTGCTGCTTTCTGTGCCACCTCGTGTCGCTCCATCTGTGTCACCCCTATGTCTTCGAGTCTTCCGTATTCGTGTCGTTTTTATTTATGTCTTCGTGTTGCTTCTTTTCTATCTTCGTCAAGGTTTCCTCTGATCGCGTGTTTTACCACCATTTTTACTCCGTGTTATTTCCTTCTCACCTCGTGTTGTTTTCATCGTACCTCGTGTCGTTCTCTCTTTATTTCGTGCTGTAGTCACCTTGTGTATCTCGTGTCGTTCTCAGTATAGTGCATCTCGTATTGCTATCACATACCTCATGCAGTTTTAGTTTTTATGGGCCTGAGTTTAATGGTTTTAATCTCTTTGTAGGAGAAGAAGAAAAACAGAAAGAAGAAGGTGGTCCGAGGAAGAATATTCCCCAGTGTCTGGGCTGCACGTGATCCAATACTAAAGGAACCAATGTTATAAGGGCACGTGGAAAGAAGATTCTGGATTGAGTGTGGGAGGCACACGCATTCTGTACCTTATCCACCTGCTGCTGCTATATATTGAAGCCTTCGTCCATAGATGAAGATTGATCGAGAAAAAAGAAGAAGAGAAAGTCTATACAGCAGTGAGCCTTCGATCCACAGAGAGAAAAGAGAGAAGAAGAAGAAGAAGAGAAGAAGGAGAAAAAGAGAGAGGAAGAGATTGAGAGAGATTGAGTTGAGAGAGAGCTGATCGAGAGTGAGAGTGAGAGTGGTTGTATCTCAGTCTCGTGGTTCAAAACCAGAGCTGAGCTTTGCTCTTAGAGCTACATTGTTTGTTTTTGAGCTTTTCTATTTTCGTTTTGATTCTGTCTTTCATTTCCGAATGCTATTTCTTCAAGCTGTGTGCCAGCGGTCTTGCAGTGGTGGTCTCCACTGGACGGGTTAAGCTGTATTTCCCCAGCGGTTGCAGAGGATTAGATCCTCTGGTCGGCAAGCTGTAGTGCCCAGCGAAGCTGTGTATCAGCAGGTTGTTTGGCCAAGCTGTAAAGCCCAGCGGACGCAAGCTGTGCTGCGCAGCAGGAAGCCATACTCGGTTGAGTGTGGGGTGGACGTAGGTCGTTGACCGAACCACCTAAAAATTGTGTGTGCAGTGTGTTTGTGTTTTTGTGTGATCTATGTGCGATGGGAAATTCTTGCTTAGCTTATTTGATTGCATCGCTTATGCTCATGTCTAGCTTTCGACCTTTTGTTTAGCATCCTTTGTTTAGCTTAACTGACGTTTGCCTAAATTCCGCTTTAGAACTTACAATAGTTTTAAATTAGGCAAGTTGATCTATTCACCCCCCTCTAGATCCACAATATGTGGAGATATACTGCGTCCATCTAACCCAACATGCTCAAGGGTTTAATTTGGTTGTCTATACTCTTAGTTCTCTCCTCCCACTTTTTACAAATCATCACAGTTTTTTGCACTTTCTGCTACACCTGCACTGTTGCACGTTTTGCATCTTCGTTTTCTCTCTGTCCTCTTCATCATATCTCATGATTTCAACTCTCATGCATTCACAATACACAAACCTATCTTTTCCACCCTTCCACAGGGGTTAAAAATCACCCCTCGGTGAGTTTGCCCTTAATTTCTACCCCTATTTTACCACAGCAGGATAGATATTCCACTTCATGATCTAATGGAATTTTCTCTTGTGTTTTGGCTTTGTTTTGCAGGAGAGCATGATATGAACGTGAGGCCCTCTTCCTCTAGCCGGCTGGAAGGAGAGGAGTTTTGAATCCACGTCGTTCCCCGCATCCCCATATCATGCGCGATCAAGTCTTCATCTTTCCAAGGTACACGGCGTCGTTTCTCTCATATCTTCATCCTTTTGGCGTTGCTGCAACCTTGGTGGCGATCACGGTTACTTCTATATCTCCATTCCCCTTTTCTTTGTTCATATTGTTGTATGTTCATGCATACATATTAGTTTAAGGGGGCGGGGTAGAACTATTAAACAATCTACAACGTGCTTGGTGGGAAGCTGTAGAAGCTACGCTCGGTAATAGGCGTGCGATGTGGGACGAGTTTAAGGAACATTTTAATAGCAAGTATTTCTCGGACCGGGTTCAAGAGAAAAAGGCAGCTGAATTCGCTACTTTAAAACAAAGGAACTTATCGGTTGCTGAATACGAAGCTTAGTTCTCCAGGCTGTCTTGTTATGCATCACATTTGGTGTCACGCCCCGAGCGCGGAAGAAACCCGGAGAGCGTGACGAGTTTATAATCATTCATGTCAATCAAAGTAATAACAATTTCGACGACAACGACAGAGCGCGCTAATAACAACAATAATTTAAAAAATTGACACCTTCCACACTAAATCATCAATACATAATGTCAATTTAACAATGACTCGTTTAAATAAAGGTGACTTAATAATAATAACAGAAAGACACGACGCAACAGGACTTGGCACGGTGCTTAGGGACTTCTACACTCATCACTCTTGGTCATTCCCATCTGGTCTCTATTCAGAGTCCAAATTACCTGAAAAATTATTGGAAAGCACTTGATGAGCGAACGCTCAGTAGGAATTATATCTTCAGACCCAGACTTGCTTTACGTGATTAATACATTATGCAGTATGGCATGATTATGTATAAAAAAATGCGAGTGAATAACGAGAGTGGAATAACAATAAATATTAAGAACGAGCTAGTAGGGTATCATGTATATCAAGTAAATTTAACAACGGTACCGAGCAAGTAATATCAAGTCAGGTCACGAGATAGTGGCTACACATTTGTTCGAGGACTGCCCAATTAGGGCCACGCAAGTCAAGTGTATCAAATCAAGCAAGAAAGAATTGTGGAACGTCATCAATCAGGCTAGTCATGTACTCCGGTGTAATGCCACACCGTAATCATTCAACTCCCATGGACACAAGTACTTTCGGGTGCTCCTCCGAGGACTAGATTGGGCCCTATATGCACAGGCATTGGTCACATAAATTGACATCCACTATAGTTTTGTAGCCATTGGGAATTCTAAAGAAAATAGCTTATTGTAGGATGTTAAGGCGGATTAATGGAATTTTGGAATTCAAGGCCAGAGATTTATGTAGAGATGACTTAACTAGAAAATATGCATAAGACTAGGTAATTGGAGTCCTTCTAGGAAACCGTAGAATGGAATTGGCATCCTTATTAACGGGTGCTAATTATGTAAATATGATATTTAAGCAAGAATAAATAGCGTCGGTTATAACAGGCGCAATTTAACTTATTATTAATTTTTTTCCACTTAATATAAATGACGTCCTTATAGGTGGATGTTCATTTCTCGTATTTTTAATTAAACAAATATTGACCTCTTTTTTAAAGACGTTATTTCATTTAATATATAACATACCTTTTAAAAGGACACATATTATTTAATAAGAACTTTTGAAAATAAAGTATATGATAATTAGGAGAATAATTCAAGGATTTCAAATATATAATTTTTTTAATTTATGTTGTCTAGTTTAATAGATATAGAATTTCAAGGAATGATTATATATTTATATACCTATTCAAATGAGTGGGTTCGTATGAACGTCATTACAATTGTATGCTACTGTTCATCTCATGGATGAACAGTGACACTTTTTATTTATTGAGTTTTTATAGAAACTAATTACATGATAAATAGGAGAAAAATTTAAGGATCTTAACCCTGAAATATCACGATTTTATTGTATCAGGATAAAAAGATAAAAATCGATGAAGATGGTAGGGTGTTAAGCATATGAATAGTGACCCGTTTCAAATACTAATCTTTTTCCAAACTAATTACATGATAAATAGGAAAAAGATATGAGGATCTTAACCCTGAAATATCACGATTTTATTGTATCAGGATAAAAAGATAAAAATCGTCAAAGATGGTACGGGTGTTAGCTACATGAATAGTGACCCGTTTCAAATACTAATCCTTTTTCGAAACTAATTACATGATAAATAGGAAAAAGATATGAGGATCTTAACCCTGAAATATCATGATTTTATTCTATCAGGATAAAAAGATAAAAATTGTTAAACATGGTATGGGTGTTAACTACATGAATAGTGATCTATTTTTAATACTAATCCATTTCTAAAACTAAACAACCAGAAAAGTTTATAAGGTGATCGTCTAACCATTTAACTAAGCATGTTTTTAAGAGTTTTCGTCTGGGGAGAGAAGACCTACCTTAATTGATGTTCTGAGAATGAATAGTGAGATATAATAAGAAGAAGACGTCTCTGCAACTTCCTTCACGTTTACCACCACCACAGGAAAGGGAATAAAGATGATAGCACCCTTCTTGTGCAACATCAAAGAACAATAAATGGAAGAGGAAGAAGAGTGTTTAGGAGAAGATGTACAACAACTTTGCACGAATGAGAGCAGGGGGATTTATAAAAGAGGTGTGGTTCGGATGGGAAGGTTCTAATGGCTTCATGTGTGAACAAATTCCCAGCCGTTCAACAGCCGAAAACTATTTTCATTTGGACACTAATCCGCGTATTGACCATCCCCCCTACTTTAATGATGTCGACTGTCCCCATTTGTCACATGTGTTAAGGTTGGGTGGTTCACATGTGTTAATGTTAAGTGGGTGGCAGATAACACGTGTATGGGCTTTGTGTGTATACAGATGGTTATTTGGGGTTGGGGTTGGCCCACTGGGAAACTCACATGGGTTTGGGCTCTTTGATGTGGGTTTGTAAAACCTCCGAGGCCCATTTATATATTTTAAGGGGAAACAATAATATGAGCCCACTAAAGTATATATGTAGATGTGGGTTTGTAAAGCCTTCAAGGCCCATTTATATTAAGGGGAAACAATAATATAAGCCCACTAAGTGTACATGTAACAATTTGTAAAGCCTCCAAGGCCCATATATATTAAGGAAAATAATAATATAAGCCCACTAAGTATATATATGTAACAATTTAGGTTTGTGTAAAGCCTTCAAGGCCCTTTTGTTTAATTATTTATTTATTTTTATACTAGTTTATTTCTAATTAGAGTATATATTTTTCTTTAAACTTTTCAGGGGTGCTACACCCTCCCCCACTTAAAAGAATTTGGTCCCCAAATTCAACTGCATAATTAGAGACATAGAGGGTATAGGGTACTTACAATCTAGAATAGCTCCGGATATCTCCTTCGCATGGACTCTTCAGTTTCCCGTGTAGCTTCTTGTTCTAGGCATTTGTTCCATTGTACTTTTACCATGGGAATGGTCTTACTTCGTAATACTCTAACTTCTCGATCAAGAATCCTCATCGGCTTCTGTTCATATGTAAGGTCCTTTTGAATCACCAAGTCGTGATGATCGATGACGTAGAAAGGGTCGTGCACATACTTCTTTAGCATATAAACGTGGAACACGTTGTGCACTTCTGACAGTTGAGGAGGTAAAGCAATGCGATAAGCTACCTCGCCAACTCTTTCTAGCACTTCGAATGGACCAATAAACCTTGGTGTAAGTTTACCCTTGACACCGAACCTTCTAATACCACGACCAGGAGAAACCTTGAGGAAAACATTATCCCCAACTTGAAATTCCAGGTTTCTTCTTCTGTTGTCAGCATATGACTTCTGCCTGGACTGAGCTATTTTGAGTCTATCTCTGATGAGTTGGACCTTCTCATTCGTGTCTCGAACCATATCTGGTCCTAGTAGTTGTCTTTCACCAACTTCATCCCAGCATATTGGAGATCGACAACTTCTACCATAAAGTGCTTCGAATGGAGCCATTTGGATACTAGCCTTATAGCTGTTGTTATAAGCAAACTCGGCCAGGGGCAAATGGTCATGCCAACTTCCACCGAAGTCAATGACACATGCTCTTAACATATCTACCATGATCTGATTCGTCCTTTCTGTCTGTCCATCCGTCTGGGGATGAAAGGCAGTACTAAAGTTGAGCTTTGTCCCTATTGAGTACTGTAAACCCTTCCAAAAATGAGAGGTGAAACGCGGGTCTCGGTCAGACACAATAGTTACAGGTACACCATGTAGTCTAACAATCTCCTTGGTGTATAGTGCTGCTAGGACGTTAATCGACCAACGGCTCTTGATAGGTAGAAAGTGAGCTGATTTGGTGAGGCGGTCTATTATTACCCAGATACCATCATGTCCGCCTTGAGACTTAGGCAAGCCCATGATGAAATCCATTCCAATATCTTCCCATTTCCACTTGGGAATGTCCAGAGGATGTAACTTTCTAGCCAGTTTTTGGTGTTCCGCCTTTACTTGCTGGCACGTAAGGTAGCGAGATACAAAATCTGCTACCTCCCGTTTCATGTTGGGCCACCAAAAAATTCTTCTCAAGTCTTTGTACATCTTGGTTGCTCTAGGATGGATAGTGTATCTAGAGCGGTGAGCTTCTTCTAGTATCCTTTTCTTCATTTCTGGACAGTCTGGTACACAGGTCCTTTCATGGAATAACAGTCTGCCATCAATTGCTGACTGAAAATTAGGTCTTTCACCTAGCTTATCCTTTATCTCCATAAGTATAGGATCTTCTTCTTGCAGTCTCATGATCTCAGAAAGTAGGTCCGGATGCAAACTCATGTGTGCCAGAGTAATGCACCTTTCCTCCTTGTTCATATTTATGTCAAGCTCAGAAACTTTCTCCAATAACTTCCATTCCTGGATCATCAAATTGGACACTATTGCTCTTGGGTTCCGACTTAAAGCATCTGCGATAGAATTACCCTTGCCAGGGTGGTATTGTATGGTAAAGTCAAAATCCTTGAGGTATTCCAGCCAACGCCTTTGCCTCATATTAAGTTCCTTCTGAGAAAATAGGTACTTGAGACTTTTATGATCAGAGTACACGGTGAAAGGCTCTCCGCAGAGATAGTGTCTCCAAATCTTTAAAGCAAACACTACCGCGGCTAGTTCCAGGTCATGTACCGGGTAGTTTTCTTCATGTTTCTTCAGTTGCCTGGAAGAGTATGCAATAACTCTTCCTTGTTGCATCAGCACACACTCGAGGCCAATACTGGAAGCATCCGTATATACCTCGTACTTTTATCCTTCGATAGGTAGGGCCAAGACCGGAGCAGTAGTCAAGTGGTCCTTTAAAGCTTGAAAACTTCTTTCACAATCCTCGTTCCATTCATATGATACTTCCTTGCGAGTCAGCTTGGTGAGTGGTACTGTGATTTTTGAGAAGTCCTTGATAAAACACCGGTAGTAACCAGCTAGACCCAAGAAACTTCGTATTTCTATTGCATTTGTAGGTCGCTCCCATTTCCTCACAGCTTCAACCTTTGTAGGATCCACAGAAATTCCATCCTTCGAGACTATATGGCCTAGAAAGGATACTTCTTCTAGCCAAAACTCGCACTTGCTGAATTTGGCATACAATTGATGGTCCCTCAATATCTGTAACGCTATCCTCAATTGTACTTCATGCTCCTCTTCAGACTTTGAATATATCAGAATATCATCAATGAAAACCACAATGAATTTATCCAGATGTTGTCTAAAAGTGCTATTCATGAGCTGCATAAACGCTGCAGGGACATTTGTTAGTCCAAAAGGCATAACAGTAAATTCATAATGCCCGTACCTGCTTCGAAATGCAGTTTTGTGAATATCCTCTTCTTTGATCCTCAGTTGGTGATAACCCGACCGAAGATCAATCTTTGAGAAGTACTTTGCTCTAGATATTTGATCGAAGAGTTCATCTATCCTCGGTAGTGGATACTTGTTTTTGATGGTAAGGTGGTTCAACTGACGATAATCAATACATAGCCTCATCGATCCATCCTTCTTCTTGACAAATAACACCGGTGCTCCCCATGGGGAAGTACTCGGTCTGATGAAACCTTTCTTTAATAATTCCATGAGTTGCTCCTTCAATTCCTTCCGTTCTGCGGGGGACATTTTGTAGGGTGCTTTGGAAACAGGTCCGGCACCTGGAACAAGGTCTATGGTGAAAGAGACTTCCCTCTCTAGTGGTAAACCAGGTAAATCTTCAGGGAAAACATCGAGAAATTCCCGAACTACTTGAATGTCTTCAAGTCTGGCCACCTTAGTTTCCTGGACAGTTACAAATGCTAAGAATGCCTCGTAACCTTTGCTGATAAGTTTATGGGCTCGAAGAGCCGAGATAACTAGTGATCTCTTTTGCGGAGTAATATAAGTTAACTCCGGGTAATCTACAAAGGTTACTTTCCCATTCCGACAGTCTACAGTTGCCCGATGGGTGGAAAGCCAATCGGCACCTAGAATGACATCATACCCCTGTAGATCTAAGCATATCAGATCAGCAGGTAGATTGTGGCCTTTAATCCTGACCTCACAGTTTTGGTAATGGTATGTGACTTCGGAATCATTCCCTAACGGAGTAGAAATTACTAAGTTCATCCGTTCAGGTTCCATAGAGAATGAAGCAGAAAATTTCTTCGAAACAAAAGAATGGGTTGCGCCGGTATCGAACAAAACTTGAGCAAACTTGGAACAGATAGATAAGGTACCTTCCACCAGTCCGCCTTCAGTTGGTTTCGTCTCTTGCAGAGCTTGGAGAAGTCCTTGCTTCTTTGCTGGGCGCTTTTCTTCTTTGATTGTTGATTCCACCCGTTCATTCAACAGGGGGCAATCAGGGATTCGGTGTTCCCGACTCCCGCATCGGAGGCACGCTCCCAACTTTCTCCAGCATTCATTGGCCTTATGGCCAGGCTTGTCACAATAATAGCAATTCTCCTTAGCTGGCGTAGTGATGGAGAAAGGCTTGTGGATTTGCTTGGGCTTCTTATCCTTGGAGTACTCCCCTCCAACATTGGGTCGCTTCTTGTTGAAAGAAGGTTTGAAGTTGCCGGAGGTAATAACGATCTCCTTCTTGTCCTTACCACGGATTTTGTCCGACAACTCCATGGCATCTTCCAGCAGTTGAGCACGTCGAACAATCTCTGGATATACTTGGATATCCATTGGTGCCAATTGAGTGATGAATTGGGGCCTAAGCCCATTTAAGAAACGCCGGGCTTTCATCTTCTCCGTACACACCAAGTGAGGTGCGTACCTTGATAGCCTAGAGAACTGGGCCTCATACTCGGCCACGGTCAGGGTTCTTTGCTTGAGAGCGGCAAATTCCGCGGCCTTCTTCTCTTGGACGCGGTCGGAGAAATATTTATTATTGAAATGACCAACAAAGTCAGTCCATGACACATTGTCTTCTATTAATGTAGCTTCGACTGACTCCCACCAGCACCTTGCATCTTGTTCCAGTTGAAATGTAGCTAGTAGGACCCTTTTCATCATCCGTGCACTGCATGACACGGAATATTCGCTCGATCTCCTTCAACCAATTCTCAGCATCATCCGGGTTAGAAGAACCAGTGAACTTAGGTGGGTTCATATTCCTGAAACCTCTGTGGAGATCTCCCGCTCCACGGTTGGATCCACCTTACGCTATCTGTTGTAATGCCTGGGTAAAATCCTGGACAATACGCTGCATCTCACGCCATTGGGCACGTTCCGTAGCCATAATCCTACAAGAGTTTAAATTAATCTCATATTTATTTATAAGGATGGTCACCCTATGATGACTTAAATCCCTTGGCTCTACCCGATCTCACGAGTTTAAGGGTTGACCTATCCTTGAACTTGGGGTTACCTAGGAGTTCAAAACCCTAGGCTCTGATACCACAAAAATTGTCACGCCCCGAGCGCGGAAGAAACCCGGAGAGCGTGACGAGTTTATAATCATTCATGTCAATCAGAGCAATAACAATTTTGACGACAACGACAGAGCGCGCTAATAACAACAATAATATAAAAAACTGACACCTTCCACACTAAATCATCAATACATAATGTCAATTTAATAATGACTCGTTTAAATAAAGGTGACTTAATAATAATAACAGAAAGACACGACGCAACAGGACTTGGCACGGTGCTTAGGGACTTCTACCCTCATCACTCTTGGTCATTCCCATCTGGTCGCTATTCAGAGTCCAAATTACCTGAAAAATTATTGGAAAGCACTTGATGAGCGAACGCTCAGTAGGAATTATATCTTCAGACCCAGACTTGCTTTACGTGATTAATACATTATGCAGTATGGCATGATTATGTATAAAAAAATGCGAGTGAATAACGAGAGTGGAATAACAATAAATATTAAGAACGAGCTAGTAGGGTATCATGTATATCAAGTAAATTTAACAACGGTACCGAGCAAGTAATATCAAGTCAGGTCACGAGATAGTGGCTACACATTTGTTCGAGGACTGCCCAATTAGGGCCACGCAAGTCAAGTGTATCAAATCAAGCAAGAAAGAATTGTGGAACGTCATCAATCAGGCTAGTCATGTACTCCGGTGTAATGCCACACCGTAATCATTCAACTCCCATGGACACAAGTACTTTCGGGTGCTCCTCCGAGGACTAGATTGGGCCCTATATGCACAGGCATTGGTCACATAAATTGACATCCACTATAGTTTTGTAGCCATTGGGAATTCTAAAGAAAATAGCTTATTGTAGGATGTTAAGGTGGATTAATGGAATTTTGGAATTCAAGGCCAGAGATTTATGTAGAGATGACTTAACTAGAAAATATGCATAAGACTAGGTAATTGGAGTCCTTCTAGGAAACCGTAGAATGGAATTGGCGTCCTTATTAACGGGTGCTAATTATGTAAATATGATATTTAAGCAAGAATAAATAGCGTCGGTTATAACAGGCGCAATTTAACTTATTATTAATTTTTTTCCACTTAATATAAATGACGTCCTTATAGGTGGATGTTCATTTCTCGTATTTTTAATTAAACAAATATTGACCTCTTTTTTAAAGACGTTATTTCATTTAATATATAACATACCTTTTAAAAGGACACATATTATTTAATAAGAACTTTTGAAAATAAAGTATATGATAATTAGGAGAATAATTCAAGGATTTCAAATATATAATTTTTTTAATTTATGTTGTCTAGTTTAATAGATATAGAATTTCAAGGTATGGTTATATATTTATATACCTATTCAAATGAGTGGGTTCGCATGAACGCCGTTACAATTGTATGCTACTGTTCATCTCATGGATGAACAGTGACACTTTTTATTTATTGAGTTTTTACAGAAACTAATTACATGATAAATAGGAGAAAATTTTAAGGATCTTAACCCTGAAATATCACGATTTTATTGTATCAGGATAAAAAGATAAAAATCGATGAAGATGGTACGGGTGTTAAGCATATGAATAGTGACCCATTTCAAATACTAATCTTTTTCCAAACTAATTACATGATAAATAGGAAAAATATGTGAGGATCTTAACCCTGAAATATCACGATTTTATTGTATCAGGATAAAAAGATAAAAATCGTCAAAGATGGTACGAGTGTTAGCTACATGAATAGTGACCCGTTTCAAATACTAATCTTTTTTCGAAACTAATTACATGATAAATAAGAAAAAGATATGAGGATCTTAACCTTGAAATATCATGATTTTATTGTATCAGGATAAAAAGATAAAAATCGTCAAAGATGGTATGGGTGTTAACTACATGAATAGTAATCTATTTTTAATACTAATCCATTTCTAAAACTAAACAACCAGAAAAGTTTATAAGGTGATCGTCTAACCATTTAACTAAGCATGTTTTTAAGAGTTTTCGTCTGGGGAGAGAAGACCTACCTTAAATGATATTCTGAGAATGAATAGTGAGATATAATAAGAAGAAGACGTCTCTGCAACTTCCTTCATGTTTACCACCACCACAGGAAAGGGAATAAAGATGATAGCACCCATCTTGTGCAACATCAAAGAACAAGAAATGGAAGAGGAAGAAGAGTGTTTAGGAGAAGATGTACAACAACTTTGCACGAATGAGAGCAGGGGGATTTATAAAAGAGGTGTGGTTCGGATGGGAAGGTTCTAATGGCTTCCTGTGTGAACAAATTCCCAGCCGTTCAACAGCCGAAAACTATTTTCATTTGGACACTAATCCGCGTATTGACCATCCCCCCTACTTTAATGATGTCGACTGTCCCCATTTGTCACATGTGTTAAGGTTGGGTGGTTCACATGTGTTAATGTTAAGTGGGTGGCAGATAACACGTGTATGGGCTTTGTGTGTATACAGATGGTTATTTGGGGTTGGGGTTGGCCCACTGGGAAACTCACATGGGTTTGGGCTCTTTGATGTGGGTTTGTAAAACCTCCAAGGCCCATTTATATATTTTAAGGGGAAACAATAATATGAGCCCACTAAAGTATATATGTAGATGTGGGTTTGTAAAGCCTTCAAGGCCCATTTATATTAAGGGGAAACAATAATATAAGCCCACTAAGTGTACATGTAACAATTTGTAAAGCCTCCAAGGCCCATATATATTAAGGAAAATAATAATATAAGCCCACTAAGTATATATATGTAACAATTTAGGTTTGTGTAAAGCCTTCAAGGCCCTTTTGTTTAATTATTTATTTATTTTTACACTAGTTTGTTTCTAATTAGAGTACATGTTTTTCTTTAAACTTTTCAGGGGTGCTACATTTGGTGTCAACGGAAAAGATGAAGGCCAAGAGGTGTCCCAATGGATTGAAGCTTCAGTATATTAACCAATTGGAACCTTTAAAGATCCACACTTATGCTGAGATTGTAAGAAAGGCACAAGTTCTCGAAGATACCATGGAAATGACCGAGAGGATTTGAGGAAAGAACACCAAGAAAGAGCAGACCACTAGTTCTAGGAGTTTCAACCCCAATAATGACAAGAAGAGGCCCACTGGCGGGTCTAGTTCATGGATGGACAAGAAGTCGAGGAGTGATGTTAAGAAGTCAGGTCTGGTTGCATCATCCAAAGCTCTTTGCAAGTACTATGACTATCCGGGTCACAAGATGGAAGAATGCTGGCGCATGGTAGGCGCTTGTCTTTGTTGTGGGAGTCGGGACCCCCGCATTCCTGAGTGTCCCCTCCTATCAGATCAAGCTACTCCGAACAAGCCGCATGGAGGCAAGAAGCGACAGGGCAAGCTCCAAACCCTACGGGAAATCGAGACTGAGGCCACCGAGGAGGTTGGACCTGTTGAAGGTACACTTATTATTTTTGATAAGCTGATGTATGTTCTTTGTGATACTGGAGCAACACATTCCTTTATTTCTCAAAATTTTGCTAAATCCTTGCCTGTGAAACCAATGTTATTGAATTCTTAATTGAAAATCTCAACCCCTATCGGTTCGGGTTTGGCAATTAAGTACTTTTATCCCTCTAGTAAGATCTTGGTTAGTGGAAAGAATATGCCAGTTGATTTGGTTTTCATGAAAATGAAGGATTATGTTGTAATCCTAGGGGCCGACTGGTTGGCTAGATATGAGGTCAGTGTTCATTGTAGAACTAGCTTCGTGTCTTTTTCTGGACACCCCGAGCATTCTTTTGTTGGGGTTAGGCACTCTAAGTCCGTGCCGCTTATTTCGGCTCTTCAAGCTGAGAAGTTATTGAATAAAGGATGTCAGACATTTCTAGACTTGGTTTCTTTAACCAATAAGAAGGCGTTTGAGATTAAGGACATCCCTATTGTTCGATATTTTCCAGATGTTTTTCCTAATGAATTGTCTGGACTTCCGCCTGAAAGAGAGGTAGTCTTTTCTATTGATCTAATTCCTAGCGCATCCCCTATTTCTATGGCTCCGTATCGTATGTATCCTACGGAGTTGAGACAATTAAAGAGGTAATTAATGGAGTTACTTGAGAAAGGATTTATTTGTCCGAGTACATCCCCGTGGGGAGCCCTAGTGTTGTTCGTGCAGAAGAAGGATGGTTCCTTGAGACTGTGCATTAACTACCGACAATTGAACCAGCTTACTGTCAAGAACAAGTATCCATTGCCAAGAATAGATAAACTATTCGATCAGATAGTGGGAGCCCAATATTTCTCTAAGGTTGATCTTCGATCAGGATACCATCAGCTGCGGATCAAGGATGAGCATATCTTTAAAATAGCCTTTCGTAGCAGGTACGGGCATTTTGAATTTGTGGTAATGCCTTTTGGACTAACGAATGCTCCTACAGCTTTCATGCAGTTGATGAATAGTGCGTTCCGGCCCTACCTAGATCAGTGGGTGGTGCGGACACCCGAGCAGTTGAGCGGCGCGATACGCCGAGCCACCGGTACCGCACACGGAGCACGACTCGAGCCACCTCAGCATCTATTTGGCTCGGAGACAGCCTGGAGACGCCCCCCTGAGTCCCGCCATTTATTATATTTAGTTAGACTTTATATGTGTGTAATTTATGTTTATTTCATTGCATTCGGTTTGCCATTTTGATTGTAATAGGGGCTTATGTGCAATTTGGACCCCGTGGGCCCCACGGGCCCCCCCAGGCCCCATCCCATTGAGCCACCTCACCCATGGGCCCCATGTGGGGTCAGTCAACATGTCAAATGGAGGCTTCTAGATGGGTGGGCCAAGTGGGCGACAAGGGGCTTGGAAAGTCCACATTTGGCCACCCACCCCCACCTACCAAGTCCACCTTCTACACCTAGTCCAAGGGCCGCCCCCCTCCTTATAGTTTTTTATTTATTTTTTGTGTGTGTGTCACACTCCATCCCAACCCTCCATTCCCATCCCCTAGATCCAATGGTTGTGGATGGATGTGAGATGTAACCTATTTAAGCTTGTATTTTCTATTTTGATGAATTAATGCCATTTGATTCAAACTAATTCAAGAGCAAGGGCTGGTGCGCCCCCCTCCTCTCTCCTCCCTCTCCCCCTTGAAGCTGTGAAGGCTTCCATTCTGAGGTGCGACGCCTCGTGTATCGGTTCTGACGATCGCCGCCACCGCCACGAGCCGCCACCGCACCGCCATCACCATCAACGGAGTTCTGCTCGCGCAGTACCACAGAAGCTTCCACGAATTTCTTGTCTCAGCCACGAGCTCAGATAGATCTAGGGATTTTAGTGGATGTTCCACAGGTGTCAAGGACATCCCATAAATTTTGGTTTGCCATTCAGATCTCGTTTCATATTTTTTTATTTTCGCCCACTCTTCCATTTCGGTACTACCAGAGTTCTGTCCAGATTCATCCCCGCCCTGAGTTTCATACCTTAGATCCACTTTTTGATTTCTGCTAGTTCGCCCAATTTTACTGGAGATTCCACCCATCCACCCCTTCATCCAAAATTTTTCTCCATTTTTGGTTCGTCCATCGCATATTTTCTAAAAATCGTTCTCAGTCCCAGCTACAGTTTTATCCCCCTGTTCCCAGATCCGACCACCAGTCACCCCAAAAATCATAGTAAATCCCCACCACCTCCAAATCCAATTCCAAAAATATTCCCAGTTCCGTGGTTGGATACCCTACAACTTTGAAGAAGAGCTAAAGAGCTGAATCGGAGGTTTACTAGGTGGTGAACGGTGGTTCTTAGACAAGTACCCTGCAGATCTGAGATTTCGATTACTGTACAACAGGGGCTTGTAAATTCATTAAAGTTCTGATCCGACCAGATCCAGCAGATCTCTCTGGCTCTAGATTGAAGCATTTGAAGAGAGCTTTCCAACGATAGCTCATGCGTCCCGATCCGACGTCGGGATTGATCGCAGCGGCCGTTTTCGCCGGAGCGCGCGCCTGAAAATAGCAACTAAAAATCCGTGGGCAGCAACTTCAAAGCTTGGGAATCGGGACCGATCGACCCCCGATCGGTGTTCCCGACCGACTGCCATCCGTGGAGGCGCGCCACCAGGGGTCCCCATCATAGTGGGTCCCACCCCCGCAGATCCGGAGGACAGCGCCATCCGTGGGCCCCGCGGGCCCGCAGAACCCGCGGTTCGGAAAGCACGAAAACGCGGAGTTCGGCACCGCCGGGCGACATCAAGATGCTGCCCGTCAACCCGAGTTGCGTGATTCCCGAGCTCCACATGTGACCTTTTACCTCCCTGCGTGGAGTGGGTCAAACCTTTGTATTGCTGTGATATTGTTTAACCGGGAGTCCGTGATTCGGCCGGGGTTATCTTCGCCACGCCGGGTGCGTGGAGGTAATTGTCCGAACCTCTTGGCGTTCATTTGCTTAGCTAGTATACGGTCTTTTGCCGCTGCCGAGAGCGTAGGTACTAGCCCGTGTGTCCATGTCACCGTTGTGAGAGTTAGTGTGACCCGTCCCGTGACTCAATCCGAGTCCGGAAGTTGAGTCGGACTATCCTTGACCTCCGCCGGTTCCTTAACCACGCACGGTCCGCGCTTTCCCTCGCTTGGGATGACGAGTGAGCTTCCACTTCTGTTAGCGACGTTTTGCCACTAGGAGCTCGTAGTGTCGGGCTTAGTGTCTCCCTGGTGTGTGCTGCTAGTCGCGTCTTCATCTAGAGTCTGAGGGTGGCACCTAATAGTGTCGTCTCCCGTGTCCGTCCCACATCAGTGGGTCATGGTGTTTATTGATGATATTTTGATATACTCCAAGAGTGAGGAGAAACATGCTGAGCACTTGAGGATGGCATTGAAATTATTGAGAGATTATCAGTTATATGCCAAGTTTAGTAAATGTGATTTCTGGTTACATGAAGTGTCTTTTCTAGGACACATTATCACTAAAGAAGGAATTTTTGTTGACCCCTCGAAGGTAGAAGCAGAAAGAAAGTGGGATAGGCATGTAAATGTAACTAAAGTAAGAAGTTTTTTAGGCCTAGCAGGTTACTATCGAATATTCATTAAGGATTTCTCCAAGATTGCAGTACCCCTGACCAGATTGACCCGCAAGGAGAATCAGTTTGAGTGGTCAGAAGATTGTGAGCGGAGTTTCCAAACTCTGAAGGACTGTTTGACCACTGCCCCTGTTTTGGCTTTGCCTTCTGGAGAAGGAGGATTTGAGGTCTATGCGGATGCTTTAGGCATTAGTTTGGGTTGTGTGCTTATGCAGAATGGCAGGGTGATAGCCTATTCCTCTAGACAACTAAGGAAGCATGAAGAGGATTATCCCATCCATGAC
This sequence comes from Amorphophallus konjac, assembly GCA_022559845.1. Lineage (NCBI taxonomy): Eukaryota > Viridiplantae > Streptophyta > Magnoliopsida > Alismatales > Araceae > Amorphophallus > Amorphophallus konjac. The sequence continues at coordinate 325,630,715 of CM040118.1, read as the reverse complement.
TTGGAACTCGCTACAGTGGTGTTTGCCCTGAAAATTTGGAGGCACTACTTATACGGAGAGGCTTTTACTGTATTCTCTGACCGTAAGAGTCTTAAATACCTATTTTCTCAAATGGAACTTAACATGAGGCAGAGAAGCTGGCTTGAGTATTTGAAGGATTTTTATTTCTCTATTGAGTACCATCCTGGAAAAGGAAATGTGGTGGCTGATGCTTTGAGCCGCAAGCCGATAGCAAAGTTGTCAAGTCTCATGTTGCAAGAATGAAAACTGTTGGAACAGTTTGCTAGTCTAGACCTCAATGTTAGTGAGGGTCAGGTCTTGATCGCTCAGTTTCAGCTTCATCCAGAATTATTGATGGAAATCAAGTCCCTGCAAGGAAATGATCAGATGTTGGTAGAGATCAAAGAAAGTCTGAGCATTAGACCAGATTTTATATTAGCCGATGACGGTAGGTTGTTGTTTCGAGGAAGAACATGTGTTCCTGATGTGGCCGAAGTAAAAGGCAAGATCTTAGAAGAAGCCCATAGGTCAAGGTATACTATTCACCCTGGAGGTACTAAGATCTACCGGGATTTAAAAATGACCTTTTGGTGGCCGAGCATGAAAAAGGAAGTGGCAGAATTTGTGAATAGCTGCTTGGTATGTCAGCAAGTAAAGGCTGAGCATTTCAGACCTGCTGGGAAGTTAAAGCCGCTCGATATACCACAATGGAAATGGGAGAGCGTCGGCATAGATTATATCATGGGTCTACCTAGAACTCGTGGTGGAGTTGATGCGATATGAGTCATTATTGATAGACTAATAAGTCTGCTCATTTCTTATCCATTAAGTCAAAGTGGATAGTTGATGTTTTGGTTGCTCTGTATATGAAGGAAGTAGGAAGATTTCATGGAGTACCGGTAAGCATTGTGTCAGATAAAGACCCCAGGTTTACTTCACATTTTTGGAGAGGACTGTAAGAGTCCTTGGGAACCCGTCTAAATTTCAGCACTGCCTTTCATCCTCAGACGGACGGGCAGACCGAAAGAACTAACCAGATCATTGAAGATATGCTAAGGGCTTGCATAATTGACTTTGGAGGTAGCTGGCATGAGCACTTGGCTTTGATTGAGTTCGCCTACAATAATAGTTACCAGTCCAATATCTAGATGGCTCCGTTCGAGGCACTTTATAGAAGAAGTTGTCGATCACCATTGTTTTGGGATGAGATAGGAGTGAAGCAATGGCTGGGATCGGATCTCATTTCAGAATCATCCATGAACATTCGTGTTATTTGAGATCATATGCAAGTGGCACAATCGAGATAGAAAAGTTATGTTGATAATAGAAGGAGAGCCTTGGAGTTTCAAGTCGACGAGCATGTATTCTTAAAGGTTTCACCTATGAGAGGAATTCGTAGGTTTGGCATTCGTAGCAAGCTAAGTCTGAGATACGTGTTTGAGATTTTAGAAAGAGTTGGAGAAGTTGCTTACAGATTAGCGCTACCACCTCAGTGATCTGGAGTGCACAACATTTTTCATGTATCTATGTTGCGAAAATATGTTTATGACCCCACTCACATCATTCAACATGCAGATCTGGAATTAAAAGAAGATTTGACTTATGAGGAGAAGCCCATCAAAATTTTGGATTGGAAGGAACAACAACTCAGTAATCAGTCCATACCAATGGTTAAGGTTCAGTGGAGTCGGCGTGGAACCAAAGAAGCTACTTGGGAGTCTGAAGATGTTATCCGAAGGTAATACCCCGATTTATTCTAAGGTCAGCTATCTTACTATCCCCATTTCGATAGGTGTAGTGAATTTAGAGGACCAAATTCCTTAAAGTGGGGGAGGGTGTAGCACCCCGAGAATTTATTTAAATAAAATTTCTAATTATTTCAAAAATTTCTGATTTATTAAATTGGAAACCCCTTTTGGTTAAAATTCAACTAATTTATAAAAAATATGGAAAAAATATAATCAAGTAGAGAATGAAACGTTTAGACTATTGTCCTTCTGGGTCAAACCCTAATTAAAATCCTAACCAAGCCGAATTAAGGAATTTAGGCAAAAATCGGACCTTTAAGTAACCGAACCTTAGATTGCTTAATTAGGGCCCAAATCATGATCATTTGAGCCCAAATAAAGCCCATTAGACCGATCTTGATTGGAAGCCCTTTAGCCCTCTCGTTTCTCGCCAAAACCCTAGCCCTAAAGTTCAAATTTGGGCGAGTTGCGGCGGCGGGACTTGGTCAAGCGCAAATCGCGCGTAACCCGCGTGCGTGGGAGTCTATCCTTTTCAATCGACCCTTCCAGAATCAATTGACCCTATAAAACTAACGCTAGCCCGACCTAGTATCGACGTTTGCTACGGCTGCCGGCGAGGAGCGAGGACGTGGGAGTATTCGGCGACGAGAGCAAGGTGTTCTTCGTACGGTTCGGGTTACTTGCATTCGTCTTCTTCCTTCGATTAAAGTAGGCAATCGTAGCCCAAATCCATCATAAAATATACCCTTTGAAGTGTTCTGAAGTCCTCTTTTTGCTGGCATGAAAAGCCCTAATTATTGTATCATGTAGCATGTGTATTACCCTTTTAGTCAGGACATTTCCAGTTAGGGCACCGTCCATGTTAGCATCTTTTGGTCAAGTCAATGCTCGGTGGAGGCAGGCTAAAATCCAAATTAATCCCGACATGTTATGCATTTTTATGTCCTCTTTTCGTTAGATTTATTTTTCCCAATTTCTATGCTATAGACCGTTCGAATTTAGTGATGGAATTAGAGTCTATCAGAGATCGCCGGAGACCGGGCGTGCCGACCTGTTTGCAATCGTAATAGGAACCGCCCCGGGACCGTAGCGGTCGGTCGATAAACCATTTCATTGTAACCAGCGGTCGCTCGATAGACCATTTTTGCCTATCTTATAGTTTTGTTGATTGTCACCCAAAGCGGTCATTCGATAGACCGCTAGCCTCTGTTAGCGGTCCTATATAGACCGTCTCGTATCGTGATTTCTTTTTGGGTATGTTTTGATTATATTGATTACCTCGGCTAGACTGCATGTGTAAGACAAAAACCCATACAAGGAAATTGGTAAATTTATGGAATATGATTCAAGGAACTGATTACCTCGGCTAGACTGCATGTTCATGATTAAACTCACTTTTCCATTCCATCACATTACGTTCTCCAACATGATCTTGGTTATAAAAGTTGAAATTTGTCAGCATGTCACAATAGTTATGGTGAAATAAATGTGGAAAAATTATCTAGGGTTGTTCTGACAGTCACTCCACTCCGGTGGTACTGACTAACCGATTATATATCATTTTCGATACTTTATAAACCATTCAATCTTGTAATGGTTGGGACTCTCCGCCGAATATTCCTTCCATCAGATTAGGACCTCCATTATGAGATCCGTATGACCCCGCGAGCCTGGGATTCCCACGAGAATGTCGGGCGGATTGTACCCCCAAAACCTGCACCCAGATTACTCGATCGAGTCGTGTGATTTTACGGCCCGAATTGGGGTTGTATTGTTAATTGCGGCTCATCTGGGACCGCTGCCGACTGGTTGCGGCCCAGGGATGACGGCTTGCACCCTTGAAGCGGCCCTGTTGTGACAGTTTGATTGCTGGCCCATGAGCCAGGTTCTGTTGGTCGATTTCTTTATTTTCCCATCTACCTAGCCCTGTCTCAGTTGACCAAATCACCCCTGGTTTGACTTGGGTGGTGGGCTGGACCTTGGTTCAGTTTCACCACTTATCTGGTGGGCTGGGAACTTGTTAAGTCAACTGCTTAAAATTTTAAGCTGGGCCCAATGAGTTGCGGCCATCACTGGACCATTTTCACCCTCTAAGCGGACCTCCGAGGACCGTCTTATGAGTTGTGGCGGCCCAGTAGAGACCGTTTCTTTGGTTGGGTTGCCCATGATCCATTCGTCTCTGAAACGGCCTAATGTGGACCGTTATCCTTGCTGAAGCGGCCCACTCAGGACCGTCTTTTATTGCTTGCGGCCCACTCTTGACCGTTTTTCATCAGTTAACTCTGGGCTTGGTCCTCCTGGCCCAACATCGACCTTAGCAGTCCATTCCGGACCATTTAGCCCTGGTTGCAGCCCTTGTGCGACCGCAACCCCTCCAGAAACTTGTTTTCCGTATTTCTTGGGTGTTCTTTTGCCAGGCCATGGTTGGCTTGTGCTACATTCAACTCTAAGTATATTCTTGTCCTGGGTAAGCCACTGTCTTAGGGCTTCCCGGTTAATTATGGAAGTTCACTAGATCCTAGAAGATAAGTTACATAGTTTGACCTTGGAATTCTGGCCGATTCCAATGAATGTCTAGATATTATTTGGGATCTTGGATCCACCAAATCAATGCCAACGCATCATAAGGGCCCGGTCTGGTCCTGGGAGGAGCGCCCGAAAAGTACTAGTGCCCCGGAGAGTTGTAATGACATGGTGAGGCATTGCACCGAGTGCATGACTAGCTTGTTATCTATGACATTCATTATTCCTTTCTTAGTGAATATTGATAATTGATTCCTTCACGGAATTACCTCGACATGACTTGTTACATCGCGTGTTTGATCGGCCAATCCATAGTGCATCACTATTCTATTGTTCAACTGCACCCCTTGTCCTCAATGTTCTTGATTATTGCAGTTTTGTTTTATTTATTTGCATGACATTCAAATTAATTGGTTAATTACTTAAACTTGCATGCTATTGCATACTGAGCATTCGCTCAATTAGTTCCCCCCCCTTTCAGGTAGCTATGATGAAGGAACTCACACGGACGGGGATGGGCAAGAGTAAAGACATGGAGTGGACCCCGATAGGCGTGAACCGTGCTGATGTCATAGATAGTCGTTGGAGTAGTCTTAAAGTTGTTTTAAAGAGTCATTGTATGTGGTTAGTCCAGTTGTTCAATTCGAGTTGTAATCTTCTCTTCGTCTGTTAATTCAGTCTTTATGTAAGGAAGATATGGAGGTTGGAACTTATTTTCTCTCCTTGTGAAGAAGTTGGTGCTTTTCTTTGAAGCTATCTTGTTATTGCTCTGTCTATCTTGAATGAATATAACTGCCATGTTCTGATATTCCGCGTCGGGACGTGACATCATCTTTTCCAGGACCTCCCTCCTGAGGTTTTGCTTACATATTTGAACGGCGTCCTCCAGATGCGGGGGTCGTTTGCATCTCATTCTGAGGTTCCTTCACCTCTTAATGTAGTCAAGAGCCATTTCATCATGCCTTTGTCTGGCTGAATATAATTCAGCTACAGTGACCTCTCTTTCGGTAACATGGAACTTTTCTCTTAACTTCTTCTGCATATCCGGCCAGTCGCTGATCAACCTGGCCGGTAGACTGGAGTACCATTTGAAAGCAAGCCCTATCAGCGAGGACCCAAAAAATTTCAGCAAATATGACTCATCTGCGGCCAAGTCTCCCATGATTGTCATATAGTAGGTAATGTGTTCTTTAGAGGAACCCTGCCCATTGAATTTGTCAAACTTTGGTAGCTTGCTGATCCCCAAAGGGAGCCGCTTGGCAACTTGATGCAGCGTATAAGGCAATCGATATGCATCAAATGTGGTATATTCTTCTTCCCCCGATCGGGCAGCTTCATTTCGATCATCTTTTTGACTATCAACCTATTCATGGCGGTTGGGTTGACCGGCTCTGGATAGAAGTGCGTCGGCTGAAGGTATGGGGTACCAATGTGGTTGCCTGCGGCGTAGAGCAGAGCAATGGCTCCTGATGAGGCTGTGGCAGCACGGGTGGCAGCAACGGCTGCGGAAGACATTGCTGGGCAGTGGCCGGGCTGTGCTTCGCAGGCTGGAAGAGAGTGCATGGTGGTGAAAGGTCGCTTGGGTTGACACCTCCCCACGACGACTCCGCCTGCATGTCTAGTTGTCTTAATAGCAAGGGCTGCTCTGTTCTCTCGCTTAACTGTTTCTTCAGGAGCTCTATCTCTTATTGGTATTTTTGCAGCAACATTAACACAGACAAGTCTAAACCAGGCCCGCTAGTAACAACTTCTGAAGTCTCTCCTGAGACTATTTCTATTGGGATGGCTAGTAGGGCCTCAACCCCTTCCGTCGTCACCTCATTTGCTGTGATGGTAAACACTTCTTCATCAACAACTTATTTTCCTTTAGCCCGTAGGCTCTCACTGGCAGCTTTGCTTCTTTTAGTTACCGGCCCATGCCGTTCAGCAAGCCTTGCTAGCTCATCTTGTACGGTCGGGAGAGCCCCGTACCGACTAGCAATCCCTGCTATATTACATGAGTTGTAACGCCCTAAATTTTTTGGATTATTTATCGGGTCAGGATCCGTGAGTTTCAGATCGCTTTCGGAACCCCGTGTAGGGTGAATCGTTGCGTTCTCTGACTCCGGGAGGTTACCACTACGTTGTGCGTTTTCCGAGGATCACGAGAAGTATTTTTGCTATTTTTTCATATTTTTTGGAATTTTTTGATTTTCTTTATATAAATCCCCTTAACCCCCTCTCTCTCCTCATTCTCTCTTTCTCACTCTCTCTCTCGTCTCTTTCTCTTCCCCTCTCCCCCAGGCAACCGACGGTGGCTGAGGAGGGCGAGACGGCGAGGCGAGGAATGAGGAGCGGGTCGAGGATCGAGGGCCGGTGGCATGTGGAAGCCCCGTCGCGAGTTCATGTCCCAGCGAGGGTTTAACGGCATTTTCTTGGCGGATCGGCGTCCTTGGTATGCGAAATCTTTGGTAGAGCTAGATCGATGGATCCCCAGCTCATGTACTTCCATTCCCGTGATTTTGGTAGGCCGTGGTGAGCCGAGCGGGCTTATTTGAGCATTTTGTGGAAAATGCATGTTTTGGGGGAGTGAGCCGAATCTAGCATTTTAACGGCATTTTTGGGGTTCAAATGGGTCCTCTCGGTGCTAGGGAGGTTGGGGACTAGTTTCCCCTTATTTTCCTCTTCATGTGGGCATGAACGGGGCATGGAACGGAGTTTTTCACCGAACTCGCCATTTTCAGGTTTGCGGACAAGTAGCGGTCCTACCAGGGACCGTCACTATCCCTGGCAGTCCTCTGGAGGCTGCCACTTACCCCTCTATGTCGGTAGGTTTTACGGTCGTGGGATAGACTGCCTAAAGGGCTTAGCGGCCTGGTGTGGACCGCCATGCACCCTATGGCGGTCAGGCCAGGACCATTTATAGTCTTTATTGTAGCGGGCGTATGGCGGCCTGAGGGTGACCTCCTAGGTCTAGCGGTGGCCTCGCGACTGGCCGCTACTCTCCGAATAGCAGCCAGGGCACTACCATTTTGCGTTTTGGAGTTATTCGAGGCTAGGAGGTATAGCGGCCATGCGGCTGACCGCTAGGTGACACCTAGTGGTCAGGCAATGGACCGACATCCCTCTTGGCGGTCTGGGAGTGACCGCATGTGTTCTAGAGGCACCTGGGGCTATGCGGTCTTGGCTGGACTGCTAGGCCAAGCTATGCGGTCCTAGCCAGACCGCCAAGCTCTGTGACGGTCCAGGGAGGACCGCCACTTGGGTTTTGTGCCTGCCGTGCCTGTTTAGCGTTGTGTTGGTCTCCAGTTGACCCGGTTGTGATCTAGTGATCGACCTTATGCCTCGTAAGTGTCCCGGACATTCCATGGGTTCTGTGACCGTGTTTCTGGTGTGTCTGGAGGTATCGTGTTACCTCGATTAACATACCCGTAGATTTAGAGGGTCCGGGTGGCCCTATGTGTGTGTTTTGGGCTTTGTGTTAAGCTTGATCGAGTCACCGTGTATCGGTGCGCATGTGGTGGGGTTTCCCCCCCATGTCGTGGGTTTCTCCAGAAGGTGATTTCCGAGTGGGACGTTCATAAGGCCTTGGACTGCGAGTCCAATCACCCAACCTGGGGCTGGAGGTTCCCTACTTTTCCCTGGGATAGGGAATCGGCTTGGCGGCTTGTGAGTTGCCTTGGTGATCCGGGACGGACACGCGACCTGGGACTCTAGCTCGCGACTCATCCCTTAGCGAGAGAAACGCTGGACCGTGCGCGGTTAAGAAACTGGCAGTGAGTCTCGGGTATCGACTTTTCGTGTATACTCGGATCGAGTCACGGGACGGGTCACTTACTCTCTCTCTCTCGCACCGGTGATAACAATATATCGGGTTAAGAATCCTAACACTCGCAGCGGCATATACAAATAGATACGAGTAAAGCAAATGCGAAAGAGAGAGGGAGCGAATTTACCTTCACGCGTCGGGCGTGAAGAAGACGATCCCGGCCAAGTCAGTAACTCCCAGTACAGTAAATATTTAAATTACAGTAGTGAATTTTGATGCCCACTCCACGCAAGGAGGTAACGGGCTACAAGTGGGCCCGGGAGGACCGATATTGGGTTGACGGGCAGCACTTTGGTCACCCCGTCGGCGCTGTTCGGACGGCGCAAGCTACTGGTTGTAGGGCCCACGTGCTGGTCAGCGGATCCGAGTGGGCCCAGAGTGGTACGACTGTGACGGTGGCTCTTGGAGAGGCGCTCCCTGGGATGGAGGCACGCTGGTTCGCATTGTGGAAGGCGAGTCGGCTCCGATCGGCACGTGTGGGAGTTGCTGTCCACAGATCTGGAGTTCTATTTTTACAGCACGCGACCCGACGAGATCAGCTACTGCGATCACTCTCGACGTCGGATCGACACGAAAGTGGTACCGTTGGAAAGCTGATCCGAAATCCTTCGACCATGGACTATGAAAAGAATTTCTGTGGATCTGGATTTTTCGTGGTGGATTTTTCAATGGACTGACTGACAGACTCAGAAAACTCAGGACAGAAATAGAGTTTCCTAATAACTTGCGTTGACCGTGACTCAAACCTCAAATATAGAAGTTGACCTCTTCACAAAAGTTGTAGAGGAAGAAACAAGAAGGACGGGGAGAATTTGTGTAGAATTTCTAGAGGATATTTGATAGGGAAAAATGATTTTATACTGGACAAGGGTCGGATCTGAATTGCACAGGATAGAACAAATTTGGGAAAAGATAGTGATTTTTAAAAATAGTAAAAGGACTACAAAAAATCCAAGAAAATTCTTGGATGATGGGTGTGGTGGACATAACTTCCAATAAAATTGGTGACTCAAACAAACAAAGGAAAATGGGTCAAAATGAGGAAAGACAAGGTTAATGTGACACAAAACTGAGTACAGACAGAATTGGAAGGCTGAAGAACACGAAAATGGAAAAATAGAAAATGAAGGCTAGAAAATAGGATAATTGTTTTGGGAGAGGGTATTGACGTGGTGAACCTACCCTCAAAATTTGGGCTCCAGCAGATCACGGAGCTGGGAGCTAAAATTCGAGCAAGGAGGCTCTGTCCAGATTTGGGTAGAACTCCGGTGATGGTGGCGGCGGCGCGATGGCGGTGCGATGGCGCCGACGGCGGTGGCAGAAATAGAAATCAGAGCATAAGAGGGAGAGATAGAATGGGTCTTACACCCTGGAATGATAGAATTCCATCTGCAAGGGGGGGGGGGAGAGAGGAGGAGGGCACACCCTTCTTTGGCTCCAACCAAATTCACAATTTTTTCATCATTCATCATTAAACCTTACAAAACAGTATACATGGATTTATATAGAAGGGGAGGAAGGGGGAGGGGGTTAGAATTTCATGGGAGAGAGGGGAGGGGTAGCATTTTCTTCCCCCATGTGGTCAATTGGCCTAAAAAAAGAAAATACAAAATGCCATTTTAATGGGGGGCACCCCCTTGACTTAAGGAGAGGCATCTTGGACATTTTTCACCCATTGTCCCCTTGACTTGTCCAAGAAGGAAAGAATCCTTCTAGAAGCCAACTTGACATTTGACCAGTCCCACATGGATCCCTAGGGCTTAGGTGGACCAATGGGAAAGAGTGTGGGGGCCCCTTGCTGATCTTATTGGACTTTTGCACAAAAACACACTAAAACCTAAAGACTCACAGTTTGGCTTATAAAGCCTTACAATTGCACATATGTTTTCCCAGGGATATAAAAATAAACTAAAAGGACATAAATGCAAATTAAAAATGTCAGTGCCCGGTGTTGATTCTCATCACTCGGGAATCGTGCTTCTGTGTTTTCTACGTGGGCCGGGTGTGTGGCCTGTGTACTGAGTCCAATTACCCAGCCTGAGACTGGAGGGTTTCTTAGTTCCCTGTTCGAGGGAATGGTCTCGACAGTTGTGAACTGCCACGTGAGTCATCGTGCCAAGGTTTTTGACCCTAGGGTTAGGGCAGATTGACGGCGTAGCGCCGTTCGGTGCAACGGTCTTGACCTCGAGTGTTGTGACTTAAGGACTGTCAGATTTAGTGAGTCTAGAGGACTGTCTAGAGTCCAGTGGCTTGGCGCCACTTGGTTCTTTGTGACTTTCACGTAGGGTGCGTATGTGGTTCTCGGAGTTTATCCTCGAAGAGTGGTCACATCAGTGACTCCCCACTAGTCGTAGCCTTCCGACACGCCTGTGGTCCCACCAGGGAGTGGTGGCCTGGCTACCTGTGAGAGACGATTTTTAGGCTGGTTGTTGTAGGCCTCCTACGGTGGCGGTTCGAGTCCAGGCCGGGAGGAAAACCAGCTAGAGGGCCTGACGTAGCGTAGTCAGTCAGTGTGTGCACACGTGGTCGGGGACTTCGGACGCGTGTTAACGAGCACGACCCCGACTAGACCCTTGTTCTGTGGTTACTGTACGGTGTCCTTGTCTCCGCCTGGGGCGTCGTAGGGAGACACCTGAGGCTATGGACGCATTCGGCCTTGCCTCTAGTGGGCAGGTACTCCTATCATGTGAGACGTGACTCTCCTATTCTGATTTTATTTCCCGTCTGCGAGGCGTGATTTTCTGGACCGTCTGGTGTTTTCGAGGTAGTGGCCAGGGTGCCAGTGGCTTTATCGAGGTTGCGTCTTGTTAGAGTTGTGTTCACAACTGCGTGGTCGTGACCTTAGCTTGGACAACGTGGTCTAGGTTGGCCTTGTCTAGGAGGATAGGCCTTCACGGCAGAGCTACCATGGGCTTTTGCCTCTGTAGGTGGTATTAGTGTGGTCTGGTTTCCGATGGTGAGATCGGGAGTTCCTATTTCTCCATTACTGGTAGGAGTAGCTATAGAGCCATGGTCTTATCGGCTACCGTGGGTTGGTGAACGGGTTCCCTTTGCCGTGGTTGTTACTCCACCGCTGTTACTGTTGCTTAGCTAGCGCTGTTTTCCTTTCCATTGTTGTTTTCGGTTGGGATTCCGCGGGACCCCTACTGAGCCTTTGTTTGGAGGATAATCCCTACTTTTCAGGTGGGGCAGTTCTTCCTCGAGGTTCGAGGGTGCTATGCGGAGCTTCTTAGTTACCAGCTCGCCAGGTTGAGTGTTCACTCGTTGTTGGGTACGTTCTTCTTTCTTAGACTACATTTTCTGTTGGACTAGACTCTGCAGTTGTAGTTAGATTATTTATTTCTGTTAATTGTTGAATTGCCCTGCTTCATTTCCTATTTCCTTGTACCTCCACACTCCTTTTAGCGCTTCCGAGCCCTCCCAGCTCGTGGGCGGTGGGCCAGGATTCGAATGGTATCGGGTTCTTCTCGGTATCCGGATCTTGGGTCGTTACAGTTGGTATCAATACATGGTTGTGGACGTACATGAGAATTCGAGATATTACAGTGATCAGAGTTCATAAGGTCCAGTACAATCGACAGCTAGCATAGGATTTTATGTTTATTTTCTGCTTTGTTTCTCACTTGAGAGCTTAAGTGTGCTGCATGGCATTGTTGAGGTGGTTGTTGTTTGCGGCTTTCGTGCCGGTGTGGGGCCCAAGAGACGTGGTAGAGAGATTTCTTCCCGAAGGGTTGTGGCCCCGGTTGTGCTACATTGGGGAGAGGTTGCCGAAAGGTGCGCTACTGTGGCATTGTGTTCGAGGATTCTACAGCAAGGTCAGGTGGCTGGCGAGGATTGTTCGTGGTTGAGTGGCTGTAAGTGTACTCTGAGGGAGCTATTATCGAGTCTGGCCACTCCAGCTTGAGGTTTATCCAACCCCTGAGGTGTTAAGGTTGTGGTTTGAAGCGGTCGAGCGGATGTTCTGATCGAGAGGTGCGCTCGGGTGAGCGGAGGATCTTCTTAGTGAGTTTCTAATTTTTGAGCCTAATGTCCTCGTCGTGCTCTGTGGCGCCAGAAATGACATGTTGGTCTCGATCATTTTTACAGATTTTGAGGCAGGATTGGGCGGAGTTGTCCCAGTAAGTTCTTGCTCCTGTGCTCTACGTGCGAATGGATTGTGTTCACCTTGGATTTGGCTTGAGATGTGAATGTTCCGCGGTGGTTTTGGGACTCGAGGATGAGCGTTGGCGGTTACCGATTATGGCTCATGATTGCGGCTCTTTGCGTGACGTGTTGCAGTTTGAGGAATTGTAGTGGTGGTCCATCGAGAGATGTTGTGATCGTGGCCCGACGTGACACTCGCTGAGTGTGTCGAAGGCACTAACCTGATGGAAGTGATGGTTTTCTCGGTGCTGGGAGGTGTTGTTCCCAGCGTACTTAAGGTTCGAGGTCAGGTCGAGCGTGGGGTTTTTCGTTGATCAGAGGTGTGTTGATTTCTCCCTTCTATTGGATGGATTGCATTTGGCTAAGGTTCATCATCTTGAATCATGTTTCCAGATTGGTTGGCCTCTGTGTGCCATGAAATCCATGTGAGACGGGTCCTGTGCTTTGGCCCGGTGGTTGCCTGTGAGAAGTCCTGCCCAATTTTCTTGTTGTGTGAGGGTGTGTTGGCACTGCTCCGAAAGGACAAGTGCTGGTTGGGCTGCGTTTGAGAGAATTCTTGGCTGGTGCTGGAATTTTTCGATTCATCGCGGATCGAAGCCTGCGGAGTCGCAAAGGGTTGCCAGATTATGAGGGAGAATCTGTGCTTGGGGTTCGAGGTAATGGAGCTTTCCTCACCCTATTTTTTGAAGTTGACCAGCCGAGTTGTAGATTATTGGGATGGCGAGTCCCGAGTTGCCATGTTGGCTATGCGCGCGAATCAAAGTGGCACAGCAGAAGCATGGTGGGCCCATAGCCCACGAGTCCCAGGATCGTAGCATTGGTTGCTACGGGCGGATTCTTGAGGTTGCGTTAAGCATTTGAGGATTGGTTCCTCTGTGCGAGAGGTGTTGTTGCTGTGCCGTTGCTCGAGGTGTTGTGGTCATGGCACTAGCAGGATGGAATATTGGGGAATATGTTGGCAAGAGCGCCGCATAAGTACCATGTTCGTGTGTTGGAAGTTGTGTTTGCGGGTGAGATCGTGTTTTGAGGAAGTGATCTTTAGCAGATTATGGGTCCCAGTTGGTGGTTGTGAGTGGCTGGTCAGGTTGACCGAGTGGTCGACCACGGTGAGATGTGTACTGCTTGGGGACCCGTGTGCATTGGTCGTGGTGTTGGCGACTAGGTTCCCGTAATATTGGATGGCACTTTCCTCCCCTAGAGACGTGTGCCATGAATTGTTCCGATAGTGTCCCGTGGCTCTGTGGTAAGGGAAGAATCGGGATTTGTAGGTGTCCACTTGGATTAATTGAGATAGGATTCGATGAGATAGGATGGAAGAGTGACGCCTATGGGTGGAGGTCCTTGATGGGACGTTGGCATTAGATGGTTATCCCTAGTTTGATGACTAGCATAGGATGGTCTCCCTGTAAGTGTAAGTCGAGTGAGGTGAAGACCGAAGGCACCAGGATCTTGTCACTTGGTTTCGCCGTGCTCCCTTGAAAGGGTAGAGTTGGCCTGAAGTTCGAGATCAGGTGCGGTGTCTGAGCGAGATTTGGCTCGAGTAGTGATAATGGTCTGTGTGAGAGTCAGCGGATGGCATGTCGCGATGTGGGAACGTGCCGTTGGGCTAGTGAAGGTTTCTTGTTGATGACTATCTGGTGACCAGTGTGTGGTCTTTCACAGATAGAAGATGTTGTTGGTTGTGCATCGTGAACGGTGAGGCCGTGTATCAGCGAGGCCTTGAGTGGCTGTTTCTATGGTGTGTTTTCCGGATGAGATCTGGGCTTTATCAAAGTTTGTCTTCTGGCAGAGTTGGTCCAGTGCTATTGTGGGTGCTTGGCTTGCCAGGTGTGAGTTGGTGGAGTCTGTATTGGTGGTTCCCTTGAGCAGGGCGTGAAACCAGTCAGCTGGTTGTGAAGCTGATGTGGGTTTTGTCCATCGACCATAAGAACGATCAGTAGCTGTTTATCGTGATGAGGACTATGTCTCCTCAGTGAGCAAGATGGTGGCAGCGGTGCCATGATTGATTTTTGTTGTGACTGAGGTGATGCCGGACTGTGTCTTTTGGTGTATGCCCGCTCTGATGACCGGTGTACACGGCGTGCGGAGGGAGGGGTCGTTCGTGATTATAGTCTGGCTATGTCCCTTGGGATAAGAGCTTTTGTGAGAATCGAGGTTAGTTCGGGGCTCTGACAGTGTTGTCAGTTGATGGAGGTGTTCTTCCCCTATGTCTCTGTGCTTGTCCTGAATTTCGAGGATGAAATTTCCTTAAGGGGGGAGGGCTGTAACGCCCCAAATTTTTCGGATTATTTATCAGGTCAGGATGCGTGAGTTTCGGATCGCTTTCGTGGGTCTCAGATTGAGTTTAGTGATTTACGTGTGTTTTTGTCTGTCGGACCTTCGGAACCCCATGTAGGGTGAATCGTTGTGTTCTCCGACTTCGGGATGTTACCACTGCGTTGTCCATTTTCCGAGGATCGCGGGGAGTATTTTTCCTATTTTTTTGTATTTTCCAAAAATTTTGGATTTTCTTTATATAAATCCCCTTAACCCCCTCTCTCCCCATTCTCTCTTTCTCACTCTATCTCTCATCTCTTTCTCTTCCCCTCTCCCCCGGGTGGCCGACAGTGGCTGAGGTGGGTGAGACGGCGAGGCGGCGAGGCGAGGAATGAGGAACGGGTTGAGGATCGAGGGTCGGTGGCGTGTGGAAGCTCGATCCCAAGTTCGTGTCCCGGCGAGGGTTTAACGTCATTTTCTTGGCGGATCGGCATCCTCGGTACGTAAATTTTTTGATGGAGGTAGGGAGATGGATCCTCAGCTCGTGTACTTCCATTCCCATGATTTTGGTAGGCCGTAGTAAGCCGAGCGGGCTTATTTGAGTATTTTGGGGAAAATACATATTTTTGGGGAGTGAGCCAGATCTAGCATTTTAACCGCATTTTTGGGGTTCAAATGGGTCCTCTCGGTGCTAGGGAGGTTGGGGACTAGTTTCCCCTTGTTTTCCCCTTCACGTGGGCGTGAACAGGGCGTGGAACAGAGTTTTCCACCGAACTCGCCATTTTCAGGTTTGCGGACAAGTAGCGATCCTACCAGGGACCGCCCCTATCCCTGGCGGTCCTTTGGAGGCCGCCATTTATCCCCCCTATGTCGGTAGGTTTTGCGGTCGCGTGATAGACCGCCTAAAGGGCTTAGCGGCCTGGTGTGGATCGCACTGCACCCTATGGCGGTTAGGCCAGGGCCGTTTATAGTCTTTGCTGTAGCAGGCGTATGGCGGCCTGAGGGTGACCGCCTAGGTCCAGCAGCGGCCTCGCGACTGGCCGCTACTCTCCGAATAGTTGCCAGGGCACTACTGTTTTGCATTTTGGAGTTATTCGAGGCCAGGAGGTATAGCGGCCATGCGACTGACCGCTAGGTGACACCCAACGGTCAGGAAATGGACCGCCATCCTTCTTGGCGGTCTGGGAGTGATCGCTTGGGTTCTGGAGGCACCTGGGGCTATACGGTCCTGGGTGGACTGCTAGGCCAGGCTATGGGGTCCTAGCCAGACCACCAGGCTCTATGACTATCTAGGGAGGACCGCCACTTGGGTTTTGTGCCTGCCGTGCCCGTTTACCGTTGTGTTGGTCTCCAGTCGACCCGGTTGTGACCCAGTGATCAACCTTTGGCCTCGTAAGTGTCCCGGACATCCCATGAGTTCCGTGACCATGTTTCCAGGGTGTCTGGAGGTACTGTGTTATCTCGATTAGCATACCCATAGATTTAGAAGGTCCGGGCGGCCCTATGTGTGTGTTCCGGCCTTTGTGTTACACTTGATCGAGTCACCGTGTATTAGTGCGCGTGCGGTGGGGTTTCTCCCGCATGTCGTAGGTTTCTCCAGAAGGTGGTTTTCGAGTGGGCCATGCGTAAGGCCTTGGACTGTGGGTCCAGTCACACAGCCTAGGGCTAGAGGTTCCTTACTTTTCCCTGTGATGGGGAATCGGATTGGCGGCTTATGAGTTGCCTTGGAAATCATGAATCTGTGTTTTCTACGTGGGCCGTGTCTGTGGCCTGTGAACTGTGAGTCCAATTACCCAGCCTGGGACTGGAGGGTTTATTAGTTCACTGATCGAGGGAATGGTCTCGGCAGTTGTGAACTACCACGTGAGTCATCGTGCCGAGGTTTCTGACCTTAGGGTTAGGGCAGATTGACGTCATAGTGCCGTTCGGTGCAACGGTCTTGACCTCGAGTCTTGTGACTCAAGGACCATCAGATTAAATGAGTCTAGAGGACTGTCCAGAGTCCAGGGGCTTGGCGCCACTTGGTTCTTCGTGACTTTTACGCAGGGTTCGTACGTCGTTCTCAGAGTTTCTCCTCAGAGAGTGGTCACATCAGTGACTCCCCACTAGTCGTAACCTTCCTACACGCATGTTGTCTCACCAGCGAGTGGTGGTGAGGCTACCTATGAGAGATGGTTTTTAGGCTAGTTACCGTAGGCATCCTACTGTGGCGGTTCGAGTTCGGGCTGGGAGGAAAACCAGCTAGAGGGCCTGACGTAGCGCAGTCAGTCAGTGTGTGCACACGTGGTTGGGGACTTCGGACGCGTGCTGACGAGCACGTCCCCGACTAGACCCTTATTCTATGATTACTGTACAGTGTCCTTGTCTCCGCCTGCGGCATCACAGTGAGACACCTGATGGTGTGGACTAAGTCGTCAGTGGATGCATCCGGCCTTGCCTCTAGTGGGCTGGTTCTCCTATCACGTGAGACGTGACTCTCCTGTTCTGGTTTCGTTTCCCGTCTGCGAGACGTGATTTTCTGGACCGTCCGATGGTTCCGAGGTAGTGGCCAGGGTGCCAATGGCTTTACCGAGGTTGCGTCTTGTTAGAGTTGTGTTCACGACAGCATGGTCATGACCTTACCTTGGATAGCGTGGTCCAGGATGGCCTTGTCTGGGAGGACAGGCCTTCACGGCGGAGCTGCCATGGGTTTTTGCCTCGGTAGGTGGTGTTAGTGTGGTCTGGTTTCTGATGGTGAGATCGGGAGTTCTTTTTTCCCCGTTACCGGTCGAGTAGCTGTAGAGCCGTGGTCTTATCGGCTGCCATGGGTTGGTGAATGGGTTCCCTTCGCCGTGATTGTTACTCCACCGTTGTTGTTGTTGCTTAGCTAGCGCTATTTTCCTTTCCGCCGTTATTTTTGGTTGGGGTTCCGCGGGGCCCCTACTGAGCCTTTGTTTGGAGGCTAATCCCTGCTTTTCAGGTGCCACGATTCTTCCCTGAGGTTCGAGGGTGCTGTGCGGAGGTTCTTAATTGCCAGCTCACTAAGCCGAGTGTTCACTCGATGTTGGGTACGTTCTTCTGCCTTAGACTGTACTTTCTATTGGACTGGACTCTGCTGTTGTAGTTAGATTATTTATTTCTATTAATTGTTGAATTGACCTACTTCATTTCCTATTTCCTTGTACCTCCACACTCCTTTTAGCCCTTCCGAGCCCTCCCGGCTCGTGGGCGGTCGGCCCGGATTCGAATAGTATCGAGTTCTTCCCGGTATCTACATCTTGGGTCGTTACAGGAGTAGACATGCATTGTTCTTCCTTTCCTTCTGACTTCCCTTCTAGACCAGTACGGGAATGTCAGCCTTTCAAAGATAGAAATTCTTCTCCCCTTGTCGGTTCGCAGAGGCGCTTCATAATGTTCAATTTCTTCTCTTGGATCATCCTCGCCTACAAATGGCACTTGATCTTCTTCTTCTTCCTCAGTGGCCATTGGGTGGAGCAGTCGCTACTGGCCAAGTGAGGAGCTTCCCAATCCCTGAAAGTAATTATGAATCACACCGGCCACATCTTCCTCCTCGTGCTCCCGAGAGAGGGTGGGAGATACCCCTTGTCCTCGCACCGAAGGCATATGTGTCAGCCGTGTTAGTCTGGGAGATCAGCTAGATTTCTTCATCACAACAGGCACATCGGCCTGTCATGCACAAGTTTTGAAAGTAGCAGGGGGTGAAGGAGTAGCAAGTGTAGCCTCCTTTCTCGGGAGAGGTCTCTTCTTTTGACTCTCCCCAGCAAGTTGGGGATTACTGCAACTAGGTGCAGATGATAGGGTAGGTCGGCTCGTTTTCGGCACCCAAACCTGTTTAAATTTCTTTGGCCTTGGGGCCAATTCTCTTCGGCCCTGGTGGTCAGCTTCTTCTTTCTCGGCTCTCCTCCTAGCTAGGGCTTGGAAAGAGTTTTGAACTGGGACTACCGAAATGACTCGTTCTAGGATTACTTGTGCATCATGTCCGTCTAAGAACACACGGACACCACCAATCAGGACGGACTTCCGAGATGATGAAAGTCATCCATGGACAGGGATGTGATAGCCACAAACTCGTCGTTGAAAAGCTGTGCCATAATTTCAAAATATTCGCACTCACTCACTTTAAAAGATTGGAAAATCAAGTATAGTGGTAAGTGGAGCCGATCCCACGATGAGGAAATAATATTTTGGAACAAGTTGGAAAAATATCCTTATGCTTTGAAAAGTCGAGTTTTGAGTGATATTAATCTAAGGAAAATAAATTACATGAAAATAAACTCACTAAAAAAGATGAGAGGGGTAAAGAAAAAAACTCAGAAGAGATAGAAAGAGGAACTAAGACAACCATAATTTATAAAGATGAACTTTTATTAAGATGGAAGTGAAAAATACACTCTATGAAAATAAAAATTACAACTCATAAAATAAAGAAAAGGGGAAAGAATATAGCCAAGATGAAGATGAAGATCGCCTCCTAATCGCCGTGCCGAGCCTTAGAGTGGATTGTCCCACCGTGGAGATGGACGCCGTCGAGAGGACCAATGGAAGAGAATCTCCGCCTTGGGAGGTTTGGATGAAAATAAAGGATGGAGAGATAGATAGAAAAGGAAGGGAGATGAAGAATAATAAAATAGAAATAATAGAAATGGAGCAAGATTAGAAGTGAAATAACTTTAAAATCGAAGAAAGTTAGAAGAAGTGATAAAAACAAAAGTTGAAGACCAAAGGAAGAGAAAGAAGGTTTGTAAAGAATGCAGATGGATAAGAAGACCAGAAGATGGTGAAAACTAGGGAAGAACAAAAGTGATTTGCACTGATGAATAGTAATTGTGTAAAAAATGAACTGTGAAAAAATAAAAATAGCTTAAAAACAAAGAGGAATTAAAGAAAGTAGTAGAAGAATAAAATCTAGATCTACAAGAGAGTAAGAACTTTTATGAAGAGCTTAGAGAGAAAATAAGAGAATAAGAGCTTCAAAATGGAAGAATAACAGAAGTTAGCACCTCAGATGAATAGTAAAATCACAAGATAGCAAGTTTCAAAATAGGCAATAACATCAAAACCAGAAGGAATTAGAAGATGATGCAGAAGAAGAAGTTGTAGAACACTTACAAACAAAGAACTTTTATGAAGACAGCAAGAGGAGAAGAGGGACGGAAGGGGGAGCAATCGGTCACCTAAGAAGATGTAAGAGGGAGAGGGAGAGAAAAAATTCCAAAGGAAGCACTCCCTTCACCTCCTTGTCATGGGCTATTTATCGGGAAAGTTGGGTCAATGGAGGGTGGAGATTGTATCAAAAGGAGATGGATGGTTGAGATTTAGGTAGAAGATGATGCATGGGAGAAAGGAAAAGGAGGTGGGCACCCCCTCCTTAGACTTTGGGCACCCCCTTTCTTGGACTTTGGACACCCCTTTCCCAAGACTCATCATTTCTCCCCTTTATTTCAAACTTTGAATTTTCTTTTCCCTCCAACCAAAATACAAACTTTGAATTTTATTTTTCCTCCAACCAAAATATATGCTTTTGACTTGGTCAAAGTGGTGATGACATTTTTGCCCCCAGAGTTTCTTGTAATTACCTTCAGTGTCCTGCACACACGTAACTGTCATTTAGTCCATAAAAATTATTATAATGTGCACATAAATCTTAAATGCTAATGGTTATGTAATAGAGAATTAATGCTCATGGCCCTCAACTTCAATTTATTAAATAATATCACCAAATTAATCAATTTGCGTGAAAGCTCCAATTTAAACGCGGAGTTGATGTTAACTATGAAATATGCATAATTACCTAATTATTATGCACATAAAACGGTGTACATGTGATGAATTACAAATAGAAAATGGACACTTATCAGGATGGAGGTCTTCTTTCGACAATCTCTCTTCTGTCTGCCCTCGGACCGCTTGTTGTTGGTCGGGCGAGCAATGTGTGTGAAGTGGTGGACCATGCAGCCCACCAGTTGAATCTGGCCTCCCAATAAGGCTTGGCTTCTTCGGCCCTCATCCTAGTGGGCTGTTGGCTTCGCAGTAGTGACAGCCTTGACCGGCTCAGTGGCTACGGTGTTGAGGAGGTCGACGAAGGCAACTCCGAGAAAATTAGGGAACCCCATAACCGGTGCGAAGCTCTGAAATACAGTTGGCACCGCCAGGTACCCTTGAGCTGCGTGACTGGCCACAACCTGGGGACCAGTGCAACAAGTCCTGCAGCCATCACTTTTCTTTAAAAAAAAATAGGGAAACGATCAGTATTCTTGGGGAGTGCCCTGGGGCCCTTTACCTTGGTAAAGAGATGAAGGGAGACTGAGTCCCACCGGGCGTGCCAACTTGCGGGGATGGGATTCATTTCTTTTATTGGGGTTTGTTTATTTTATCTTTTGGTTTATTGATGTGAGGTGTGCCAGTCACACTTGTGACAAATTTATTGTGCGCACCATCTAACTAACCAGACGAAGGTGAGTGATCGTGTGGGGACCCGAAGTCCGCCATATCATAAAAGCTATGGCGTTAATTGCATCCTTCCGAAAGAAGGACAACCCTTGATTAATCACCAAGATAAAAGCGCCATTGGGGCTAAGTGAATATATGTTAATGCGAGAAATGAGAAATGTTTATTACGCGAGGCAGGACTTAAGGACCCTCTCAAGCACGTGATGCAGACATATTTACTAAATCGACTTCTAGGACGTGGCGGTGAACTTAGATCCGAAGATCACCTCACGTTTAGTGATAGCTTCTGGCCAGACGTAATATAACCTTCCACATATCACCATTCGATATACCGAAAAGTCACAACAGGTAAGCACACAGCAAGGAAGATACATATTCATGTAGGTACATGGAAGCATATTCTGATTTATTTCATCATTAACATTATTTATATGGCCACCACCATGTTGCCTTCCTTACTCTCTCTTTCCCCTTTTATTTGTCTATTACTCTATTTATGTCATTATTATTATTTTCACTCTTATTCTACACATGTATAAATAGTCACCTGTTGATTGGAAGGGATGAACCGGCGGGGACGGTAGCAGAGCGAGTGAATCGGCGGGGCAGTTTGATTCGAAGCAGGGAGAGGATGGGAAAAGAAAGGAAGAAGAAGGGTGAGTCGACGTGAAGGGGTGAATCGGCGCTATAGACACGCCATTTTCACATTCATGCGAGTAAATCTCATATTACCTTATGATGCCCCGAAGTGGTTTACGCACTTGACTTATGTAGGTGATTTATATTAAAATATAAAAAATTAAGAAAAAAACTTATAAAGAAATATATAAATACAAAAAATAAAAATAATAAAAATAATGATAATAAGAGTAAATAAAATAAAAGCAAAAGAAAAGAAAAATAATAAAATAATAATATACAAAAAATAATAATAATAACAATACAAACATAAAAAAAATAATATAAAAGATATATATCTCCCTCTGTTATTATCTCTGTTGGCCCGGTTAGGAGGCAATTGAGAGGGGGGTGAATTGATTGCCCACCCTTTTTCACAAATTTTGACTAAATTAAATCAAACCACAGATATGGAAAATAAACCTTAGATAAGGCTTGATTAGAACATATGAAAGTAAAGCAAGCAAGCCCTTACGACTTTCCAGCGCAGAAATATACTCACTCGGAGAGCAATATATGAACGGACAATTGAACAAACTCTCGTTTCACCGACTCACACTCGTATTATGAACGGAAAGCAAATATCAACAACCACAAGAGAAGCAAACCACGACACAGTGATTTTTAGGTGGTTCGGACGCACCAAGTGCCGTCCTACGTCCACCCCTCTCACCTCGAGAGGATTTCACTAACAATGCTGCACGACGGCAGCAACCACCACACACGGGCTCGATGGCCCACACACGTGGGTTCTCGCACGACGACGAGACACCCTACATACACTCGAAGCAAGCTCTGAAATCGTCAAAAGAAAGATAAAATGGAAAATACAATGCCCAGTCTGAGAATATGAATCTATGCACCAGATATAATAAGAACAAACATGATCTTCCCCATAAATCCTTAAACAAGCTAGGAGAGTAACGAAGGTAGCAATAAACGATGGAACCGAGGGTTGGAAGCAGCCGGTGTAGAAAATATGGACGCCCGAAGCACCGGATGAAGAGGACGCCGATCGTGGCCTCCAGATCTTGACTTGGGCTCGAGAGGGGACGACTTTGGCGTAGCTTTCCTTCACCTCCAGCAGAATGGGAAGCTCCTTCTTCTCCTGCAAGCACAAGATGAACACATTAAAAGCTCAAGGGTTGTGTTCGATCGGAACAGGGGGCGGTGATATATACCCAAAGGAAAGCTTGTCAATGGACACAAAAGCCCTCTCCAAACCCCTTTCATACCAAGAACAAAGGTTAATGGATGCCCTAAGGCTATTCTAGTAAACAAGCCAAGCAACCGGATCTTATATAATTGGGTTCGAAACAGATCCAGAAATCCCGATCAAAACATTCAGAAAAAGTGTCGACTCATGGAGTCGACTCTTTTTCATGAATGTTCTGCCGGAACATATAAAAACGAAACCCGTGAAACAAGTGTCGAGCTATGGGGTCGACACTTTTTACCAAATGTTCTGGCCTGTGAATCAACATAACACCCGTGATGAAAAGTGTCAACTTCTGAGGTTGACACTTTTTCACGGAGCTTCTGATTTCACAAAATTGATCGATCTTACCAGAAAGTGTCGACCCACGAGGTCGACACTTTCTGCCAGCGTTCTTAACACATAACACAAGGCAGACGCTGTGAAAATAAGTGTCGACCCACTAGGTCAACACTTTTCCTGACAGCATGCAAAGCTTATTAAATCCGATTGAAAGCTCCACATTTCATAAACCAAGTATCAAGATTTAACAATTGACCACATAAGACTCAGATATACATGACAAAGCATGATTTCTACCCACATTAGTCCATCCACATTAAAATCCAATTTAACAAATGTCCTTACCATTTGGCCTTCAGAAGTTGAGTGTTACCTTTACATTGAACTCAATTTTCCAGATTTGAACATACAAACCATTTTTGAGCCATAATCGTTCTATCCACTCAAGGTCAAGCAACGCATCTGTTCCTACTTCCATTTCTAGGACTTGAGAATAAATTCCATATCGGACCTGCACATCACAGAGTGCTCAAGAGTCTTAATCTCAAGCCAATCAATTGAGATTCTCAAACAATCAATGCATCCATTCATTTTTTGACAAATCAGGTGACCTTTTCATTCATTGACTTCATTCCAACAATGTAAGTTCAAACTACCATCACTCAATCAAAATTTAACAAGTTAGTCTAAACCAAACTTAATCAAGATTTAGCATTTTGTAAGTTATGCCCAATCAATCATTCAGAACCTGAAATTCATCAGGGTGTATCAAACCAAATTCACATGCCATTCATTCAACACACTATTTAATCAAACAAACATGTTTTCATTCAAAGCCATCATTCATCAAATCTGTATCAATGCAAATCATAAAAACTGAATTCAAGACATGTTCATTCTAGATCTTCGTCAAAACATCTTCGTCAAAACAGTCCGGGGCACAACAATCTCCCCCTTTTTGATGAAGATAAAACCTTTGAAAAATAACAAGGATTTGCATTAACAATTTAGCACTTTTAGTGTCAACACAATGATTTGCATTCAAAATCACATGCAAATAACGATTATTTCTTATTTCTCCCCCTTTTTGTCAGAGTTAAATAGGGGATTATTAAAACCATGGAAGTAAGGCCTCAATATGCACAGTTAACTCAATGAGATGCATATGAAACGCAAGAAATGAGCAGTCAAGCACATATGCATTCATTATTGTATGTAATAGCAAGCATGTTCTAGGAATAGGATAGGAAATATGCGAGAGATCGAGAACATGATGTCCATGGACAATAGTAAAAGGGTAGTGCTTACAAGCAGTGGTACTACATTACTCATGAGATATGACTGATTCAAAATGTACATTCTAACAATCACTCCCTAGATGTCTAGGTGAAGTATGAGTAATGAAATCTAAGCAATATGGATGTTCAGATTGTCTAAGGAACACAAATTGGAACTTTTCCTCCTTACACTTCCACACACCGTGCTTGACTTTTGGTAGCTTCGCCCAACCCTAAAATTATTTTCTAAATTTTTTTTATTTAAATAACATCATGACTAACCTTTTGACGCGAGACATACCCTTTATCTCAGGGTGGAGAGGGAGATTTCTGTAGACCATCTAAGAGCGACCGAACCATGTCCAGCAAGACCAAACAAGGCCCAGCTCATCTAAGTGACAGCCCCGTAGGGCCCACTTAGCATAAAAGCCCAACAAGATCACTCGGGATCAAGCCCTTCCTCGGCGGCCATTAGGCTCGAGCGTCGGTCCGGTCGGAGGAAGACCCAAGCCCGACCTATCCCCCTCGCCGGAATAAAGGCTACCGCCCCGCGCCCACTCCGATCGAGCCTCACCCGAGCTATGTCGATCGCCCAGATGAGGGTTGGCACTCTTCATGCTTGGGTCGACCGACGATTGCCTATCCATGCTGCCGTTGAGAGTCCTTTATGAGCAAGAGTTCACAAAGATAAGGGACCCACGAGTCCTCAAGGTTATAAAGAGCCCACGATGAGGACGTAAAGAGCCCACGTCGAGGACGTAACCCCCGCCTGGAACTTTTTAGCTTACGGGACTCATGAGGCTAGCGCACTATTTAAACCGGAGACTCCCTCTAGTAAACGGTAAGACCTACACACACCTAAAACTCCCTGAGCAGGAACCACTTCACCACCTTGGTGGAGAGGAATCCCACGCATCTCCTTCCTCCTTCATTCATAGCTTCCACCACTACTCTACTGACTTAGGCATCGGAGGGTTTTCCCCAGAGATCACCCCTAGGCCCCCTGATATGTTTCCCTTCCTTGCAGTTCACTGATTGGTGATCATCCCCCAGCTCAGGACTAGCACGAGATCGCCCCTCTTCATCTGGCGCCGTCTGTGGGAAACGATCAAAGAGCCAGCATGGTGCGAAGAAGTCCAGGGAGGAGATCCGCCGGTGATAGGGGGAAGGCCATGGTGGTGGGGGGAGAAGGCCCTTCTCAGGCCGCGCAAGACCCCCCCTCCAACGCCAGCACCCCAGCCGACGAACCACCTCCACCCGTGGCGGTAGGGCAACCATCCAATGAGGGCGCTGACACTTTCCAAGCCCTCAACGCAAAACTAGATGTCCTCGTGGAACTCATGAGAACCCAGGCGGCCAGGGAAGGAAGGTCACGCGTCTCTCCGGAAAGCCCTCCCCTCAGAGACGCGTCCCAATAGACTATCGGAGGTCGCTTCACCCTCCGAGGACGGCAGCTTATTCGTAACAGGTCAGGAGGACCTTAATAAGCCCCTACTCCGCAGCAAGAGGCCTCCAATCCGAAGCGGGGAAAACCTGGGGCACACCATCCGCACTCGGAGACCAAAGTCCCCAGGGTGCGCCAGGGCAGCCTGCCATCACGTCCCCTAGCTTCACGGCAGCCAGAGTTATCCCTCCGTCTGCGAGAGTTCGAGAGGCGCTTCGCAGAGGAGGAGCGCGCCTTATGCGTCTTGTAGAAGACCTCCCCAGCAGAGGACGAGGTGAAATCCCCATTCTCCGACTATATCTTAAAGGCAGAGGTATCTCCCAGAATCCCCATTCTAACCTTCAAACCTTACGACGGCCAGGGCGACCCGGCTGACCACTTCGACAGCTTCGACGCCCTGATGACCCTTTACGGGGCGTCTGACGCCATCAAATGCCGAGCCTTCGTGACCACCCTGGTCCAAGGCGCCCAAGCATGCTTCCGAGCCCTCGCCCTCGGATCCATCCGAGACTTCAAGCAGTTTGGGTGAGTATTTAAGGAGAGTTTCACTGGCAGTGGCCCCCCAAGTTCGGTAGCAGGGCTATTGGCTCTCAAACAGGCGCAAGGGGAGAAACTCTAGGCCTACATCAACCTATTTAAGTCGGAAGCCCTGACAATCCCCCGCCTGGATATAGCCTCGACCATAACCGCGTTGACCGGAGGCACCCAGGATGAAAACCTCCATCGCAAACTTGTCCTCCACCCTCCCTCGACCGTTGCCGAGCTAGTGACTCTAGCCTTACGCCATGCTGAGTGCGAAGAAGTTCTCAGCGCATGCCGAGGCGCAACCGGCTCGGGTCAGAAGGGGGACAAGAAGCGAGCACCTGAGTCAGGCTCAGTCCAAGGAAAAAGGCAGAACCTAGAAGGGGAGCACAAAGAACCGTCCCGGAAGTACAAGCGGTACACTCCCTTAACCGGTCCAGTGTACGAGATATATGAAGACATCAAAGGCTCGGGCCTCCTCCGCCAACCTGAGCCAAGAGGTCAAAAAGCCACAATCGTAGCAAACATTGCCTGTTCACGGTGACCACAGGCACCGCACCAGCTCCAGGATGAGATCGAGCCCCTCGTCCGCCAGGGACACCTGTCCCGATTCGTGGCCGGGCATAAGGAAGACTGAGGCACCCCCGAGGAAATCGACAACGCCCCTCACGGGGTCCACATCAACGTCATCGCTAGAGGAGCTAGATCAGGAGGAGACAGTGGCCGAGGAAGGAAGTGTCATGCTGAGCGGGCGAGCCGAGCCATTGAGCCTCTCAAGGCCCCGCCAAGTGAGTCCCAGGTCATAGTCTTCTCGAACCAAGACCTGGAAGGGCTGACCACCCCGCATGACGACGCCCTCAGAGAGACCTTCGACACCCTCCTGAGGTACAATATGAAGCTCAACCCCACCAAATGTGCCTTCGGAGTAAGGTCCGGGAAATTCCTGGGCTTCTTAGTCACCCAGCGTGGGATCGAGGCCAACCACGACAAGGTCCAGGCCATCCTGGACATGCGCCCACCCACCTACATCAAGAACGTTCAGCGCCTTATCGGGCGCATTACCGCGCTCAGCAGATTCCTATCCCGTGCGGCCGAACGATGCCTACCCTTCTTCAAACTGTTGAGGGGGCCTAAAATGGCATCTGCTACGTTCGCATGGGACGAGGAATGCCAAAGAGCGTTCACCGAGCTTAAGGAGTTCCTGACTTCGCCCTCGGTGCTGTCCAAGCCTGTCCCTGGTAAAGCCTTACATCTCTACCTCTCGGCAACTCCATCCACAGTTAGCTCGGTCCTAGTCAGAAATGACTCGGGAGTCGAGAGACCGATCTACTACACTAGCAAGGTGATCAACGAGGCTGAAAGAAGGTACCCCGCAGTCGAGAAACTCGTGCTAGCGTTGGTTACCTCGGCCAAGCGCCTTCGACCCTATTTCCAACGGCACTCCATCATCGTGCTAACCGGTGAACCACTGAAGAGGATCCTCGCCCACCCTGAAGCCTTGGGACGCCTCGTCAAGTGGGCCATCATGCTCGGGGCCTACGATATATCGTATCGGCCCCACTCAGCTATCAAAGGACAGGCACTCACCGACTTCATCACCGAGAGCACCATCCCGGCCGAAGAAAAATCTCTATCCGTACCCGGGCCAACCTGGGAATTGTTCATCGACGGATCCTCCAACTCGGTCGGGAGCGGCGCTGGGATCCTCCTGAAGTCCCCCGAAGGAGCAGAGCTGCAATACGCCTTGAAGTTCAACTTCCAGGCATCCAACAATGCCTCCGAGTAAGAAGCCCTTATCTCGGGAGCCCGCATGGCCCGACGGTTGGGGGCTGAGCGAGTCAGAATTCACACTGACTCCCAACTAGTCGCTAGCCAGGTCAACGGTGATTACGAAGATTGGGAAGCACCGATGGTCAAATACCTCCAGCTGGTCAGAACCGTGGCACAACAGTTCGAGAGTTTTGAGGTAGTCCAAATAGCTCGGGAGGAAAACTCCCGAGCGGACGTCCTCTCTCGACTGGCCTCCTCTCTTAACCCCGAAGGTACTAGATAAGTCCTTCTCGAAGAGCTAGAACGATGGAGCATTGATTCGGAGCTCATGGCTATTGACTCGGCCACCCCAAGAGACTGGCGTACCCCCTATCTGTCGTGGCTCCAAGACTCTCTGGAGCCTCCCGACCCTCGGGAAGCCCAGAGATTGAAGTACCAAGCTCGGAGATTCGTCATTCTGGATGGCACTTTATACCGCAGATCCTTCTCCGGTCCCCTCCTGGAGTACATCAGTGCTGACGAAGCCAACCGAGAAATCCAAGAGGTTCACGAAGGCCTGTGCGGAGCGCATCTAGGAGGAAGGTCACTCGCCAGAATCTTGCTTCGACAAGGTTACTGGTGGCCCACTCTGCAGCGTGACTGCTTAACCTACGTACAACAGTGTGACCGATGCCAGCGATTTGATCACTTGGTCCATCAGTCAGCAACGGAGCTCGTCACGCTAGCCGAGCCTTATCCTTTCGCTCGGTGGGGGATCGACATCCTTGGGCCGTTCGCTACGGCTCAGGCCCAGAAGAAGTTCGTCATCGTCGCCATCGACTACTTCACCAAGTGGATCGAGGCCGAAGCCACACCTAGGATCATCGAGACAGTCGTCGAGAGTTTCGTCTAGAAATCGACCATCTGTCGCTACGGCATCCCCCGGGTGATAGTGAGCGATAATGGCCGGCAATTTGATTCTCGTTATTTTCGAGACAGATGTGTCGACTTAAGCATTCGCAATCACTTCACCACGGTCGCCCACCCTCAGGCTAGCGGGCTGGTCGAAAATGCCAACAAGACTATGTAGCAACCCTGGTAAATCAAAGAATAAAATCTTAAATAGATGAAAAGATTAAACTAAAGATAAAGGCCCAACTCATATACACTTAAAGGCCCAACTTTTATACACTTAAAACATATAAGCTAAAAATGATTAACGCCTCCGATCAAGTCGCTATTTAATTGAAGACTGTTCAAACAGGAGCTAATTCAATAATTGATGCCCCTTTGACAGGCGTCATATGAAGAATTGAAGACTGTGACAGAGGCGTCATTTTTAAATAACACCCCAACCTTAGGCGTCATTTTCAAACAGAACCCGTTGGTGTTTGGTTCGAACAAGGATGTTATATGGGTAAGTGTTGATTAGGGAAAGGTTGAACACGTGGATGTCTAAGTTTAATCAGGAGTCTGCATAGCAAGTTTCAATTTTAATCAAACTCCTTGAACCCAGTAGTATTCCTTCCCTATAAATACCCCTTCCCATCGAGCCAACCTGCTAGGCTCTTTTCTTCAACAAACTGATGTTACTCTGTGCGTGAAGGACACAAGAAGGTTCTTCAAACTTCTTCCCTTTCTCATACTGCTGCGTTTGAAGGGCAGACGGCACCTGCCGTGGATACGAGAGGAACGTGGGTGTTCTTCATTGACTTCCTCCTCTTCTTCCTCCGGATTACCTGCGCCAAGAAGGGGCCGCGGCTGCTGCGTTGTTGCTCTTCACCCTTCTACAACTTCATACGAGGGTTGCTGTTGTTACGTTTAATAAGAGTTGCAGCTCTTGTTATATTCCAGTAACTCTGTTTGAAGCAGAGTATCGTTCTTGATTCTTCATCCTCTTCATGTTTCTATCGTCTACAACTCTGAAAAGGTAGGTTTTCTCAAGTGTTAAGCAAAATTTTATGGATATTAGGCCAATTGCAAGCATATAGGTTATTAGTGCTGCGACTGACTGCCATATGAATTTTCATGATTTCATCGTTCTATTGAAAATGACGCCCTAGATCAAGGCGTTGTTTTTATTTTAACACCCGTGAAGATAGGCGTTAATTGTCTAGTTAATTAATAATGAAGAATGTTGAAAATTTAATAACTATAAACCCTGATGTGTTAACTAATGCATGATCATGTTAGTGAATTCCTGCTATTTTTCTCTATCTACCCATGTCTCTAGTTTCTTGATTGGAAATACCCCAAAAGCCATGTCTGTGATTGTACCTGATCATATGACAAGTAAATGACGACCATGTCTAGGTCGTCAATTGAACAAACGCCCCTGTACGCAAGCGTCAATTAGTGATAAATCAAGAATTCCTGAAAATGTTTATAATTTCCCAGATATTGAAATAATGACATGCATCCTACCATCTTTTTGATATATGACGCCCTTGACTAGGGCGCTGTTTACGAAAATGAAGCCTTAATGTAAGACGTCATTTATATAATACCTGAAATTTTAGAATGTTTATAGATTTTAATATTAACAAGACCTGGATATAACGACTACGTGAACAGTCGTCATTTATTGAACTGACGACCCTGACAAGGGCGCCAATTCATAAAATGAAGACTTAAGCCCAGACGCCAATTGACTGATTTCCTGATTTCGTGGCTTTTGTAACCCTTTTACAATGGGTTAGTTATTAGGCACTATATTCCATTCCGTGAATATAGTCCCATATTTTACGTTGTTTTATCGATTACCCACTATTTCTCGGTGATGGACGAACTCTCCATAGGACATTCCGTTCCTTTGGACCAGTGACTTTATCATAGAGACCTCCGTAAGACTCCGCTAGCCTTGGATTCCCTCGAGACAGCCGAGCTGGTTGTACCCTTAAAACCTATGTCACTATTTGATTACCATGTCACTCTAAAGAAACATGGTATACCGACCCTCATGACTTGCTAAGAGGATGTCATGAGAATATTCTAAAATTAATGGAGTGGGAAACCATGCCATTAGTGTCCTTATGAATTAGGTGCCATACTTATGGACCTCAATTCTATCTAGCTTATCATGTCCAAGAACGAGCGACCATCTCTATATGAGCGCTTATTCTTAATATCGTGGCACCCGGTTAGGGAGCCTATTCCACCTAGTTTTAATGCGAATCGTGGTTATACCGTTACTTTAGTAGTACATCCTTACACATCATGATTCAATCCTTGAAATTCTTTTCCTTATGATCTACCTTAAAGTTCCTACAAGTTTAGTTCCTTTGGAATTCTTTTGTTGGCTATAACTAAAGTGGATGTCGAAACACATGACCAATGCCTGCGCATTTAGGGCCCAATCTGGTCCTGGGGGGAGCACCCAAAAGTACTAGTGCCCATGGGAGTTGTAATGATCACGGTGTGGCATTGCACCGAAGTGCATGACTAGCTTGATAGACATTCCACAATCTCATACTTGACTTGACATGACATGACTTGCGTGACCCAGAAAGGGTATTTATTGTTACTTGCTTGAAATATAATAGCCAATGCTTGACATGACTTGATAAACGTACTTGCTTGAATGCCTTGATCATGATTGACATGAATTCTTAAAAGACATGTTAGTTCATTCAAATATCTCTTGGATATACATTCTCTATCGTGGTATACATCCTATCTCTTATCGTTTCACGCGAACATGCATAGCTATACTGCATTCATGTAACTTGTAATCTACTTAAAGCTAGCTAGCTCTTGAGATATAATTCCTACTGAGCGTTCGCTCATCCATTGTTTTTCCCTATTTTTTCAGGTAAGTCCGATGACGAGACTCAATCGGATGGGGAAGGTCAAGAGTGAAGAGATTAGAGCTCTCCATCTATCCAAGCGTCTACTAGTCTTATCTTTCTATATTTTTGAGTCAATCGTTGTACGTTTCCCTTTATGGAGTCTTAGCACTTTCATTAAGTGGATTGTAATAGAAGTACTTTTGAGGTTGTGATTGAATAAAGGATTGGGTTATCTTTACTTTGCACACTCTGTCTGTGTTGAATACACTAACGCTCTGATTGACATGATTGATATAAACTCGTCACGCACTCCGGGTTCCTTCCGCGCTCGGGACGTGACAGTTTTTGTCGTATCAGAGCCTAGGATATTCAATTCCTAGGAAACCCAAGTCCAAGGATAGGTTTAAAACCTTTAACCGGTGAGAGTGGCTAGAACCAAGGGTTAAGTTAACTTAGAATCAAAACCTTTGAACATAATAACATATTAAAATAGTTATTGTAATTGTAGGACAATGGCTGCCGAACGTGCTCAGTGGCGCAACATGCAACGCACTCTGCAAGGCATGACCCAGGCACTTCAACAGGTGGCACAAGGAGGTGCACATCGTGGAGCAGGAAATCTCCACCAAAGCTTCAAGAACATGAACCCTCCTAAGTTCATGAGATCCACTGCTCCGGATGACGTCGAGCACTGGATCCGGGAGACGGAACGTATCTTTAGAGTCATGCAATGCACGGACCAAGAGAAGGTCTTGTTAGCAACGTTTCAATTGGAAAGGGAGGCCCGCTGCTGGTGGGAGTCGGTAGAAGCCACATTAGATCAAGGACAAGTTACTTGAGAAGAATTTGTTGAATATTTCAACAATAAATATTTCTCAGACCAAGTCCAGGAGAAGAAGGCCGCCGAGTTCGCCGCACTTAAACAACGATCATTGTCGGTGGCTGAGTATGAGGCATAATTTTCTAGGTTGTCTCGATATGCTAAACATCTAATTAGTACCGAGAAGATGAAAGCTAGGAGATTCCTAAATGAGCTCAGATTCCAATATATCACACAGCTGGCACCGATGGACATACAGGTCTATTCGGAGATGGTACGACGAGCTCAGTTACTAGAAGATGCCACGGAGCTATCTGATAGGATCCGTGGGAAGGATAAAAAGGAACAGGTCACTAGTTCGGGTTCTTTCAAACCCAATTTCAAGAAGAGGCCGAGTAATGGAGGTACTCCCTCCCAAGAGCAAAAGTTCAAGAAGACCAAACCTTTCTCCATCACCACTACACCTTCTAAAGTGGTGTGTAAACACTGTGACAAGGACGGACATAAGGCCGAAGAATGTTGGAGGAAACTTGGAGCGTGTCTCCGTTGTAGGAGCCGTGATCATCGGATTCCCGACTGTCCCCTACTCAATGATCAAGCCGGTGACGGAAAGCACCCGGTGACAAAGAATGCACGTCTCCAAGCTATTAAAGAGACAGAACAAGACGAAGGCGGACAAGTGGAAGGTACATTGAAAGTTTGTTCCAAGTCTGCATATGTCTTATTTGATACTGGTGCATCGCATTCTTTTATTTCTAAGAAGTTTACTAATCCATTACCCATGGAACTGGAATGGATGAAATTAGTTCTTTCAACTCCTCTCGGAAGCGAAGTTGACCTTACTCACCATTATCAAATCTGTGAAGTATTGGTAAAGGGAAGAAATCTTTCTATCGGCCTCATATGTTTAGACCTAAAGGAATATGATGTCATATTAGGAGCCGATTGGTTATCCAAATACCAAGCAACTGTAGATTGCCGTAATAGCAAAGTTACTTTCAAAGACTTTCCGGAGCTGGTCTATACTAGCCCTAAGAGTCGGAGCAAGTCGTCTCTTATTTCGGCTCTCCGAGCTAGCAAGCTAATAAGGAAAGGATGTATATCTTTCCTTGCGTTTGTCACTATTAAAGGGACTAAGGAGACTAAGATAGAAGGCATCCCTGTTGTGCAAGGATTTCTAGATATGTTTTCAAAAGATTTGCCTGGACTACCCCCACAACGAGAAGTGGCCTTCACCATCGATTTGATCCTTGGTGCTGGTCCAGTTTCTAAGGCACCTTATAGGATGTCCTCTGTCGAACTCAAGGAGCTGAAGGAGCAATTGATGGAACTTCTTAAGAAGAGTTTTATCAGACCAAGCACTTCCCCGTGGGGAGCACCTGTGCTATTTGTAAAGAAGAAGGATGGATCCATGAAGTTATGCATCGACTATCGACAGTTGAATCATCTCACTATCAAGAACAAGTATCCACTGTCGAGAATCGATGAACTGTTTGATCAAATATCTGGATCCAAGTACTTCTCGAAGATTAATCTCAGATCGGGATATCACCAACTGAGGATCAAAGACGAGGACATTCATAAGACAGCATTCAGGAGCAGGTATGGGCACTACGAATTTGTTGTTATGCCTTTTAGACTAACCAATGCCCCTGCAGCCTTTATGCAGTTGCTGAATAGTATCTTCAGACCTCATCTAGATCAATTCATAGTGGTTTTTATTGATGATATACTGATCTATTCAAAGACCAAGGAAGAGCATGAGGAGCATTTGAGGATTGCATTACAGATATTGAGGATGAATCAGTTATATGCAAAGCTCAGTAAATGTAAATTCTGGTTAGAAGAAGTATCTTTCTTGGGTCATGTTATATCGAAGGACGGTATATCCGTAGACCCATCAAAGGTTGAAGCTGTAAGAAATTGGGAAAGACCGACCAACGCTAGTGAGATCCGGAGTTTTCTGGGTCTTGCAGGTTATTATCGGTGATTCATTAAGGATTTCTCCAAGGTTGTCGTACCGCTCACTAGATTAACACGCAAGGAGATACGTTGTGAATGGAGTGAGGAATGTGAAAGAAGCTTCCAAGCTCTCAAGGATCACCTAACTACTGCCCCGGTCTTAGCTTTACCAGTTGAAGGAGAGAAGTTTGAGGTATACACTGATGCATCTGGCATTGGCCTCGGATGTGTCTTAATGCAACAAGGAAGAGTTATAGCTTACTCTTCTCGCCAATTGAAGAAGCATGAAGAGAACTACCCAGTTCATGACTTGGATTTGGCCGCGGTAATATTTTCATTGAAAATATGGAGGCACTACCTATATGGAGTACAGTTCACAGTATATTCTGACCATAAGAGTCTCAAGTATCTCTTCTCACAGAAGGAATTGAACATGAGGCAAAGACGTTGGCTAGAGTATCTCAAGGACTTCGACATCATTATACAATATCATCTTGGAAAGGGTAATCCCGTAGCTGATGCCCTCAGTCGAAAGCCAAGAGCACTATTAGCCAATTGTATGATTCAGGAATGGAAGTTGCTAGAACAATTCTCTAAGCTTGATATAAGCCTGGACAAGGAGAACAAGTGTGTTACACTATCCCATATAAGCATACTGCCAGATCTACTCTCAGAAATACAAGGACTACAAGATAAGGATCCATTATTAGTGGAAATCAAGGACAAAATTGATGAACAATCGGAGTTCAAATTAGCATTAGATGGAAGATTGATGTTCAAAAATAGAACTTGTATACCAAATTGTCTAGAGCTGAATAAGAAAATCTTAGATGAAGCTCACAGATCAAGGTACACCATTCATCCAGGGTCAACTAAGATGTACCAAGATTTGAAAAGGACCTTCTGGTGGCCCAACATGAAGAGAGAAATAGCAAACTTTGTGTCTCGCTGTCTCACATGCCAACTAGTCAAGGCGGAACACCAAAAGCCTATCGGTAAGCTACATCATCTTGATATTCTCAAGTGGAAATGGGAGGATATCGATATGGACTTCATTATGGGTCTGTCTAAATCAAAAGGAGGACATGATGGAATAGGGGTTATCATCGACCGATTGACCAAATCGGCACACTTCGTGCCAATCAAGAGCCGATGGTCAGTTGATGTTCTTGCTACATTATACATTAAGGAGATAGTCAGGTTACATGGAGTACCTCTCTCAATTGTGTCTGACAGAGACCCTCGTTTTACTTCTTACTTTTGGAAGGGTCTACAACATTCGTTAGGGACGAGACTTAACTTTAGTACAGCTTTTCATCCTCAAACGGATGGTCAGACCGAGAGAACCAATCAGGTAGTTGAAGATATGCTCAGAGCTTGCATCATTGATTTTAGTGGAAGTTGGCATGATCACTTTCCTTTGGTTGAATTTGCATACAATAATAGCTACCAGGCAAGTATACAAATGGCACCTTTCGAAGCTTTATACGAAAGGAGTTACCGATCGCCTTTGTGCTGGGACGAAGTTGGCGAGAAACAACTATTAGGTCCAGACATGGTAAGGGATACCACCGAAAAGATTCAGTTGATTAGAGAAAGACTCCAAGTTGCTCAGTCTAGATAGAAGGCTTATGCTGACACAAGAAGAAGAGATCTCAAATTCCAAGTCAGAGATCACGTATTTCTGAAGATATCACCTGGACGTGGAATAAAGAGATTTGGTGTTAAGGGCAAGCTTACACCAAGGTTTATCGAACCTTTTGAGATACTAGAAAGAGTTGGCGAGGTTGCATACCGCGTCGCTTTACCTCCTCAATTGTCTAAAGTTCATAATGTATTTCATGTATCAATGTTGAAGAAGTATGTGCACGATCCGGCACATATCATCGATCATGGTGACCTGGTGATTCAAAAGGATCTCACATATGAACAAAAGCCCATGAAGATCCTCGATCGTGAGATTCGTATTCTTAGGAATAAAACAATTCCCAAGCTAAAAGTGCAATGGAGTAAATGCTCAGAGCACGAAGCCACATGGGAGACTGAGGAGTCCATAAGGAAGCGATTCCTAGATTTATTCTAAAAAGGTATATGTCTTGCACCCTCCGTAAATTTGTGCAATTGAATTTGGGGACCAAATTCTTCTAAGTGGGAGAGGGTGTAGCAACCCTGGTAAATCAATGAATAAAATCTTAAATAGATTAAAAGATTAAACTAAAGATAAAGGCCCAACTCATATACACTTAAAGGCCCAACTTTTATACACTTAAAACATATAAGTCAAAAGTGATTAACACCTCCGATCAAGTCGCTATTTAATTGAAGACTGTTCAAACAGGCGCTAATTCAATAATTGACGCCCCTTTGACAGGCGTCATATGAAGAATTGAAGACTGTGACAGAGGCATCATTTTTAAATAACGCCCCAACCTTAGGCGTCATTTCCAAACAGAACCCGTTGGTGTTTGGTTCGAACAAGGATGTTATCTGGGTAAGTGTTGATTAGGGAAAGGTTGAACACGTGGATGTCTAAGTTTAATCAAGAGTCTGCGTAGGAAGTTTCAATTCTAATCAAACTCCTAGAACCCAGTAGTATTCCTTCCCTATAAATACCCCTTCCCATCGAGCTAACCTGCTAGGCTCTTTTCTTCAACAAACTGATGTTACTCCGTGCGTGAAGAACACAAGAAGGCTCTTCAAACTTCTTCCCTTTTTCATACTGCTGCGTTCGAAGGGCAGACGGCACCTGCCGTGGATACGAGAGGAACGTGGGTGTTCTTCATCGACTTCCTCCTCTTCTTCCTGCGGATTGCCTGCGCCAAGAAGGGGCCGCGACTGCTGCGTTGTTGCTCTTCACCCTTCTGTAACTTCATAGGAGGGTTGCTATTGTTACGTTTAATAAGAGTTGCTGCTCTTGTTATATTCCAGTAACTCTGTTTGAAACAGAGTATGGTTCTTGATTCTTCATCCTCTTCATGTTTCTATCGTCTACAACTCCGAAAAGGTAGGTTTTCTCAAGTGTTAAGCAAAATTTTATGGATATTAGGCCAATTGCATGCATATAGGTTATTAGTGCTGCGACTGACTGCCATATGAATTTTCATGATTTCATCGTTCTACTGAAAATGACGCCCTAGATCAAGGCATTGTTTTTATTTTAACGCCCGTGAAGATAGGCGTTAATTGTCTAGTTAATTAATAATGACGAATGTTCAAAATTTAATAACTATAAACCCTGATGTGTTAACTAATGCATGATCATGTTAGTGAATTCCTACTATTTTTCTCTATCTACCCATGTCTCTAGTTTCTTGATTGGAAATACCCCAAAAGCCATGTCTGTGATTGTACCTGATCATATGACAAGTAAATGACGACCATGTCTAGGTCGTCAATTGAACAAACGCCCCTGTACGCAGGCGTCAATTAGTGATAAATCAAGAATTCCTGAAAATGTTTATAATTTCCCAGGTATTGAAATAATGACATGCATCCTACCATCTTTTTGATATATGACACCCTTGACTAGGGCGCTGTTTACGAAAATGAAGCCTTAATGTAAGACGTCATTTATATAATACCTGAAATTTTAGAATATTTATAGATTTTAATATTAACAAGACCTGGATATAACGACTGCGTGAACAGTCATCATTTACTGAACTGACGACCCTGACAAGGGCACCAATTCATAAAATGAAGACTTAAGCCCAGACGCCAATTGACTGATTTCCTGATTTCGTGGCTTTTGTAACCCTTTTACAATAGGTTAGTTATTAGGCACTATATTCCATTCCGTGAATATAGTCCCATGTTTTATGTTGTTTTATCGATTACCCACTATTTCTCGGTGATAGACGAACTCTCCATAGGACATTCCGTTCCTTTGGACCAGTGACTTTATCATAGAGACCTCCGTAAGACTCCGCTAGCCTTGGATTCCCTCGAGACAACCGAGCTGGTTGTATCCTTAAAACCTATGTCACTATTTGATTACCATGTCACTCTAAAGAAACATGGTATACCGGCCCTCATGACTTGCTAAGAGGATGTCATGAGAATATTCTAAAATTAATGGAGTGGGAAACCATGCCATTAGTGTCCTTATGAATTAGGTGCCATACTTATGGACCTCAATTCTATCTAGCTTATCATGTCCAAGAACGAGCGACCATCTCTATATGAGCGCTTATTCTTAATATCGTGGCACCTAGGGAGCCTATTCCACCTAGTTTTAATGTGAATCATGGTTATACCGTTACTTTAGTAGTACATCCTTACACATCATGATTCAATCCTTGAAATTCTTTTCCTTATGATCTACCTTAAAGTTCCTACAAGTTTAGTTCCTTTGAAATTCTTTTGTTGGCTTTAACTAAAGTGGATGTCGAAACACATGACCAATGCTTGCGCATTTAGGGCCCGATATGGTCCTGGGAGGAGCACCCAAAAGAACTAGTGCCCATGGGAGTTGTAATGATCACGGTGTGGCATTGCACCGAAGTGCATGACTAGCTTGATAGACATTTCACAATCTCGTACTTGACTTGACATGACATGACTTGCGTGACTCAGAACGGGTCTTTATTGTTACTTGCTTGAAATATAATAGCCAATCCTTGACATGACTTGATAAACGTACTTGCTTGAATGCCTTGATCATTATTGACATGAATTCTTGAAAGACATATTAGTTCATTCAAATATCTCTTGGATATACATTCTCTATCGTGGTATACATCCTATCTCTTATCATTTCACGCGAACATGCATAGCTATACTACATTCATGTAACTTGTAATCTACTTAAAGCTAGCTAGCTCTTGAGATATAATTCCTACTGAGCGTTCGCTCATCCAGTGTTTTTCCCTATTTTTTCAGGTAAGTCCGATGACGAGACTCAATCGGATGGGGAAGGTCAAGAGTGAAGAGATTAGAGCTCTCCATCTATCCAAGCGTCTACTAGTCTTATCTTTCTATATTTTTGAGTCAATCGTTGTACTTTTCCCTTTATGGAGTCTTAGCACTTTCATTAAGTGGATTGTAATAGAAGTACTTTTGAGGTTGTGATTGAATAAAGGATTGGGTTATCTTTACTTTGCGCACTCTGTCTTTGTGTTGAATACACTAACGCTCTGATTGACATGATTGATATAAACTCGTCACGCACTCCGGGTTTCTTCCGCGCTCGCGGCGTGACAGACTATCTTGAAAGGCATCAAGTCCAGGCTCGACAAAGCCAAGGGCAGCTGGCTCGAGGAATCGCCAAGCATACTTTGGTCGCACAGAACGACTCCCTGAACGACAACAGGTGAAAGTCCCTTTCAGCTGGTGTACGGCACCGAGGCCGTGTCCCATTGGAGATTGCCAATCTCTCCCTCCGAGTCATCTGTTTCTCACCCGAGGTAAACGACCAGAAACTACTCAAAAACCTCAACCTAGCGGATGAACTCCGAGATATTGCCAGCATCCGAGCAACGGAATATCAACGCCGCCTCACTCGATACTACAGCGCCAAAGTCTGAGATAGACACTTTCAACCGGGAGGCTTCGTTCTCAGGAAAGCCGAAGCCTCTCGACCACTTGAGGCGGCGGGCAAGTTATCCCCTAATTGGGAAGGCCCCTACCATGTGGTTGAGATGCTTGGGAAAGGAGCATACCGGCTATCTACTATGGAAAGAGAACCCATCCCTTGGATGTGGAACGCGACTACACTACGCAAGTTCTATTTCTGAACACCGAGCATTGTGTAAGCAACATGAAATAAAACAAAAGTTTTATTTCCTCTTTTATTCAAACAACTTGCTTGTACAGCAGAAAGGCCGAAGCCAAGACAATACATGTCGAAAAAGCAAAAATCCATCTGGCGCCGCCTAATGAGCACATCGCTCGGCTGACTCGGTTAGCCTTCCCCCATCCAGCCACTGACTCTGCTTCGTGCAGAAACTGGCTCAGATTAAGGGTAGTCGACCCCGTTGGCTCGGGTAACTCGGAACAAAGGTGACAGAGGGATTAGGAAGAAGAAGGCTTCGTCTTCCAGAACGTCTTTCATGCTTCAAATTCGACGGCACAACGCTTCGTGAAGAAGGAGAGAGGAAAGACTGTCATAGAAAACCCTAAGCGATGGAGCGGGAGAGACGCCCTTCAGACCTTTTATAGGCGAAGGGAGGTTACTTGCCTTAAATGATTCTCCCCTCGAAAACACGCTAAAGGGACTTCTCCCTCCGATCAGTCACCTCAGACTCCTCGGTTCCATCCCAATGGGACACACGAAACGGTCGGGCAGTTAAAGCATGAGAAAATGGAAAGACACCCTGTCAGACGCCCGCCCAACCATCATGCGAGATCCACACAGAAGGTATCAACACTTTCCAACTACTGCGGATACGCTGGTCAAACTATAGCAATGGCGATACAAAAGAAATAAGTTTTCATCATAACGCTACTGCCTTACATTTTTCCCTTTACACAACAGGAGAAGTTTTTTCTTCAAAAAAAGGAAAAACATACAAGGAGAAAAAGCAAAGCAAATACATTAGGCCTCTGGCCCACCCTGAGGCTCGGAAGTGGAAGGCTCGGACGGTCTGCCCCCGGCACCCTCGGCGACGGCCGACCCTGGCACTGACCCCACCCGCGTGGGAACTGCCTCGGTTGCACGCCCTCCCGAGGCATCTGGAGTTGGCGACCCCTCGGACGAAGAGTCTCCCTGGTCTCCTTCCTCCGACGCCGAACCAGTGGAACCGGAGGATGACAAATCCGAGTCATAGCATTGCCCAGACGAAAAATTGATTATCTCGGACGCCTGCTCCTCCGCATAAGAGATGGGCCGGTCATAGCCTTGCTTGAATCCCTTGGGGATACCCCGGAGAAGTGCTGACTCATAGTAGGGGAGGGCAGCCTCCTTCCGGTCGACCTGGTAGGCCTTCGAGCGTTTGTATTGCTCGAGTGCCTCCACCCCGGCCGATTCCACCCTACCAGCGAGTTCGGCCTTCTCCCGCTCTGCCTCGGCCAATCTCCACTCTGCCTCGGCTAACCGCTTCTCCCCCTCGGCCCGATCAGCCTCGGCCTCCCACCGAAGGTGCATGGCTTCCTCCGCCCGGCCCAATAGCTCGGCGCGCTCGGCCTCCC
Source organism: Amorphophallus konjac (assembly GCA_022559845.1). Lineage (NCBI taxonomy): Eukaryota > Viridiplantae > Streptophyta > Magnoliopsida > Alismatales > Araceae > Amorphophallus > Amorphophallus konjac. Next base: position 325,588,921 of record CM040118.1, on the reverse strand, counting down.
ACTTGCCGTCTAGCTCGGTACGGGCCACGCGCTCCTCCTCCAGAAGCTGGCTCTTCCTCTCGAGCGACTCGCGGGCCTGAGTCAGTTGTTCAGACAACGACCAGGCATCCGCCTAGCTCACCCTCGCCAGCTCCTTGACTACAAAGAGCTCCCGTCGAAGCCCGTCACGCTCCTCGGTGATTTGAGCCACCTTCCTGTCAGACCAACCAAGGGTCCAGGCAAGGGTCGCCTGCTCCGACTCTGACCGAGCGTAAGCTTCAGCCAGAGTGGCCCCCATCTGGGCCAAGACCAAGCAGCCCTCCATAACCAGCTCGAGGGCCGTGGGCGGGGAGCATTGCCTATCTCCTCCCTTCACCACATTCACTGCTATGCTGCAACATGCTCGATACAGAGGGCCCTGGATGCCCAGCCTCTCCAAAGCCACCGACAAAGGGGCCCCCCCTCCGAGCGATATCCCCTCGGAAGCCTCGCCGGCCTGCCCGGATAGAGCCGCTGCTTCATCCGCCCCTCTTGCCTCAGTCGGTCGGGGCTGTGTCGCCGCTTCTCGCGACCCCCCGACCTTGACCGACTCGGCCCCTACGCCACCACTCAGAGCGTCACCCACCTCGATCGACGCCCCAATCTCCGCCGCGGTCCTAGAGTCGCCCGCTTCAACTCCGACCCCCTCGTTTCCTGCTGAGGGGAGAGCCGATCCAGCGCCACCAGCAGAAGCGGCCCCGGCCCCCTTAGCTCCTGCTGAGGGGAGAGCCGATCCAACGTCGCCGCCCCCAGAAGCGGCCCTGGCCTCCTCGGCCCCCTCTCGCTCGGCGGATGGGGGAGTCGGCCCAATAGGGTTGGCCCTATCTCGCTCCAAAGAGGGGAGAGCCACCGAGCCAGAGTCATCTTCAACAGCGGAGACAGACCCAGCCTTCTTGGCCCGCTTCTTGGCCTTCACGACATCCCGTATCATGCCCTCCACGTGATCTTTGCGCTTGGCCCGCCGCGGCCTGCAAGACCCCTCCTGGGCCATCCCCTTGCCCCTATCTCGGGCTCGGGGGCGCCCCTCGGGAGCTCGCGACTCGTCGGTAGCCGAATCATCACCGAGATCGATCACCTCCCGTTCGGCCGTAGGCTCCCCCTCCACAGCCGGCCACCTGGCGTCTACGTAGAAGAAGATATGGTCAAGAAAAAAAATGGTCTCACCATCCGACGGAGAAGCTGATTCGTGACGACCGAACCTGCCGGCCGTAGCTGCGCGAGAAGGCACAGCTCGATGTTGTCCGGAGTAACCAGATCCTCCATAGATTGGCGTTGCTTCAGCAAGATGACCGCATACTCCTCCACATCCGGAGAGAACTCATCCTGCCTCGAAGGGATGTTTGGATGGAATTTGGGGATTACGGGACACCTCCAAGTCTCCTCCACCGAAAAAATCCCCACCCAGAAGAACTGAGTCTTCCATCCCTTGTGGGAAGAGTCCTTCGCGGCTAGGGAGACACAGCTCTTGTTCCGTCTCGCCTGGATGAAATAGAAGCCTTTCGCGGCCGAGGAATGCACCTTCAACTCAAAAAAATAATGGAAGAGATCCAAGGAAGGAGGAACCCCGCATTGGCGACAGAGGATGCGAAAGGCGGAGAGAAGAAAATAAGAGTTCACCACCAACTGTATGGGAGCCAACTTAAAGAAATCAAGAAGCTTCAGAACAAAGGGCTCGAAGGGAAAGCGGAAACCATTCTTCCACGACAGAAGGAAGGAGCAGATATGACCCATACGAGAATCCAAGCTCATCTTGTGCGGGGCAGCCGCGGCAAAGTAAAACTTATAGGGCAGGCGAAACTGGTGCTCCAGCCGTTTCACCTCCGCCTCCCCCAGCTCGCTGCAGTTTGGAGCCGGCGGTATCACCGTCGCCCTCGCCTCAGGCTCACCCTCCTACTCTTCGACCTCCAGACGCTGGTCCGCCATGGGATCTGAAGAGGAACTTGAAGAGAAATGCTCCCGAGACTCCGGAGATTCTGGATGAAGAGGAAGTTGTTGAACCACCTCTGCAGTTATCTCTGCCAACTCTGCGAATGCCACCGCAAGCCTCTGCTCTTCCGGCATGTCCTCACGACGCATCAAAGAGCCCCAAAAGCAAGCGTGAAGGAGAGCAAAAACCCTAAAAACGGAGGGAGTCTGGAGCGACAACAAGCGTACAACACCTATATTCCCACGCGGAAGGTGACGCGTCGTTCCGACCTCTGAGAAAAGGGGGCCCCTTCATTTCAAATCCGTCAAGATTATCATTATTACAGGCCCAGGTGACCATGACACGTGGCTTCTTAACACTGCTAGATCTCCACCCACCCGAGCCACGCTGGTCCAAAACCCTAACGGCAACTCTTCCGAGCCTAACAAGGCTCGAGAGTAGGAGGGGGACAAGTTGAGAGGGGGATTTCTGTAGCCCATCTAAGAGCGGTCAAACCAGGTCCAGCAAGACCAAACGAGGCCCAGCTCATCTAAGTGACAGCCCCGCATGGCCCACTTAGCATAAAAGCCCAATAAGATCACTCGGGATCAAGCCCTTCCTCGACGGCCATTAAGCTCGGAAGGCCTGAGCGTCGGTTCGATCGGAGGAAAACCCAAGACCGACCTATCCCCCTCGCCGGGATAAAGGCTAGCGCCCCGCGCCCACTCCAATCGAGCCTCACCTGAGCTATGCCGATCGCCCGGATAAGGGTTGGCACTCTTCATGCTTGGGTCGACCGACGATTACCTATCCACGCTATCGTTGAGAGCCCTTTATGAGTAGAAGTTCACAAAGATAAGGGACCCACGAGTCCTCAAGGTTATAAAGAGCCCACGATGAGGACGTAAAGAGCCCACGTTGAGGACGTAATCCCCGCCTGGAACTCCTCAGCTTACGGGACTCATGAGGCTAGTGCACTATTTAAATCGGGGACTCCCTCCAGCAAACGGTAAGACCTACACACGCCTAAAACTCCCTGAGCAGGAACCACTTCACCACCTTGGTGGAGAGGAATCTCGCGCATCTCCTTCCTCCTCCCTTCATAGCTTCCACCACTGCTCTACTGACTTAGGCATCGAAGGGTTTTCTTTAGGGATCCCCTCTTGGGCCCCCTGATCCGTTTCCCTTCCTTGCAGTTCACTTATCGGTGATCATCCCCCAGCTTAGGATGAGCGCGAGATTGCCCCTCTTCACAGGGGTAATTCCTAGTTACTTGGTGTCGTCATTTATTATAACGTGGATGAGACACTTTTTGATGCGATTTTCCTCCTTTATTTTAGGGGGGATTCCCGATGTACTCGATGTCAAATCACACTTATTCATTTTTGGTGGGGTTGACAGTTTTTTCCTCACGAGTCACGTGATTTCTATGTAGGGGCTCAAGTGTCCTAAAGTGTGTTGAGTGGAATAAGCAAAATCCTTATTGACTAGAATCATTAAGCTCAACAGTGTAAGTGGTGTGAGAGATTGCATGGAGTGTAAGAGATGAATTAGCCGATTCATAGTGATGTCTCCCCCTAAGTGTATGCACAGATCTAACAACAACCTCCCCCTTAATATGTGCCATGTAAAAACATGTCTAAGTCAAAGCATTTTTATTTATCAAGGGTGTAAGGACATAGGAGATATCAACCGAAAGGTATGTAATTTATATACACTTAAGCATGTCAAAATGATGTTTTCAAGCAATTTGATTACCGCTACGTGGCGGAGTATGTAGGTCCGAAGACCACACTCACGCATAATGAAAGCTTCCAGGTGGACTTAATCCACCTTTCCATTGACGTCATTTTATATATCGGTGAATCATGACATTCATGCACATGTATATGAAGTATATGCATTTATGTACATGCGGATGCGAAAAGATCATAACATGTATGAAAATCAATTTGTTATTTCTTGAAATATGCACAAAAAGCAAAGTTTAAAGAAGTAAAGGCCATGAAAGGACTTCTTATGTGCAAAAGATAAAGCAGTATGAACAATTTCTTTATGAAAAAGGTGAAAAGTGTGTATGTACAATTCAGCTCAAAAGATTCAAGTATCTAACCTGCACACTCCTAATTCTCTCCTCAGAAAACAAAATTGTTCAGAATTTAAAGGTTATGTGAATATATCAGCAAGTTGGTGTTTTGTGTCAACAAAAACAAGTTCAAAATCACCTTTATTTATATGATCTCGTATAAAGTGATGTCTAACTTCTATGTGCTTAGTGCGGGAATATTGGACAAGTTTTTGGACAAGTTTATTGCAGAGGTGTTGTCGCACATTATGGGAGTATTTTTTAAACAAAAACCAAAATCCAGCAATTGATGTTGGATCTAAAGCACTTCAGCTGCACAACTACCGGCAACCACGTACTCGGCTTCGGCAGTTGATAAAGCCACACAATGATGTTTCTTTGAGGCCCATGAAACCATGCAACCCCCAAGAAACTGACAGTGACCACTTGTACTTTTTCGATCTATTTTACAACCAGCGTAATTAGAGTCAGTGAAGGCATGCAGTTCAAATGAATTATTTCTAGGAAACCACAAACCAAGGTCAAGAGTACCATTCAAATACCTAAAGATCCTTTTTACGGCCGCTAAATGGGAGTCCCTGGGACAAGATTGGTATCTTGCACAGAGACAAACACTAAAGTGTATGTCAGGCCTACTAGCAGTCAGGTATAACAGTGAAGCAATCATTGCCCTAAAAAGTTTTTGATCAATTTTGTTACCTTTTTCTTCTTCCATTTTCTGTGAGGTGGACATAGGTGTTGTAAAAGGCTTCGCAGTCTCAAGTTGGAATTTCTTCACGATTTCTTGTGTGTACTTCTTCTGGTTGATAAAAATGCCCTCGTCCAGTTGCTTTATTTGCAATCCCAAGAATAAGTTGAGCTCTCCCATCAAGCTCATCTCGAACTCCCCCTACATAAGTTGGGAAAATTCATCATTCATTTTTTAATTGGAGGCACCAAAAATTATATCGTCTACATAAACTTGAACAATTAAATAATGTTCATCACAAGTTTTTGTAAACAATGTCTGATCTATGTTACCTCGTTTGAAGCCATTTTTATTAAGAAATAAACTTAATCTATCATACCATGCCCGGGGAGTCTGTTTCAAACCATATAGTGCCTTGTCCAATTTGAAGACGTGGTCTGGAAATCTTTCATCTTCAAAGCCCGGTGGTTGCTCCATGTACACTTCTTTCTTGATCACTCCGTTGAGGAAGGCACTCTTCACGTCCATTTGAAACAGTTTAATGTTCCTGTGACAAGCATAAGCAAGTAAAATTCCAACTACTTCTAATCTAGCCACAGGTGCAAACGATTCATCAAAATCAATACCGAATTCTTGAGAGTAGCCCTTGGCTACTAATCTTGCCTTATTCCTCACAACCACCCCATCTTCACTAAGTTTGTTTCGAAAAACCCACTTAGTTCCAATAATAGGATGGTCATCAGGTCGGGGTATGAGGAACCACACCCGATTCCTTTGGAATTGGTGTATCTCTTCTTGCATGGCGAGAACCCAAGAATTGTCTTTTAAAGCATCGTCTACGGATTTAGGCTCAATGCCAGAAAGTAAAGCTAGATTATCGTGAATTTCTACTTCCCTCATTGAAGCCCGTGTTCGAATTCCTTCATCCACACCGCCAATCACGTTCTCCAATGGATGGTCCTTGTTCGTGGTCCATTCGTGTGGAAGTTTCGGATGTTGCTCTTGTTTTGCTTCCTCCTCTTGTTCCTTTTCTTCTTCTTGATTTGCTGTCTCACCTTATTTACTTGATTCTCCTTTTTCAGCTTCACCCTCACCTGTAATAAGAAAATGGTCATTATCATTTGATTTTCTCATTGTAAACTCATCAACAACAACATGAGGACTCTCCTCAACAGTTAATGTCCTAGTGTTATACACGCGGTAAGCTCTAGATGATAGAGCATACCCGAGGAAGATCCCTTTATCACTTTTTGCATCAAATTTTTCTAGATTGTCTTTACCATTGTTTAAAATGTAACAGATTGACCCAAATGGCTTAAAATGAGATATGTTGGGTTTCTTATCTTTGTAAAGCTCATATGGAGTTTTCTTAAGTATTGGTCTTACCATAGCTCGATTTATGATGTAGCAGGCGGTGTTCACCGCCTCTACCCATAAGTACCGTGGAAGACCGTTATCCGTAAGAATGGTACGCGCCATCTCCACGAGCATCATGTTTTTCCTTTCGACCACGCCATTTTGTTGAGGGGTTCTTGGTGAGGAGAACTGATGCTCATACCCCTGCTTCCTATAAAAAGCATCAAACTCATGATTTTTAAATTTCTTTTCGTGGTCACTTTGAATTTTCTGAATTGTATATCCTTTTTCATTCTAAACTCTAGTGCAAAAATCAATGAACTCATTGCAAGCATCACTTTTATTTGCAAGATATAGAACCCATGCATATCGCGAGAAATCATCGACAATCACGAAACCATAAAGCTTCCCTCCAAGACTGCGAGTCCTGGTGGGACCAAATAAATCCAGATGCAACAATTGAAGGGGTTTTTCTGTTGAGACAATATTTTTGCATTTAAAAGATGTGGTGGTTTGTTTTCCTTTATTATATGCTTCACATATCTTTAAAGTTTCAAAATACAATTTAGGAAGACCTCTGACTAAATCATGACGGTTCAACTTCCTAATGACATTAAAATTGGCATGCCCAAGACGGCGATGCCACAACCAGACATCTTCACTTTTATTGGCAACTAAACAAAGTTTCTTAGATGCAAGCTCATCAAAATCAACTTGATAGGTGTTGTTACATCTCACTCCTATGAACTTAATTTTCTGTGTGTTAGCATCAATGATAGTGCAGTGAGAAGACTCAAAAATCACTTTGTGACCCTTGTCACAGAGTTGACTTACACTAAGCAAATTGTGGTGAAGACCTCTAACAAGTGAAACATCCTCAATGCAATCGTTAGGGTCCTTACCAATTCTCCCGATTCCGATTCCGATTATCTTATCCTTGTCCTATCCTCCAAAGATTACCGTTCCGCCGTTCTTTTCAGCAAGATCTGCAAAGAGGTGTTTATTTCCCGTCATGTGCTTGGAGCATCCGTTGTCCAGGCACCACTTATTTTCTCCCGCCTTCATGCAGACCTGCACCAATTAGCAACCATGCTCATTTTGATTTGGATACCCAAGCAAGCTTGGGTCCCTTCATGTTAGCATTCCCAAAGGATTGATTGTATCTATTGAAAAATATGTCATCATCGTATTACATGAGTTGGCATATATACATATCATGCCCTATCTTCCCACAGTAAAAACACGTGGGTCTTTTCCTACCAAAATTTCTTCTTTTATTTACATTCCTAAAGGTTGAGGGGAAACTAGAATTAATAGTTAGTTTTTCAAGGTGTGTGTGTGAACATTCTCCTTGACAAGATGAATTCTTAACAGTATATTGAACATGATTCTTGTTGCCATGCATTGTACTTGGATTCTTCTCAATTTATTTTCCTTTCGCATTTTCCACTTTTTCAAGTTCAATGACAAAACTCTCATTCTTGCCTTTCAATTTTTCCTTCTCTTTCTCACATTCAGTCAGTTTAACATGCAACTCTTCCAATTCTTTGTTCAAGAGGGCATGCCTTCCTTGGATTTCATCTTTAAGTTTGAAGGCATTTTTCTCTTCTACATCTAAGCATGCTATTTCATCTTCAAACAAAGCTAATTTGATTTCCAAAGCATCATTAGCATTTTTCAAACTTTTAACTTGCATTTCAAGTAGATTGCATTTTCCACATGAATTAGATGAGTGATCAATTTCATGAATCTTTTTCTTTAACGTCCTATTTTCATTTTTCATTGTTCTGTATTTCTCATCTAACTCCTCATATGCAAGTTCCCACTGTTCGTTTGAAATAGACTCTGTGTCAAAAATTACCTGTTCACTGTCACTTTTCGCCATTAGACACATTGTCTTCACAAGTTCTTAAATGTCTTGCTCCTCATCATCGGTTGTGGGCTCATCTTCATCTTCGTCGCTCCACATCGCCTTCATGGCTTTCGGCTTCTTGCCCTTGACCATTTTTCCTTTCTTCTTTTGCAGCTCGGGGCATTCTCCTTGCATGTGCCCCGCTTTCTTGCATTCATAACATATAATCTCGGCGGCCTTGGATGGTTCATTTCGTTGCCTTGGCGGCCCTTTTCCTTTCCTGAATTTCCCGCCAAATCATCTTCTTTGGCACAGGAATTGTCTTACTTTCCTCGTCAGCATAGCAACTTCTTCATCGTCGGTGGTTCCCAACAACTCCTCTTGGCTCGAGACACTTTCCGAGAGTGCTTTTAAAGAGATTTGCTTTTTCTTATTTGGATCCTCTTCCGTTCTCTTTATCACATTGATCTCATAGGTCATTAATGACCCTATGAGTTCATCCACTATGAGCGTTGACAAATCCTTTGAGTCCTCTATTACGGTCACCTTAGTGTCCCAGCTCGGTGATAGTGACCTCAACACCTTCCGTACCAATTCTTTATTTGTGAACTCTCTCCTAAGTGATTTCAATCCATTTGTAATCTCCATAAGACGTGCAAACATCTCGGAGATATTTTCTTCATCCTTGATTCGAAACAGTTCGTAATTGTTGGCTTCCGTGCACCCGATTCCGTGCACCCCCTCCTTGTCTTTGACAATGGTTTTGATGACTCCAATATATTGTGTGTTTTATGTTCAATGGAATCTTGATGATAAACAAGCTCACATGATGGTATCTTGGTTTGCAGGTTGATATTTCATGGTCCTTCACGAACACAATCCTGATGTTGCCTCACGCGTGCTATGCATGAGACCTTGGAACAAACATGCGAAACTTTATGTTTTGATAATATGTTCATGGGTTTTTAATGAACTCACATAAATGCCTGACATTATGTGTTTTATGTTTGCTTTAAAGTGAAAGCATTGTGTGCTTGTTTAGTGGAAGTTGTCTTCATGATAAACAAGCTAACATGATTATCTGATAGGAAACATCTTGTTGAAATAAGCTCACATGTTGATTTTCTGGTTTGCAATTTACAGGGTTGAAAAGCCCTTGATTGCTTTCAGATTGCATTGCAATGCCAAGGCAGTTTTTATACTGCCCCTTGCAAGTGTCGACCCCATGGGTCGACCTCTGACTCTTCGAGCCTGGCTCATTCAGCACTGGTTTTCACCTTGCTGTTCTACTGGCTTGTTACTAATGAGTCATGGATTATGATTTGCTGTAATTGTTGATGGTTTCTCACTTGTCATTGAAATCTAGTTTACTTATATCATCTTGTGTTTTGATAATTGAGGATTTCATGTCAGGAATTCATAAAGCCTTCATTGTGGGTATGATGTGTCTTGCTTGATCACTTCTCAAAATGTGTGCTCGGAGTGGAAATGTCAGAATTTTCCCTCATCTTTGGTTGCAGCATAAATCATCATTGTGCAGGTTCATCCTTGCACCGACCCAACATTCTCATGTGCATTGACCATTAGATCATATGCACAGACTTTGTTGATTGCATTGAGCGACTAAGGATCTCATTTGTTGTATTAAAGTTTATATGAATCAAATTAGTCATGAACTGTTGAAACTCAAATCTATGTCAATGTACCTATATTTGGCAATGTGAGCTTATGGAGGAAGTGGTTTGGAATGCTCTGAATCATTCACTTTGTTATTGCAATTTAGTCTTCTACACTGCTGGTTGAGAGAGAAATTGGGAGATTTAAAGAATTGGTTTAAGAATGTACAGGTTCTACTTTGCCCACAAATATTTGGATCCATGGAATAATTTCATTTCTGAAATTGACTTTTAATTGGCTTGATTCAGGATGAAAATGGTTTCTTTAATGCTTTAAGTCACAACTCTTATGAATGTGAATGTCATGTAATTGCAGGCCCCTAAATGTCCACTATCCTTGATATCATGGTAAAATTCATATTTGATAAATTTCCATGTGGCAGGTTAAGGTTGTTTCATATATCATGGTTTTGGGTTCTCTTATGACTTCATGCACACCATCTTAGCTTTGGTAAGGTTTTCATTTGGTCTTTACCTTTTCATCTTGTCCCTGATAAAACTAGTTTCATTTAAAGTTTTGAAGACCCCTAATGCATGACATTTAATTATATTTGTAGGGGTTAAATGTTGTTTAATTGGTGTTTTATTGATCCTTGATGGTTTTTCTAAGTTTCAAATGAGTTCAATTCACTTTTTACTTATGTCAGTAAAAGTGTCGACTCTAAGAGTCGACACTTATTTCAAAGTATGCTGTTTGCATTGATTTCTAATGTGCTGACAAAAAGTGTCGACTCTATGAGTCGACACTTTTGTCCTTAAAGTTGATTTTTGTGTTCTGCCAGAACTCTCGACAAAAAGTGTCGACTCTGAGAATCGACACTTTTGTCCTGGAAGCTGTTTTGTGTTCAGGACAGAACACCTTGACAAAAGTGTCGACTTTAAGAGTCGACAGTTTGTCTGCTACGTCCGGATCGGGTTTCCGAGTTTGGTTTCGAACCATGGGTTCAAAGGTCCGATTAGCTTGCACTTTTACCCCATTACCCCCTAGGGTTTCTACCCTTGGTTTGGTGTGGTTTAGAAGGGCTTTAATCATGGGCTATTAGCTCTTTTGTGATATTTTCCCTCTTGTATATGAGGGTTACGATCTCCATCGGAAGAGGCAATCCCCTTGCGCTAATAGTTCCTATCTGCTGCAGGTAAAGAAGAACGAGGAGGAGAAGGTGCTTGCTCTGTTGGAGAAGGAGATCCACGCCGCCAAGGAACGCGTCTCATGACCCCAAGCTCGAAGCCAGAGGCGAACCGCTGTTGCTCTCTCCATCGTTGCTTGCTTGGGCGCATCTCTAAAAGGGGGTTGATTTCTTCTCTTATGCTCTTATTGTTCTAAAGCATTCTTCTATTTTGTCTCCGGGTTGTGTGAAGATTTAGGGGATATCTAAATCATTCATTTCAATATTCTTGTTTAAGATTAGCTTAAAGGGTGGGCTTATTGTTCTATCTGATCTTGTAGTGAAGAAGAAGAACAAAAAGGAGTTGTGGGACATTAAAGGGGAATACATATATATATGATTTTGTTTTCAGTTGTTGTCATGTCCCTTTTAATCAAGATATACTCACGGAGCTTAATGGCTCATCTTTTCTTGATGTGTGCAGGCTCGATTGGAGCTGGAACTTGAACGAACAAACTTGGATCTTCAAGGAGGTTGATCGACTGCTCCTACAAGCTGCGGATAAGATCTTCTCCAACCTAGGCTTCAAGAAAGATCTGCTTATTTCTATTGGAGAACAAAGGAGATATACTCTTTATGCATATTTCTATGAATGTTTCATAGTCTATCTTCACTTACATACTGCTGTGGGTGTATATTGTATATCCTTTGATTTTGTTAAACTCAGAATATCTGTGTGTGTGTACGGAGTTGTGTCTCCATGTGGTTGTCGTGTCCGGGGTACGTTCCCCGAACGTGTGTGTGTGCTGCAGTGGCAGCGTGTTGAGGCAAGGCCTCGTGTGTGTATTGCTGTGGAAGCAGCGTGTGTATGGTTGGGGTTCATCCCCGTGTTGCTATGAAAGTAGCGTGTAGTGAAGCCTCTCCCGGTTGGGTGAGGGGTTGACGTAGGGAGCCCGACATAGTCCCGAACCACCTAAAAATCTTGTGTCTCGTGTGATTGACCATTTACTCTATCTTCCTTCACAGGTCCATCAAATATATTTTAAATTCACTGCATCATCGCACATTGCTACCTCCGTTATATGTGTTGAGCGTAATTTCCCTGATTAGTTGCATTAACTATTCGAGTGAGATCGGAAAGCTTGAGAGAATATCTTTAATCTCACTTGAGTTTTAGTTAATCACCGTATTTAATTTTATATCTGTTGCAATCAGTTAAGAAAGTTTTTAAAATCCATCATCTCGGCAAGGGGACAATTCAAACCCCCTTCTTGTCTGCCATCTCTCTGGGCCAACATTTGGTATCAGAGCCCAGTCTCTGATTTGTTAACGGACCTCATGGTCTAGGAGTAAAGATCATTTTCATGATGGCTAGCTTGAATTCTATTCCTGTTTACAATGGTTTTGATTATGCTTCTTGGATATGAAAGTTTTGTGTTTGGATTTGTGGCCTTGATCCGAAACTCATGAAATCAATCTCTCATGGTCCACATGTCTTACCCAAAAATGAATTATGGTGGACTGATGAACATAGGAAGATGAATTCGGATAATCTGTTTGCTTTGAATGCTCTTAAGGTTGCCTTGGACACTAATCAATTTCCATTTATTTTATCTTGTAGGACAGCCAAAGAAATTTGAGAAGGGCTGAGCGAAGCCCAAAAAGAAAGTTGCAATGACGGTCACTGCTTAGTTGCCAACAATGAAATTGAGCGTCAAAGTGAGGAGAGTTCAAAGGTAAACTCTAACTCTGACTCTGATGAGGAAGATGAATTGAGTTATGATGAATTGATGGATGCTTACGATGAGTTAGTTAAAAGATATAAAATCATGAAATCTGAAAATCGAAAGTTGAAAAAGAAACTTGATGATTGTTCACATGTTAACACTCCTTGTGTCAAGTGTTCCACAATTGAAAATTTGTCTGTTGATAACTCCCTTTCTGAAAAATGCACTGAGCTTGAAAAACTAGTTGAGTCTCACATGTTTGAAGTTGATATCTACAAAGAAACCATTTCTTGCTTGAGAAAAGAAAATGAGACCTTGATGGCTTAAATTTCAGAACTTGAAAACATTGAAAAGGATCTAAGAAGACAAATGAGTTGTTCAAATAGTGATCAATTTTTACTTGATGAACTTGTTCAAAATTCAAGACTTGCTGAGGAAATTGAGGAATTAAAGAATCAAAACAATGTACTGATTAAAAAACTCAACACTTTTGAAAAGGGAAAACAAGTTGTTGTTGATGACTATGAAAATCTTCATGCTATGGAACAAGAGATTGCAAGTTATAAAACTGTTAACTCCTTGTTGAACGAGAAACTTGCTCAGTGTGAAAAAGAAATTGCTAAATCTGAATTGCACATTTCAGCATTGGAAAATGAGATCAAGAATTTGAATGAATCCGTGTGCTTGTGTGATAAAGAAAGTCAAAAAGAGAAAAATGTCATTGATCAACCTTGTATGCATGCAAAACCCTCACATGGTAAACATAATCATGCATCAAGGAAAAGAACAAATGTTTCATGTTATTACTGCGGGAAATATGGTCATGACATGTATGACTGTTACATGATGAATTCTGATGATGAACATGCATTAAAATCAAGAATGGAAATGGGTGACAACTCTAAAAACCATGAGAAACCCACAAAGAAAACCCAGAACATTCATTGCTTTTATTGTGGGTTGCATGGTCATACTTTTGAAAACTGTTTCACGAAAGAAAATGATGATAATTGGTTTTTCAACAAAGATCTTTCATGTCATTATTGTGGTAAATCTGGACATGTAATGAATGATTGTTATGTGATGAAAGAAGATGATAATCGATTCAAGAAAAGAAACTCTTCTCATTATTTTTACTGTGGCCTGAATGGACACTCAATGGATGATTGCTCCATGATGAGGGTCGATGATGAATGGTATGAGAGGAAAAATAAGAAAAATACATTTGGTTATGATAGGACTAACCCCTCGGGACCCAACATGGCTTGGGTACCCAAATCGCCAAAATGAGAATTTGTTTTGCAGGAGCGCCTTGAGAATAAAGAAAATGTCAATAAATAAAAGGATCTCAAGGTGAGAAAGAAAATTGGTTTTGTTTTAAAAATCACATTGCTCTGGTTCTCCTTGAAACATCTGAGAAGGTAAAAATTATGTTTGGAAGAAAAAGTTTGCAATTAAACATTTGCAATTCTGTTTTGCTGACTCTTGTCAATCTTTGGAAATGTTGAGAAATTTTGTTCTCCATGATTAAATGACTTCAGCACTTCTAATTCCACATCATGTGAATAAACTTAGTTTTCAAATGCCTTACTCTGCACATATATAGCTGTTCATACACACTTCTCCTTTGTTTTTGTAAATAACAACACACTTTTGCATATTCAGTTTACACATTTACTTGCATGATACAAACTGCACATATCATACACATCTTTGCATACTTGTAAATAAAGAAAATCTTCGATCATCTTTTCAATTTACACGCACATGTTTGCATATACTTTTCATGTTGAGTGCTTGAATGCCATGGTCATTCGGTATATAAAATGATGTTAGTGGAAAGGTGTATTATGTCCACCTGAAAACTTTCCTTATGCGTGAGTAGGGTCTTCGGACCTCCACCTCCGCCACGTATCGGTGATCAACTTGTGTGAAAAATCCATCTTAATGCATGCTTGATTGTATACAGAATACAACCATTTTTTGACTCCTTCTATGACTCATCCCTTGTTAAATGAAATTGCATTGATTTAGACATGTCTGTTACATGCCATATATGAAGGGGGAGATTTTTTATAACCATGTATACATTTAGGGGGAGACACTACTATGATAAGACTAATTCATCTTTTACATTCAATACAACCACCCACACAAAATGCACCTTTTTGAGATAATGATTCAATGACATAAAGATTACTATTTTCTATTCTACACTTTAGAGGGCTATTGATTCTCTACATAGAAATCACATGTTACATGAGGAAAAAGCTGTTTACCCCTTCAAAAATCGTATAAGTGGAATGTGGATCCGAGTAGCTGGGAATCCCCTCTGAAATAAAGGAGGAAACTCGCGTCGAAAGGAGAAACTAATCCATATTGAAAATAAGTGTGATTTGCCACCTAATAGCCGAGAAGTGCCCCTGAGATAAAAGGTACAACTCGCGTCGAAAAGTGTCTCATCCACATCATAAAAAGTGATGAAACTGAGTAATCGGGAATTGCCCCTGAAACAAAGGGCATGACTCGTGTCAAAAGGTTAGTCACACCATTTTTAGTAATTAAAAATTGGGGTCATATGTAGCTACCAATATTCGAGCATTGTGTATGAAAGTGTATGGATGAGAAGTTCTTTTTAGTGTTCTTTAGAAAATCTGATTTTCTATATTGATTTGAACTTCATTGCTCAATCTTCACATATGCACCTTGGGTTTGATTGTTTGAATGTCGCTTATGAATCAGTCGTCTTTCATGGTTAATGTAGTACTTTATTTTTGCAAGCATGACCTTCTTAGTATTGCTCATGCACATCATGTTCAACGATCGATTGCATAATCCTTACACCCATCCCGAAGGGACTTGCATGAGTCTATACTTAACTCTGAATGCTTGAGTGCTTGATTGCTTGATCTGTATTGATCATATCATATTTCATTCTATAGTTTGCATCTATAGGTTATACATGTAAATAACAGGTTAAATAACACATTGTCGATTGGTTTTTGGTACTTGACAATTGGGGAAGAATAACGTGCTTTTTAGCACAAAACATTCTATGCATAGCTAGGTCTAACATCTTGCATATATGTTAGTTAGATCAGACACATGGCATAGTTCAATGATACTCTCTGCTTATAGTTCAAAATATTCAATTGTGGACATAATTCCATCATCTTGCTAAATGCACATAGAGTCTCACTCTCTTGCTTGGTTCGTGTTTTCACATACCTTCCCTTCATGGGAGGTTAATTGCTGGGTTCGTGCAACACTTTTTGTTTCTTCATATCTGTTCACCTCGTCCCCCACTTTTTGATTATGTCAAAGGGGGAGAGAGAGTTTTTGTGGTCACACAATATATTGTCATCATCAAAAAGGGGGAGATTGTTGGGTTCCGTGCACCCGATTCCGTGCATCCCCTCCTTATCTTTGACAATGGTTTTGATGACTCCAATATATTGTGTGTTTTATGTTCAATGGCATCTTGATGATAAACAAGCTAACATAATGGTATCTTGGTTTGCAGTTTGATATTTCATGGTCCTTCACGGACACAATCCTAATGTTGCCTCATGCGTGCTATGCATGAGACCTTGGAACAAACATGTGAAACTTTATGTTTTGATAATCTGTTCATGGGTTTTTAATGAACTCACATAAATGCCTGACATTGTGTGTTTTATGTTTGCTTTAAAGTGAAAACAGTGTGTGCTTGTTTAGCGGAAGTTGTCTTCATGATAAACAAGCTAACATGATTATCTTATGGGAAATGTCTTTTTGAAATAAGCTCACATGTTGATTTTTCGGTTTGCACTTTGCAGGGTTGAAAAGCCCTTGATTGCTTTCAGATTGCATTGTAATGCCAAGGCAGTTTTTATACTGCCCTTTGCAAGTGTCGACCCCATGGGTCGACCTCTGACTCTTCGAGCCTAGCTCATTCAGCACTGGTTTTCACCTTGCTGTTCTGCTGGCTTGTTACTAATGAGTCATGGATTATGATTTGTTGCAATTGTTGATGGTTTCTCACTTGTCATTGAAATCTGGTTTACTTATATCATCTTATGTTTTGATAATTGAGGATTTCATGTCAGGAATTCATAAAGCCTTCATTGTGGGTATGTTGATGTGTCTTGCTTGATCACTTCTCAAAATGTGTGCTGGGAGTGGAAATGTCAGGATTTTCCCTCATATATGGTTGCAGCATAAATCGTCATTGTGCAGGTTCATCCTTGCACCGACCCAACATTCTCATGTGCATTGACCATTAGTTCATATGCACAGACTTTGTTGATTGCATTGAGCAACTAAGGATCTCATTTGCTATATTAAAGTTGATATGAATCAAATTAGTCATGAGCTGCTGAAACTCAAATCTGTGTCAATGTACCTATATTTGGCAATGTGAGCTTATGGAGGAAGTGGTTTGGAATGCTCTGAATCATTCACTTTGTTATTGCAATTTAGTCTTCTACACTGCAGGTTGAGAGAGAAATTGTGAGATGTAAAGAATTGGTTTAAGAATGTACATGTTCTACTTTGCCCACAAATCTTTGGATCCATGGCATAATTTCATTTCTGAAATTGACTTTTAATTGGCTTGATTCGGGA